>JBBDGP010000982.1:600000-937854 GCA_037952835.1 Lithobates septentrionalis
GCAGTTTGTCGGCTCTACGTGACTATCTTTGCCCTCGTAAACCATAAAACTACATGTATAGCCTTTGGCCCTGACACAGAGCTTATACATCTTGACCCCGTATCTTGCTTGGAAGGTACTGTTTGAATGACAAGCGGCCAGAAAACTTAATCAGGGACTCATCAACGCAAACAACTTGATGGGGAGTAAACAAGTCTGCAAAACGTTGGTTGAAGTGGTTTACAAGGGGCTGAATTTTGTAGAGCCGATCGTTTCCAGGGTGTCCATGAGGACGACAGAGTTCATTGTTGAAATGCATGAACCGCAAGATCTGCTCATATCATGCCCTGGTCATGGAGGCAGAGAACAAGGGCATATGGTGAATTGGGTCAGTGGACCAATATGACCGCAACTCACTCTTTTTAGTTATGCCCATGTTGAGGGATAGGCCCAGAAAGAGCTTAAATTTGGAAACCGTAATTGGTCTCCAATCTCTGGCAAGGGAGGACTGGGGAATAGTGATGTGCTGACCCGTGTACAAACTGCTTTGGTCCACAATAAATCTATAGAGATTTTCGGTGAAAAACAGCGAATGAAAATCAAGTGACGTAAAATCAACTGTTTCCACCTGAATGCCGGGTTGGCCAGTGAATGGGGGAAGTACGGGTGCTGTAGAAATGGTGGGTTCCCAATTAGGATTGGCGAATGCAGCAGGAAGGGCACTATGGGCATGACGGGCCTGTGTTTGTCTTCTTCTTTGTGTCTTCTTGGACACTACTTGTGCTTGCCACCTCACCAGCTTGAACTGAACTTATGGGACTCGCCACGTCACCATGTGATACTGCAGTGCTGGTTTGACTACGACCAGGGTGTACTAGGCTGCTAGTGCTTGCCAGTTCACCAGAAGTAATACCAGCGCTAGTACTGCTCTGCTCCATAGGAGGGACCTGCGGTTCTTGCACCTCAACAACAGCAGAAGAAGAAGAACGGGGTCGGGTACGCCTGACCTTGGCAGGGACCACAACTCCGTCGTCAGAGCTATCTGTCATGGCGCCACTGTCGTCTACAGGTTCGTATTCTGAGCCTGAATCTGACAGATGAGTGACTTCCTCTTCACTAGCTGTCATGCTCAGAATCGTGTAGGCCTCTTCACTGCTGTACCTTCGATTTGCCATTTTGGGCTCTAAATTTAGTGGTACAGTAGTGAGACTCACAGGTAAAAAAGCTCCTGACTGTTAGCAACTGTATCAAAATGCTACCAAAAAAACTGTTAGTGATCGCAGGGATCAGGCCTCACTATGAACGCTGCAGTTATGTGTGTTTAGTGTTTTGTAAGTGACAGTGATCGATCGATACTGCACTTGGGTGGGCTGGGCTGTCCGGAGGGGCAAAACGCAGGTGCTAGCAGGTATCTGGGCTGATCCTGCTAACACTGTGTTTTTGGGAACCCTAAACTGCTGGGGACGCTAGTACAGATCTGATCAGATATTGATCCGTTCAGATACTATACCATTAAGGGAAGTGTATGCTGCATGCGTGGGTGTTAGCGGTACTGGCACTAACCTGATGCTGCCTGGGGCAACGCAGACCCTATCTCACCCTAAAACCTAACTTATATCACCCAACTAACCAGTGTCACCTGTAACAATTATACTGTGATCACTGGGGAAAGGGTTAACTACGGGGCAATCAGGGGGTTAAAACCTTTATTAGGTAGTATATGAGGGTACCTGACGCTATAAAAAGCTGGCGGCTAACCTAAATACTTACCCGCCTAACTAGCATCACCTGTGACACTAATACAGCTATCAGAAAAATGATTGCTTAGTGACACTGGTGACAAGGGGTATCAGGGGGTTAAACCTTTATTGGGGGGGTTGGGGGGTACCCTAGACCTAAAAGGGCCTACCACTAACTGCACTACCACTTATAATGGTCACAAATGACACCAATGCAATAATCAGTAAAAAAAAAAAAAAAAAAACTGCTATTGGTGTCACTGTGACAGGGGGTGCAGGGGGGTGATCAGGGGGTGATCGGGGGTGATTGGGGGGTGAAAAGTGTGCCTTGAGTGTTCTACTGTAATGTGTAGTGTTGTGAAAACTTACTTGATGTCTTCTCTCCTCGGCGCCGGAACGAAAAGACATCACTTCCACTGCCGCTGTTTACATTACAGTAGCAGAGGAAGATTCTCATTCACCGGGAGCGATCGCGAGGGGGTGGCCATGAATCAATGGCCACCCCCTCAGCACGGATCGCTCCTGGAATGAAGCCAACCACCTCAGGCACTGGGGGGGGCGCAATGTTCCCCCCACCCGCGGGAGGCAAATCACATATCGCATACGATATTGGGTCCATTCTGCTGCAGCATATCTGCGTTAGGCAGTCGGCAAGTGGTTAACGGTGTTCGCATGTTCGCACACATTTTTTGTCTGTTCACAAGTTCTGGTGCAAACAGAAACGGCGGGTGTTTGGCTCATCCCTAGTCCCCATGATAAGCGAATAAAAAGCTAAAAAAGTTAAAATATAAAATAAATATAGTAAGAAAACATTTAAAATCACTCTCATTACTTTGCACACACACACACACATGAGCACAAATGGCAGTGTAATGTATATGTAAGCAATTATTGTGCAACACATATTGTGTATTCTCTTAACTGATGAGCTGTTATGTCATTTAAAATGTTACCTATTGTTAATATTTGGTACAGAAATGTTTCTGTTTGCAATTACTGACTTTTTATTCTACAGGGCCCCAGATTTTCTAAAATATATCATATTTGGGGGTGAGTGGTGTTAAGTGGTTTTCTAGTTAAAACATTGTTCTAGTAGTCAAGTTGTTAATTTTGAATTTCTGTAGATTTCTCCACTGATATGTTTTTTCTCTTTCCAGATAAAAATTCTGTTTTTATTGGGCTGCTCTGTTTTAGAATGACTTGCTCAGGGTGGATTGTAAGAGACCCTTTGTTTAATAAGTAAAAGGCTGCTTCTGTGAATATTGACAGCTTTCTTGATTGGCAGTTGTTATTCTAAATATCTTTACTGTATTTCTTTGTTTTTCTGAATGTGTCTGTATAAATATACAGTATCTCACAAAAGTGAGTACAACTCTCACATTTTTGTAAATATTTTATTATATCTTTTTTTATGTAAAAACACTGAAGAAATGACACTTTTCTACAATGTAAAGTAGTGACTGTACAGCTTGTATAACCGTGTAAATTTGCTGTCCCCTCAAAATAACTCAACACAGAGCCAATTATGTCTAAACTGCTGGCAACAGTACACCCCTAAGTGAAAATGTCCAAATTGGGTCCAAAGTGTCAAAATTTTGTGTGGTCACCATTATTTTCCAGCACTGCCTTAACCCTCTTGGGCACCAGAGCTTCAAAGGTTGCCACTTGAGTCCTCTTCCACTCCTCCATGATGACATCACAGAGCTGGTGGATGTTAGAGACTGACAGGCTGACCCACACCTTCAACCTCTGCAGCAATGCTGGCAGCACTCATACGTCTATTTCCCAAAGACAACCTCTGGATATGCCACTGAGCACATGCATTTCAACTTCTTTAGTCGACCATGGCAAGGCCTGTTCTGAGTGGAACCTGTCCTGTTAAGCCGCTGTATGGTCTTGACCACCGTGCTGCAGCTCAGTTTCAGGGTCTAGGCAATCTTCTTATAGCCTATGCCAATTTATGTAGAGCAACAATTCTTTTTTTCAGATCCTCAGAGAGTTCTTTGCCATGAGGTGCCATGTTGAACATCCAGTGACCAGTATGAGAGAATGAGAGGGAAAACACCAAATTTAACACACCTGCTCCCCATTCATGCCTGAGACCTTGTAACACTACCGAGCCACATGACACCGGGGAGGGAAAATGGCTAATTGGGCCCAATTTGTACATTTTCACTTAGGGATGTACTCACTTTTGTTGCCAGCGGTTTAGACATTAATGGCTGTGTGTTGGGTTATTTTGAGGGGACAGCAGATTTACACTGTTATACAAGCTGTACACTCACTACTTTACATTGTACCAATAGTGTCATTTCTTCAGTGTTGTCACTTGAAAAGATATTATAAAATATTTACAAAAATGTGAGGGGTGTACTCACTTTTGTGAGATACTGTATATATATATAGATATATCTAGATATATATGTATGTGTGTGTGTGTGTGTGTGTTTTATATCCAGTAATAAGTAGGACTTACATTTTATACATTCTAATATCCTAAATCTCAAACAACTAAAATTTAATTTATCCCTATAGGTTCTTCTCACCATGACACAATACGTTTACGGACAAGATACATTCTTTAACTGCTTGACATCCGCGCTATAGCCGAATGACGGCTACAGCGCGGACCTGAATTCCCGGGAGGCCGTCATATGACGGCCTCCCCTGTGCACGTGCCCTGTGCGCTGTGATCACCGAGTCACTGAGACACTGTCAGCCAATGACAGCTGATCACATGATCAAAACAAAAGCTCTGTGATCATTTTTTTTTTCTCCTCGTGCTGACAGTGCGAGGAGAAAAAAAAGCCGATCACCGGCTCAGCAGCAAGGGACATCGGTCCCGAAGAGGAGGAGGCAATAATGCCTCATACGTGCCTCAATTGTGCCACAAGTACCCCCTGCCAGTGCCACCTGTTATTGCCACATCACAGTGCCCACAGTGCCCACCAGTGCCACGTATCAATGCCCATAAGTGCCACCTATCAATGCCTGCAAGTGCCACCTATCAATGCCCACCATTGCCACCTAACAATGCCCACCATTGCCACCTAACAATGCCCACCATTGCCACCTAACAATGCCCACCATTGCCACCTAACAATGCCCACCATTGCCACCTAACAATGCCCACCAGTGGTGCCAATCAGTGCCACCTAGCAGTGTACAAGATCAGTGCCCATTATTGCCACCAATCAGTGCCCATCACTGCCACCCATCAGTGCCCATCACTGCTACCTATCAGTGCCCATCGGTGCCGCCTCATCAGCGTACATCAATGAAGGAGAAAAATTACCCTTTTAAAAAATTTTATAACAAAATATAAAAAAAAATATATTTTTTTTTAAAAATTCGCTCTTTTTAAATTTTTTTAACAAAAAATAAAAACCGCAGAGGTGATCAAATACCACCAAAAGAAAGCTCTATTTGTGGGGAAAAAATGATAAAAATTTCATTTGGGTACAGTGTTGCATGACCGCGCAATTGTCATTCAAAGTGCAACAGCACTGAAAGCTGAAAATTGGTCTGGATAGGAGGGGGTTTAAGTGCCCTGTAAGCAAGTGGTTAAAAATAAATATTTGGTCAATCCCATACAATATAGTACAACGTAATAATGATATTCAGTCAAAAAGAACTTGTATAAATATTTTAGTTTTCCATTTCAAGGTCTTCTGGGAAATAAAGAAAGAAGTTTGTGGGGGTTTTTTTTTCATACACAGAAATATTTTCCTAGTCACAAGCTTATCAAAGCTTATAATACTACGGGATCAAATTAATTATGTGGATGTTGCTAAAAAAAATGTTTGAAAACAAAGCAAAGTTCAGTCTTATAAAAAATTGAAAATAAAAAAATGTTGGAAAGGGTTTAGTCTTCAAAGAAACTGGATGAAAACAAACTTAGATCTTTAATGCATGAAATACAGGAGCAGAGGATGATAACAAGATGCAAACAGAAGCCAGACTTGACAGGCCTGCTGTCAATTTTAAAGCAATAATAAACCTTAAATATTACATGGGTGTTTATTTTTTTGTAGTGCCAGAAATTGATTTTATTATTTTAGGGAGTCTTTGCCATTAATCCACACTTCATTGTTTTCATTTGTAAACCCAATCAATACTGCAAGTTGCAACAGTAGTTAAGTTAAAAGTAAACATTATTTCTATGCTAAGTCTGGTAAGTGTTCTGACATACCTTAAAAGAATTCTAAAACTCAAATTTCTTTGAACTTCTTTCAAACCTGAGAGAAAAATTAGCATTTACTTGTAAGTGAGCTGTCATCAGAATGGTAATACAAGCACAGAATGGTAACATCTACTGTATGTTCAGTTAACTCGTGGGAGAACCAGACCACTGTATTATGGTTAAAGACATATCACCATTGGTCTATCAATGGATTGGCACCCTCACAGATAATTAGGGCAAAGGGCAGGGCTGATCCTAGGGTCACAGATATACTGGCAATGTTTACCTACCTCACTTATACGCTTAACGATATATACCATAAGTGATTACAACCTTGTCTATATAGGAATCAGTCAATGCAGTTGCAGCTATAACCCATGAAATCAATAAGGAAATGATAATGTTGCTAAAATACAAAGATCTAATTTGTCTATACAGAAAAGAAACGTTATAATAATCAGATATTACCAGATATAACGTAGATGATACAAATATAGAAAAGCCGTGATGTTACAAATACAGTTTTGCCAATGGACAAAGATAATTTAAGTTACACACAAAGAAAGTAAAGGGACTACAGTAATAGAAATACAATACACAGAGACCTTACATTACCATGCTTGCAGGGGGGCACACCGAGAGGAAGAGGCTGTGTGTAGCTCTCTGTACTGCTTTTATACCCCCCTGCCCCTACTCCCACCTATCCAGGTTCCACCCCACCCGGAACCTTGTCATTGGTCCAGAGTTGCATCAAATTCTGATTGGCTGTAATTTCAAGTCTCTTTGGCTACCATGCTCAAGAATCAGAACTTCCGGTGCCTCTCTGTCTACCATAAGTTTGTAAGCAACCCTCTTTGATCCTAGCATAACCAGTTCAGACATTAGCATGTCAAGGACCCATGACCAGGTGGGGACACAGTCTGATATGGCTATCTCTACAAGCAAAAGGGCAACTTGGTTATCACCTGACTATTGAAGACATCAAACAGCTTTTGAGAAACAGGAAAAAGAAGTCTTGTAAGCCGGGCCCATATCTCATCACAAAATATATTATGTACATCATCCTCCTGCAAAAACACACACACATACACACATATATATATATATATATATATATATATATATATATATATATATATATATATATATATATATATATAATTATAATGGGGCCTGGTAAGTTAACAGAAAGCCCTCACAATGGTTCCCTTGAAGCTCCTTGATATAAGTATGAAGCTCGATGAGGCTCGATATTTCCACATCACTTCCCCCTGAAGTTCATTCTTGAACTTATGCCCTCCCTCAATGATTTGGTACCCATCCACAACAGTGCAGAAGCCCCGACCCTTCCCCACCACCATTGTGGCCTCCTTTTTCTTTCTTGAGACAGCAAAAAAATCCTGGTGCCTTTGAGACTCCACATTCGGACCATGAGTGCCTGTGCTGCGATGTTTCCACGCTCCTCTGCCTTGGAAGAGCGGAACTCCAATATCGATGGCTGGATCCTGGCCGTCCTGTAACTTGGGAATATGATGTAATGATTGTATCGGACTGGGAGACAGCACTTTTCAGCATGGTGAAGGAAAGTTCAGGAGAGTCTTATTTGTTGCACATTTGTCTCAAGAAATGACTTAGTTGTCGTTGCTTCTTCAGGTGGTGGTCGGGTGGGCCTCTGGACAGTCGTGCATGAAAACAAAAAAAAGGAGAATGTTAGTGTACAGTTATTGTAGGAATGTTAGACAGGAGCAGGGGGTTGGCCATTAAGGCAAAATACTTATAGGGGTGTAATGTGGACAAGTAAAGTGGGATTCCCACAGCGTACAGTCCGAGCAACAGCCAGTATCATCCATGCCCCTTGATGGTAGGGATAGTCAACACTGCCTGCTATTGCCAGGTCCCTGGGTTTACAACACCTGCTCACGGGGCTCAGGTTAAAGCAGTAGGCTGACTAGGGGAGGTAGAATTACATTATTTTAAGGAAATAGATGATAGAAACCAAAAGAAAAAACTCAGAGAGCATAATAAGTAATGAAAGAGAGGTAAGTAATGAAAATGAACAAGAAGATTAGTAAAAATAATAATAAAAAGAGAAAAAAAAACAAAAAAAAATACACATTTAATGCTGCTCCAACCAATATTTTTAGTTTACATTCTATGTTAGACTGTGAAAGAGCACTGAATCCCTATTCAAAAAATCTAATACATAGTTGCCCTAAAAACTATTGCTGACTGCAAAAAAACAAAACAAAAAAAATATACATAGTTCTTTAACAAAAAGGGCAACTCCTCTCCCATACTAGTAATTAGCAGTATATTTGCAGGTCAGGTATACAGATATCAACAAACAGAGAGAAAAATTATTGAAACTTTTAGAATTTAGGTAAACCTGACTGCACTTTATTACTCAAATTGTTATAGGCTGCTCCCCAAAACAACAAAAAGAAAAATATAGTTCTAGGGTACTCTTTTAAATGCGCACAGTACTCTACATTGGTCTCTTAATAGTTACCCACATCAGGACAGCAACAGGGTGGAGTTTACTAAAGCTGTGGCCCTAATGCCGCGTACACACGAGCAGACTTTCCGGCATACTTGGTCCGGCGGACCAGAGTCCGCCGAACAATCCGACCGTGTGTAGGCTCCGGCGGACTTTTTCCGAAAAGCCCGCCGGACCTAGATTTGAAACATGTTTTAAATCTTTCTGTCGGACTCAGTTTCTGGCAGAAAGTCCGCTCGTCTGTGTGCTGGTCTGATGGAAAGCCCGCTCGTCTGTATGCTGGTCCAACGGACCAGATGCGACGCAAGGGCAGGGTATTGCATTTCGCGCTCGCTGCAATAGGAAAAACTAATTTTCCTATTGCGGCGAGCGCGGGGCATACCAGGCCCTTAGGTCTGGTATGGATTATAAAGGGAAACCCCTACACCGAAAAAACGGCATGGGGTCCCCCCTAAAATCCATACCAGACCCCCGATCCGAGCATGCAGCCCGGCCGGTCAGGAAAGGGGGTGGGGACGAGCGAGCGCCCCCCTCCTGAACTGTACCAGGCTGCATGCCCTCAACATGGGGGGTGGGTGCTTTGGGGGAGGGGGCGCCCTGCTGGGCCCCCCACCCCAAAGCACCTTGTCCTCATGTTGATGAGGACAAGGGCCTCTTCCCGACAACCCTGGCCGTTGGTTGTCGGGGTCTGCAGGCGGGGGGCTTATCGGACTCCGGGAGCCCCCTATAATAAGAGGGCCCCCAGATCCCAGCCCCCCACCATATGTGAATGAGTATGGGGTACATGGTACCCCTAACCATTCACCTAGGGAAAAAGTGTCAATAATAAAACACACTACACAGGTTTTTAAAATAATTTATTAAACAGCTCCGGGGGGGGGGGGGGTCTTCCTCCGGCTTCAGGGGTCTTCCTCTGGCTTCGGGGGTCTTCTTCTGGCTTCAGGGGTCCCTCCGGTTCCTCTTCTCCCGGTGTCCGGTTGGTTCTTCTCCGCTCTCTCCGGCCTCTTCTCTCGGTGTTCCAGTTATTCGGCTGGCTCCTCCGCTGTCTTCAGGCCGCTCTCTTGCCAGCGGAGGTCCGGACTTCTGAGCTTCTTGTCTTCTTCCCTCTTCTCTTCTCCAGATGTTGACACGACGCTCTCTCCGGCTGGACTGCTCTCTGAGGGCTCTGTTGTGACTTATATAGGCGGAGACCCCACCCCCTTATGATGTCACAGTCCCTGGGCATGCTGGGACTGTGACGTTTTAGGGGGCGTGACCACGGGTGATGCTGACCATGCCCCCTAAAACGTCACAGTCACAGCATGCCCAGGGACTGTGACATCATAAGGGGGCGGGGTCTCCGCCTATATAAGTCACAACGGAGCCCTCAGAGAGCAGTCCAGCCGGAGAGAGCGTCATGTCAACATCTGGAGAAGAGAAGAGGGAAGAAGACAAGAAGCCCAGAAGTCCGGACCTCCGCTGGCAAGAGAGCGGCCTGAAGACAGCGGAGGAGCCGGCTGAAGAACTGGAACACCGGGAGAAGAGGCCGGAGAGAGCGGAGAAGAACCAACCAGACGCCGGGAGAAGAGGAACCAGAGGGACCCCTGAAACCGAAAGAAGACCCCTGAAGCCGGAGGAAGACCCCCCGGAGCTGTTTAATAAATTATTTTAAAAACCTGTGTAGTGTGTTTTATTATTGACACTTTTTCCCTAGGTGAATGGGTAG
This sequence comes from Lithobates septentrionalis, assembly GCA_037952835.1. Lineage (NCBI taxonomy): Eukaryota > Metazoa > Chordata > Amphibia > Anura > Ranidae > Lithobates > Lithobates septentrionalis. The sequence goes on from JBBDGP010000982.1 coordinate 610,104, forward strand.
GGGTACCATGTACCCCATACTCATTCACATAGGGTGGGGGGCCGGGATCTGGGGGCCCTCTTATTATAGGGAAATTCCGATAAGCCCCCCGCCTGCAGACCCCCGACAACCAACGGCCAGGGTTGTCGGGAAGAGGCCCTTGTCCTCATCAACATGGGGACAAGGTACTTTGGGGTGGGGGGGCCAGCAGGGCGCCCCCTCCCCAAAGCACCCACCCCCATGTTGAGGGCATGCGGCCTGGTACGGTTCAGGAGGGGGGGGCGCTCGCTCGTCCCCACCCCCTTTCCTGACTGGCCGGGCTGCGTGCTTGGATCAGGGTCTGGTATGGATGTTCGGGGGGACCCCACGCCGTTTTTTCGGAGTAGGGGCTCCTTTATAATCCATACTAGACCTAAGGGCCTGGTATGACCCGCGACGGGGCTCGCAAGGTGTCAATCTCGCCGATAAAAGCGGCAAGATTGACTTCCTTTTCTAGTCCCGTCGCACCTGAGTCACGTTCAAAATGAACGGACTTGTCCGTGTGTGGGCAAGTCCGTTCATTCTGAAAGTCCGCCATAACTCCGGCGAAAGTCCGTCGGAAAGACGGGCAGACTTAGCCTGCCGGAAAGTTCATGCGTGTGTGGGCAAGTCCGTCCGTTTTAAAGTCTGGTGCACCTGGCGGACAAAGTCCGTCGGAAAGTGTGCCGGACCAAGTATGCCAGAAAGTCTGATCATGTGTACGCGGCATAAGACTTTACCTGAATGAACTTTTCCCATTAAGAAACCTTAGATTGAAATATTTTGATTAACCTCTTTTGATCTTGAGATCACCCAAAATGTCCACTCCGCTCCTCCGAAGACATCCTTGTTACCTCCCATGCTTGTCATCAGGACTGCTCCAGAACCCCTGGAACTCCCCACCCTAATATGTCCAGCCAGCTCCTATCCTGTCCACCACCACTTTATTCAGGGAAGCCTAGCCCACCTCCACCTAAAACATTACCTCAGCCAGCTCCATTAGATAATTCCCCGCAGCTATTAGTTTTTGTATCACCCCCTCCCCTTATATTATAAACCCCTAGAACAGGGCCTTTCTATTCACTCCCTGCACAAACTGTTGGCACTATATAAATCCTGTTGCCCAAAGTCCAACTACCTAAAATTTTAACTCTTCCCCGAATCCCAACAGAAGTTTCAGTAGGTGTAAGGGAGTGTCAGGTTTGCTATAAAACCTTTCTTCAGGGGTGATCGGGGTACAACTCGGTGTTACTGCTATATCCATGAGGACAAGAGGAGATGTACAGTACACTCCCAGAGGTAGTGTACCCTGCTGAGTACACTTTAACCTGATGCTGAAAACAGTGCATCATTAGACATGTGATACCAGCACCAGTACCCTGGCCTCAAGTATTTTTAATTTTGTCGGCATCCAATTTTAATTGGCATTTATTTTTAAACGGCATCCATTAGGCATGACCCCTTCCCGTGCCAGAATTGCTGTTTCACAATTCTGTCCTTCTCCCTGGAGATAGCACACCTTCCTTTCTCTAGCACCCATCAGTACCAGTCATCTAAGGCTGTCTAGACTCAAATATCATCAGAACAAGATGGACTCCAGGGTGCAACACAGTAAAGTCTGATAGGATAGTACCTTAATTGACCGTGATATATGCACAATGTTCCGTCCCTGCCATTAGGGATGAGAATAGTGCAAGTTAGATTTTGACAACCCTGGAACTGAGTCACCCACCAATCTATACGAGTAAACTTAGATACTACCCCCACCTGCCTGTTTTTGCAAAGTAGAAATTGTCCCACAGAGAAAGAGTCAGTCACTTCTCCGAGGTCCTGGATGCTGGACAGAGCAAGTTGGATTTCCTAACCCCTTCACTGATATGTAGCACACGACCTCCCAATGTGTTCCTGATTAACTCCAGCTCCGTAGTGTTTAAGGTACCCAGTGACCTGCCTCCAGCTCCAAAAGCAGTCTTCATTAAGCCTAAGTATGGGAAATAGTCTGAATATCCAGATTGAAAACCACCTGCCAACAGGTACACTTGATTCTTTATAGAGGCTGCACACCTTTTCCCTCCTTTATCAATCCGGCAATCAGACAATGTTATCCTTCACCCATACAACATAAGCTGCCAACACTGTTTAGACAGGACTCACATGAATGGCAGGGGCATAGTGTAGCACTGGGGCGCTGGGCTTACTGGCATGCAGGATACAGACAAATAGTTAGGGTACACAAGGAGTCTGGGACAGGAAGGACACCTATGGGTATTAACTGAGGAGAATACAGCATGCCCACGCATATAACGAAAGTGAGGGCCCTTGGAACAGCCAAGAGCTGCCCACACTCCAACAATCTTCCTGCACAACTCTTCTTCAGACTCACCATACAATACGAGACCAGACCTATACACTCTCAACTTGTATGCAATTAGGCAGGCCCTTGTACTACACATCTGAAGGTAAATCTAAAGCAAACTGAACAATAAAAATTGCATAATGTGTATCCAGCTTGAGGAACTGCTACTACCAGACCCAACTGGCCAACAGTCAAAGAAAGATCACTTGCAGCACTGAGGCACCTGGATCACTGAATAGTAGGGGGTGCAATTCAAGCTGGAAGGTGTGCCTTGAAACACAAAGATATTAGTGACAGATACGCCAAAGACACATTAGGCAATTAGTAACAAATAGCCACATAAAAACAGACAAACAGGAAACTCTAGCAGCAAATAGAGTTGCATGGTGACACTGGTCAGGAAGCAGGCTTGAAATACACTTGCGGACACACAGATAGACTGCTAGGGATCTTAACATACACTAGCCTAAGGCAAAGAGCCACGCTTGAAAAGAAATCACTGGCTGGGTATGTAACTAATTACAATAAGAGCAGGGGGGATTAAGCAGTCTTAAACACAAGTCTTGTGAGATAACATATAATAACAGACCCTTAACAGTTTAAATGGAATTACAAGTATCAACATGGCTAATCAGGGGAGCAAAGAAACTCGTTCATACATGTTGGATGAGAACAATTTTTTTTTTTTCGATCAGACTGAATCACTAACTCACGGCTCCTTCACTGAGAGGTGTTCCTTGCATCATCTGGGCATAAATATCAAAAACAATACAACATTATACACATAAATGGAACTACAAGTATCAACATGGCTAATCAGTGGAGCAAACAAACTCATTCATACCAGAAACATAAGACACTTTTTCCACATTTATCACTTTCCTTAGGAAGTCTTTCATCCTCCTCCACACTTGTTTCATGAAGGCACACTCCCAAAAAACATGTCTAACATTTTCTCTCCCTCCACATTCTCTGTTAGGACAGACCTCGCTCCTCACCAGTAGGGATGAGCTTCGAGTTCGAGTTGGGAGAAATCAAAAGTGCTAATTTTAAAGGCTTATATGCAAGTTATTGTCATAAAAAGTGTTTGGGGACCCGGGTCCTGCCCCAGGGGACATGGATCAATGCAAAAAAAAGTTTTAAAAACGGACGTTTTTTCAGGAGCAGTGATTTTAATAATGCTTAAAGTCAAACAATAAAAGTGTAATATCCCTTTAAATTTCGTAGCTGGGGGGTGTCTATAGTATGCCTGTAAAGGGGCGCATGTTTCCTGTGTTTAGAACAGTCTGACAGCAAAATGACATTTCGAAGGAAAAAACCCATTTAAAACTACTCGCGGCTATTGCATTGCCGACAATACACATAGAAGTTCATTGATAAAAACGGCATGGGAATTCCCCACAGGGGAACCCCGAACCAAAATTAAAAAAAACAAAAAACGACGTGGGGGTCCCCCTAAATTCCATACCAGGCCCTTCAGGTCTGGTATGGATATTAAGGGGAACCCCGGCCAAAATTTTTAAAAAAATGACGTGGGGTTCCCCCTAAATTCCAAACCAGACCCTTCAGGTCTGGTATGGATTTTAAGGCGAACCCCGCACCAAAAAAAAACAAACGGCGTGGGGTCCCCCCAAAAATCCATACCAGACCCTTATCCGAGCACGCAACCTGGCAGGCCACAGGAAAAGAGGGGGGGTGAGAGTGCGCCCCCCCCTCCTGAACCGTGCCAGGCCACATGCCCTCAACATTGGGAGGGTGCTTTGGGGTAGGCCCCAAAACACCTTGTCCCCATGTTGATGAGGACAAGGGCCTCATCCCCACAACCCTGGCCGGTGGTTGTGGGGGTCTGCGGGCAGGGGGCTTATCGGAATCTGGAAGCCCCCTTTAACAAGGGGACCCCCAGATCCCGCCCCCCCCCTCTGTGTGAAATGGTAAGGGGGTACTTACCCCTACCATTTCACTAAAAAACTGTCAAAAATGTTAAAAATGACAAGAGACAGTTTTTGACAATTCCTTTATTTAAATGTTTCTTCTTTCTTCTATCTTCCTTCATCTTCTTCTTCTGGTTCTTCTGGTTCTTCCTCTGGCGTTCTCGTCCAGCATCTCCTCCGCGGCGTCTTCTATCTTCTTCTCCTCGGGCCGCTTCGCACCCATGGCATGGGGGGAGGCTCCCGCTCTTCTCTTCATCTTCTTCATCTTCTTCTCTTCTTCATCTTCTTCTCTTCTTCTCTTCTTCATTTTCTTCTCCGGGCCGCTCCGCATCCATGCTGGGATGGAGGGAGGCTCCCGCTGTGTGACGGCGTCTCCTCGTCTGACGGTTCTTAAATAATGGGGGGTGGGACCATCCGGTGACCCCGCCCCTCTGACGCACGGGACATGATGGGACTTCCCTGTGGCATTCCCCGTGACATCACAGGGAAGTCCCGTCAAGTCACCATGCGTCAGAGGGGGGCGGGGTCACCGGGTGGCCCTGCCCCCCGTTATTTAAGAACCGTCAGACGAGGAAACGCTGTCACACAGCGGGAGCCTCCCTCCATGCCAGCATGGATGCGGAGCGGCCCGGAGAAGAAAATGAAGAAGAGAAGAAGATAGAATAAGAGAAGAAAAGAAGAAGAGAAGAAGATGAAGAGAAGAGCGGGAGCCTCCCCCCATGCCATGGGTGCGGAGCGGCCCGAGGAGAAGAAGATAGAAGACGCCGTGGAGGAGATGCTGGACGAGAACGCCGGAGGAAGAACCAGAAGAGCCAGAAGAACCAGAAGAAGAAGATGAAGGAAGATAGAAGAAAGAAAAGGCATTTAAATAAAGGAAAACTGTCTCTTGTCATTTTTAACGTTTTTGACAGTTTTTTAGTGAAATGGTAGGGGTAAGTACCCCCTTACCATTTCACACAGGGGGGAGGGCCGGGATCTGGGGGTCCCCTTGTTAAAGGGGGCTTCCAGATTCCGATAAGCCCCCGCCCGCAGACCCCCACAATCATCGGCCAGGGTTGTGGGGATGAGGCCCTTGTCCTCATCAACATGGGGACAAGGTGTTTTGGGGGGCATCCCCAAAGCACCCTCCCAATGTTGAGGGCATGTGGCCTGGTACAGTTCAGGAGGTGGGGCGCACTCTCGTCCCCCCCTCTTATCCTGCGGCCTGCCAGGTTGGGTGCTCGGATAAGGGTCTGGTATGGATTTTTGGGGGGACCCCACGCCGTTTTTTTTTTTTTTTGGCGCGGGGTTCCCCTTTAAATCCATACCAGACCTGAAGGGCCTGGTATGGAATTTAGGGGGACCCCACGTCATTTTTTTTATAAATTTTGGTTCGGGGTTCCCCTGTGGGGAATTCCCATGCCGTTTTTATCAATGGACTTCTATGTGTATTGTCGGCAATGCAAGAGCCGCGAGTAGTTTTAAATGGGTTTTTTCCTTAGAAATGTCATTTTGCTGTCAGACTGTTCTAAACACGGGAAACATGCGCCCCTTTACAGGCATACTATTGACACCCCCAGCTACGAAATTTAAAGGGATATTACACTTTTATTGTTTGACTTTAAGCATTATTAAAATCACTGCTCCTGAAAAAACGGCCGTTTTTAAAACTTTTTTTTGCATTGATCCATGTCCCCTGGGGCAGGACCCAGGTCCCCAAACACTTTTTATGACAATAACTTGCATATAAGCCTTTAAAATTAGCACTTTTGATTATTCATGTTCGTGTCCCATAGACTTTAACGGTGTTCGCGTGTTCGAACAAACTTTTTTCCTGTTCGCATGTTCTGGTGCGAACCGAACAGGGGGGTGTTCGGCTCAACCCTACTCACCAGACCTCTGTCTTTCAATAACTCAAAGGTAAGTAAGCAATTGTGTAGAACCATCCACCCAATCTCTCTTTGTTTATTAGTTATTACTTTAATAGACATGTTTTTCCATCACTGCTCAGCCCGCTTAAAACTCAGCCCAGAAATGTTGGATACAACCTCCTGCTTCCTCAACCATTTCCATAGACAAGCTTTCTTTACCGTGTCAGGCCCCAGCCCAAGGAGCCCTTTCTGCTCAAAAAAGGATTCCATCCTTAAATAATATCCAGGAGAGACCAAGGACATAGGCCTCCTTAAGTCTTTCCAGCACCACCCCATCTCAAAAGTGGCCAACCAATTAGATACCTCATTAAGGAAGCCGCCTTCCCACCTGACAAAAAATCCTTATGATGGACCAACCACCACTGTACCTTGAGGAACCTTTCTATATTAGGAAAGTTATAACCACCCATCTGTTCAGTTTTCATCACTGTCCCTCTTGTGATCCTTTCCATCTTTGATCCCCAAAAGAAGACAAACAGCATCCTCGTCACCCTCTGGGTCCACCTCTTACTCAGAGGGAAGATGATTCCAAAGTATAATAGCAAAGGCATGATTATAGCCTTTACTACCAATGTCTTGCCTGACAGTGACAACTTCCTTATCTTCCATAATTCCAGCTTCTTTGAGATCTTTTCCACTCCTCTTTCCATGTTGTCTTGACTTATCAAATTCTGCTCAAACTGTATTCCTAGCACCATGATCTTCTCCACCTCCTTCAGCCTCCCTCATGAAACGTCACACGTACCACTCAAGGCACACACGTTACTTTTCTCCCAATTGACGCTCAGACCAGACATGCTTCCAAAGTTCTTTAGCTGGTGCTCTGCCCTACTAAGGTCTCTTGTTGAGCTGCATAAAAAGGCCACATCGTCCAGGTAGCACAATGCTTTAACATTGTTTCTATCACTCATGGGTACAAACATCCCCTTAAAGGCTTTGTCCAACATTACGTGCTTCACCAAGGGCTTCATCACACAAATGAATATTATCGGGACAAGGGGCACCTTTGTCTAACCCCTGATTTAACGTTCCTTCTGTTAGGCTCCCGTTAACCAGAACTTTGCTACTTATGTCTCTATACAGGCACTGTACCATTCCCACCAGGTCTTCAGGAAAACCCAGGCTCTTCGGGACCATCAGCAGGTAAGTGTGAGATACTCGATCATATGCTTTTTCCAGGTCATGTCCGGCAATAGCAAAAGGTAAGTTATTGCTCTGTGCATAGAAGATAAGATTCCTCCGGAGGATCAGGTTGTCAGATATCCTCCTACCCGGGACCGCACAGACTTGCCATTCTCCAATAACCTTACTAATCACTTCTCTCATCCTATTTGCTAACAATTTAGCTATAATTTTATAATCTGAATTAAGCAAGGTTATCGGCCTCTAGTTCTTGACTTCACGCGGGTCACCTTTCTTATAGAGCAGAGTAATGATGCCTTCCTTCATGGACTTAGATAATGTCTTCTTTTCCATGCAAAACCTAATAACTTCAAAAACTCGGTTCTTCACCACAGGCCAAAACCGTAAATAGAATTCTGCCAGAATTCCATCACCCCTGGGTGTCTTGTTTTTCTTCATACTTTTAAGTACATTTTCCACCTCTGCTTCTGTCACAGTATCCAAAACAACCTCTGCTTCTTTTTCATCCAGATTCCCTTTCACCACCTGACAATATACTTCTATTTCCTCCACTTGAGCACTCCTACCACCTCCATACAAATCCTCATAAAAGGTTTTAATGACTTCTTTCACCCTATCCCCATGTACTTCCTCCTCCCCCTCCAGTACAGTACATATAGTTTTCTTGGGCCCGAAGGACTTTTTTAAAGAAATACCTTGAACAGGTCTCCCCCTCCTCCATCTCCTTCACTTTTGCTTGAAACACAATCCCTTTTCCTTTCTCCTTTATCATCACATTTCTCTGTTCCCGCACGGCTTTGATTTCCTCATCCACCTCCACTCCCATCTTTTTACACTTAAACAAAAAGTGCAACCTGTTCACCAAACACTCCTCCTCCTCACGTTTCTTGTTCGCTTTTTCTCTCCCCATTCTCCTAAAAAAGGCACCAACTTCCTTCTTTGCCCAATTCCACCACTCCAGCACATTCTTAAACTCACATTTCTTAAAAAGTAGGAGCTCATAAAAGGACTCAAATTTCTTACAAATTAAATCATCTTCTAGCATGGAACAATTTAATTTCCACACACCCCTTTCAAATTCCCCTCCCACCTCCAAGTTCACGTGCCCTGAAATTACTGAGTGATCAGAAAAGGCCACAGGGTTCACCTCGTACCCCTGTACCTCCAAAAAGGAAAAACAAAATCAATCCTAGATTTTACGGATCCTTTATCAGAATGGAACGTAAAGGACAAATCCCCCCTCTCCACCACAGCAGCCACATCTTGTAGATGCAAATCACTGACAATATCATTCAGTAGTTTGGAGATGTCCACACCACCCCCTCACCACTGCCTTCTCTTTCCTCATTCTTCTTTATACAGTTGAAATCACCCATTAAGATCCTAGACATTCTCCCAGGCAACCACAGTTTTAGCACATTCAGAAAAGCGCATCTCTCATTCTTATCTGCAGGCACATAACAATTGATCACGCTGAACATTTTCTGTAGTACCTCAAATAATAGCCACCTGCATCCTCCCTGGCACCACCAATTTTTATTTTTAACCAGGATACCCACTCCTTCACTTCTGGTCCCACACACTGGAGACCACAATGATACCCCACACTTCCACTCTTCACTTGGTATCTTTTCAATCCCGCACTCCTGCAGACAGATCACATCTGTTTTAAGTCTGCTCAGATGCTCCAACACCACAGCCCGCCTCCACACAGAACAAATGCTTCTCACATTAATAGAACTAAACAATAAAGCCATAAGAAAAAATAAATTCATTACAACACCATCATAACCATTCTAAGTGTGTTGCATTCCCTCTGCATCCTCATCAACTTGCTCACCAACTTGCACTTTCTGTCTCTTTCTAGAAACTGGAGAGCTGGCGGATTCCTCAGAACCCCCATCATCAGAAAAAGGTAGGCCACTTCCATCCTCCTCACCAATGCCCTCTTCCTGAGTTCTCTTATATTGCGGGAGACCATGCATTTCTGCAATTACCAGTCTCTGCCCACATTCTAGGCTCCCCTCACTGTCCACAGTTTGCATATCTTCATCATCTTTGCCACTAAACGACAAGCCACTCATAAATTCTGATAGCATCTCTGGACTAACTATGATTGATGGCACATTCTCTGCCCCTAACCCAGCATCTTTATCTTCTCCAAGCAGGAGATCTTGTACCTGCTCCTCCTCTCCTCTCAAGCTATCAGATGCATCAGGACGTGCTTCACCTGTCACCCCTGCAGCAGCCTCAGAGTAGGTCCTGCCATCCATCGCCGCATTCCCGGCAACCAAGATGGCACCTCCCCTCTCCCCCACTGCTACAGCAGGCTCCACAGGTGCAGCTTCAATGATCAAGCCCTCCAGGGGGGTGGCACACGAGTCTATAGCAACAGGTCCCGCAGTGCTCCCCTCACCCCACTCAGCCATCATAGATCTCAGCTGCTCCTTTTGCTTTGCCAGCCTCTTCCTCACCTTCTCCTCCAACTCCGTCATAATTTTAGTTGACGTATACTGTTCACATTGCTTAGCCAGATACCCTGGCTTTTTACAAATGTCACATGTCTTCCGTCCTTTACATTCCCTGGCTGGATGATCAGATTTTCTACAAGATCGACATCTAGGCCCCTGATCACAATCATTGCTGGTATGGCCATAGGTAAAACATTTTCTGCAGAAACTGGGTTGTCCAGGGTAGTATAGGAACTCCCCCTCACCACCAACATTGAAGGTAGTAGGTGGCCTCCTCACTCCCCCAACACAATAAGGATCAGTCTGGAAACATACTATAAATCTATATTTACCAGACCATATCCCAAATTTATTTATCACCTTATCACCCCCTCTTAATTCCTCACAATAACTCTTAAGTACAGCTCTTACCAAATTCACATCAGCAAATATAAATGTACTATGATCACTTTCTCCTCTTGCATAAAAAGGGGGGTAACAAATTTTCTCACCAGAGCCACCATATTGAGCTTCTTTGTATCTTCAAAGACGTTCCAACATACCTCATTGGAAGAGAATGTCACATCATAAATCCCTTGCTGGGCAAAATCTTGTAAACAAACTATATCTCTCACCGTGAGGCCAAGAATATCCAGCAAAAGATTGACCACGACAGTCCATAGGGAAATTTCCTCCATGTAATCCAGCTTCGCCTGGAACCAGATAGAGGCCTGTAAACAACAGGACGCCATTTTGGCGCAGCAAAGACCGCCGACTGCTCTCGAACTCCAAAGGGTACCCCCCGAAGGGGGCCCCTGGAAAGCTCCCTCACTGCCGACTGACTGCGCCTTGTGGGGTTACAACCAATCGCTCTTGGCTTTGGCCAATTATGGCTCAGGGGGTTTAGTACACACCCCACACTATATAAAGCCGCCTGCACGGCAGCCCTGTGTAGTGTGTTCCTGCGTTGAGAGAGAGATAGATAGACAGAGAGACAGTGTCATTTGATTTACGTTAGACAGAGTAGGCAGGCGAGTCAGTTAGCTGCACTGACAGTGTATTGTGTATATATATACATCCTAGGTATATATATATATATATATATTTATACTGTATTCAGTTTAGCTGGATCCGTTCCTGTTATTCTCTTCCTACTACTGACAGGCTGGCAGGTGTTTTTACAGTATTTACAGCTACCTGAAGAAAATTGCTGCTGGTGTTCTTCTGATCCTATTAGTCCTATTAGTTACAGTATTTACAGTTAGTGTAGTGCATCCTCTGCACAGTGTGCACCTAAAGCTACCTGAAGAAAATTAGTGTTTTTCTGATCCTATTAGTACAGTACCACAGACAGCTGCAGTATTTACAAGTTAGTGCAATGTGTCCTCTGCACAGTGTGCACCTAAAGCTACCTGAACAAAATTAGTGGTGTTCTTCTGATCCTATTAGTACAGTACCGCAGGCGGCTGCAGTATTTACAGCTAGTGTAGTATGTCCTCTGCACAGGGTGCACCTAAAGCTACCTGGAGACAATTGCTGTTGTTCTGCTCCTATTAATACCACAGGCAGGCAGCTACAGTATTTACAGTTAGTGCACTGTGTCCTCTGCACAGTGTGTACCTAAAGCTACCTGGAGGCAATTGCTGTTGTTCTGCTCCTATAAATACCACAGGCAGGCAGCTACAGTATTTACAGTTAGTGTAGTGTGTCCTCTGCACAGTGTGCACCTAAAGCTACCTGGAGACAATTGCTGTTGTTCTGCTCCTATTATTACCACAGGAAGGCAGCTACAGTATTTACAGTTAGTGTACTGTGTCCTCTGCACAGTGTGCACCTAAAGCTACCGGAAGAAAATTAGTGGTGTTCTTCTGATCCTATTAATACCACAGGCAGGCAGCTACAGCATTTACAGTTAGTGTAGTGCGTCCTCTGCACAGTGTGCACCTAAAGCTATCTGAACAAAATTAGTGGTGTTCTTCTGATCCTATTAGTACAGTACCTAAAGCTACCTGGAGACAATTGCTGTTGTTCTGCTCCTATTAATACCATAGGCAGGCAGCTAAAGTATTTACAGTTAGTGCACTGTGTCCTCTGCACAGTGTGCACCTAAAGCTACCTGAAGAAAATTAGTGATGTTCTTCTGATCCTATTAATACCACAGGCAGGCAGCTACGGCATTTACAGTTAGTGTAGTGCGTCCTCTGCACAGTGTGCACATAAAGCTACCTGGAGACAATTGCTGTTGTTCTGCTCCTATTAATACCACAGGCAAGCAGCTACAGTATTTACAGTTAGTGTACTGTGTCCTCTGCGCAGCGTGCACCTAAAGCTACCTGGAGACAATTGCTGTTGTTCTGCTCCTATTAATACCACAGGCAGGCAGCTACAGTATTTACAGTTAGTATACTGCGTCCTCTGCACAGTGTGCACCTAAAGCTACCTGAAGAAAATTGCTGTTGTTCTGCTTCTAATAATACCACAGGCAGGCAGCTACAGTATTTATAGTTAGTGTACTGTGTCCTCTGCACAGTGTGCACCTAAAGCTACCTGAAGAAAATTAGTGGTGTTCTTCTGATCCAATTAATACCACAGGAAGGCAACTACAGTATTTACAGTTAGTGCACTGTGTCCTCTGCACAGTGTGCACCTAAAGCTACCTGAAGAAAATTAGTGATGTTCTTCTGATCCTATTAATACAACAGGCAGGCAGCTACAGTATTTACAGTTAGTGTAGTGCATCCTCTGCACAGTGTGTACCTAAAGCTACCTGGAGACAATTGCTGTTGTTCTGCTCATATTAATACAACAGGTAGGCAGCTATAGTATTTACAGTTAGTGGACTGTGTCCTCTGCACAGTGTGCACCTAAAGCTACCTGAAGAAAATTAGTGGTGTTCTTCTGATCCTTTTACTACCACAGGCAGGCAGCTACAGTATTTACAGTTAGTGTACTGTGTCCTCTGCACAGTGTGCACCTAAAGCTACCTGAAGATAATTAGTGGTGTTGTTCTGATCCTATTACTACCACAGGCAGGCAGCTACAGTATTTACAGTTAGTGTACTGCGTCCTCTGCACAGTGTGCACCTAAAGCTACCTTAAGAAAATTGCTGTTGTTCTGCTCCTATTAATACCACAAGCAGGCAGCTACAGTATTTACAGTTGGTGTACTGTGTCCTCTGCACAGTGTGCACCTAAAGCTACCTGAAGAAAATTGGTGGTGTTCTTCTGATCCTATTATTACCACAGGCAGGCAGCTACAGTATTTACAGTTAGTGTACTGCATTCTCTGCACAGTGTGCACCTAAAGCTACCTGGAGACAATTGCTGTTGTTCTGCTCCTATTAATACCACAGGCTGGCAGTTACAGTATTTAGAGTTAGTGTATTGCGTCCTCTGCACAGTGTGCACCTAAAGCTACCAGAAGACAATTGCTGGTGTTCTCATACTAATAATATTACAGGCAGGCAATTGATTCTGCTAGCTGCAGTATCAGAATATATATACATCCCAGCTTTGTGCAGCTACATCTCACTGCAGGCCATTAGTATGTCTGGAAGGCCAACAAGGAGAGGCAGACAGTCACAAGCCAATAAAAGAGGGCAAGCAGGCTCTGTGTCTAGAGGCAACAGTGCTGGTCGTGGAGACGGTGTATCCTCATCAGCATGTGGCCGTGGGACACACTTGTCCTTTTTTTCAGCAGCTGGCCGCATTGAGCCGCAACATGCGGAAGACTTGGTAGAGTGGATGACCAAGCCGTCCTCATCCCCCTCATCCTCTCTCACCCAGGCTTTTTTGTCTGGCAAAGCAGCTGCCAACGTGGCCTCTTCCCTCAGCTCAAAGGCATCAGTCACTCCTTCCCTAGCCCCACCATGTCCTCCTTAGGAGTCCCCAGAACTGTTTGATCACGTACCCATGTACTCATGTACCCAGTGTTGGGTACATGCTCCAGAAGGATGCCCAGCGTTTTGAAGGCTCTGATGATGGTACCCAGCTAGAGGAAGGCAGTAACGTGAGCCCAGAGAGAGTGGGTGCCCAAGAAGGACAGCAATCTGGCAGTCATGTTTCCCCATCTGCAGCCTACTGCCAGCTTTGCTCCAGTGATGAGGAGGGAGGGGATGATGAGGTCTCTGATTCCACGTGGGTGCCTGATAGGAGAGAGGAGGAGGAGGAAGCACATCACCAACGAGGCAGGATGCCCTCCAGGGGCCAGCTTAAGGGCAGCACACCGGCTGCATCATACCACAGAGCTCTGCATGTGCAGGGCTCTGCTGTCCCTGAGCGTTATTCCAAAATTTCTTTGGTGTGGGCCTTTTTTGAGATGTGTGCATCAGATCACACCACTGCTATTTGCAACATATGTCTCAAGCGTATCTCTCATGGCCAAAACATCTCCCACTTGGGCAGCACATGCTTGACTAGACATATGTTGACCTGCCATGCAGTTAATTGGCAAGCATACCTAAAAGACCCACACCAAAGAACAAAGAGGATCTCTCCTTGCTCCTCATCAGCTGGGATCTCCAACCCCACTATACCTTCAGTCCTCTCTGAGACCTGCACTGAGAGGAATGAAGGTGTAGAATTAGGTGTCACAGCCAAGTACTTGGGGGCAACCTGCTATCGGTACACCGACATCAGATTTTACCAGGCAAATTTCCCTGCCCCAGCTGCTGCTGCGAAAGAAGTTTGCTCTCAGCCATCCACATGCCCAGCGGTTGAATGCTAGCTTGGCTAAATTGCTAGCACTTCAACTACTGCCTTTTCAGTTGGTAGACTCTGCCCCCTTCCGTGAGTTTGTGGAATGTGCGGTTCCTCAATGGCAGGTTCCCAAACACCACTTTTTCTCACGGAAGGCGATTCCAGCTCTCTACCGGCATGTGGAAGGCAATGTCTTGGCCTCACTGGACAGGGCGGTCAGTGGTAAGGTGCATATTACCGCTGACTCATGGTCCAGCAGGCATGGACAGAGGCATTACCTGTCTTTCACCGTGCACTGGGTGACTCTTCTGGCAGCTGGGAAGGATGCAGGACAAGGTGCAGTAGTGTTGGAGGTTGTTCTGCCACCACGCCTCCAAAATACAACTACCGTGTTTCCCCGAAAATAAGACATACCCATAAAATAAGCCGTACCAGGATTTCTAAGCATTTGCGCAATATAAGCCATACCCCGAAAATAAGACATAGTGATAGGCGTGGCTATGTGCTGTAAGCTGAGGCATAGAGGGAGACATAGAAAGTGAAAGTAAAAGTCTCCTCAGTGAAATGAGGAGCAGGACGCTCTGCTTTAGGTATTGTGTGTCCTCAGGGAAAGAATTAAAGCTGTGGCTGCCGTTTTACTCAGCACTGTGGGTCACCCCCAGCACCAACCAGAAACAGTCTGTGGGTCTCTCTCACCCCCCACAAACACCAGTAAAGCTGCTGCTTAATAAAAATAAGACATCCCCTGAAAATAAGCCATAGTGTGTCTTCTTGAGGAAAAATAAATATAAGACGGTGTCTTATTTTCGGGGAAACACGGTAGTGGTGATTCTGCCACACCTCTCTCCTCCACCCCCTCCTCTTCTTCTTCCTCCATGGCCTCTTCCTGTGATGATTTGACTTCGGAACCAGCTGTGCTCCGTAGGCGTTCAAGGGGCTACGCAAGCAAGCAGGCCAAAAGATGCCATGCGTTGCTTGAGCTGGCGTGCTTGGGGGATAGGAGCCACACTGGGGCAGAGATTCTGTCAGCTCTGCAGGGGCAGGTTCAGAGGTGGTTGATGCCACACCAGCTTAAAGCAGGTATGGTGGTTTGCGACAATGGCACCAACCTCCTCTCCGCCCTCCGACAGGGACAACTGACCCATGTGCCCTGTTTGGCTCACGTCCTTAACTTGGTGGTGCAGCGGTTCTTGGGCAGGTACCTGGGCTTACAGGATGTCCTGAGGCAGGCCAGGAAAGTCTGTGTGCATTTCCGCAGGTCATATAATGCTAGTGCTCGGCTGGCTGACCTCCAAAAGGAATTTAACCTGCCCAAGAACCGCCTAATCTGTGACATGCCCACCAGGTGGAACTCAACGTTGGCCATGCTTCAGCGGCTGCACACGCAGCAGAGGGCCATCAATGAGTACCTATGCGACTATGGCACCAGGACAGGGTCAGGGGAGCTTGTTTTTTTTTTCCCCTACCCCAGTGGGCCATGATCAGGGATGCATGCACTGTCCTGTCACCATTTGAGGAGGATACAAGGATGGTGAGCAGTAGGGATGAGCCGAACACCCCCTGGTTCAGTTCGCACCAGAACCTGCGAACGGACCGAAAGTTCGCACGAACGTTAGAACCCCATTGACGTCTATGGGACTCGAACGTTCGAAATCAAAAGTGCTCATTTTAAAGGCTAATTTGCATGGTATTGTCCTAAAAAGCGTTTGGGGACCCGGGTCCTACCCCAGGGGACATGTATCAATGCAAAAAAAACTTTTAAAAACGGACGTTTTTTCGGGAGCAGTGATTTTAATGATGCTTAAAGTAAAAAAAAAAAGTGAAATATTCCTTTAAATATCGTACCTGGGGGGTGTCTATAGTATGCCTGTAAAGTGGCGCGTGTTTCCCGTGTTTAGAACAGTCCCTGCACCAAATGTCATTTTTTTAAGGAAAAAATCTCATTTGAAACTACTTGCGGGTTTAATGTAATGTCCGGTCCTGGCAATATGGATGAAAATCAGTAAGACAAACACCATGGGTACCCCCCAGTCCATTACCAGGCCTTTAGGGTCTTGTATGGATATTAGGGGAACCCCGCACCCAAATTAAAATAAGGAAAGGTGTGGGGCCACCAGGCCCTATATACTCTGAACAGCAGTATACAGGCGGTGCAAACAAGACAGGGACTGTAGGTTTGTTGTTAAGTAGAATCTGTTTGTCATTTTGAACGGGTACATTTTTAACGTGTTTAGCTCCAGCCAAAAAATCTTTTTTAAGCTTTTTGGAAAACATAGGGAAGGGTTATCACCCCTGTGACATTTGTTTTGCTGTCTTTCCTCCTCTTTAGAAGATTTTTTGAGAATTTGGGTTTTTTTTGTGGAACAAGGATTGGAAAGCATCAGTGGAAAGGAGAAATGTTTTTCCCATATTAACTCTTACAGGAGATAATTTCCCTTCCTAGGGGTAGATTTCCTCTCACTTCCTGTTGTCTCCTTCCGTTTGCAAGTAGGAGTCGTTTGTAAGTTAGATGTTTGAAAGTAGGGGCCAGCCCTATATACTCAGCAGAAATTTGGGCCTTAGGTGTTGTTGTGGCCACAACACTGTAAGCCCTCACAGGGCCCTGCTGTGAAATATTAGATCAAGAATTGTAATTACATGCCCCTGTTGAACAGGGGCAGAAAAACTGGGCCTTTGGTGGTGGTGGTGCTGGTTCCACAACACTGTAAGTCCTCACTCGCTCTTGGTGGGTGCAGAAATGGGCCCTGCTGTGAAATATTAGATCAAGAATTGTAATTACATGCCCCTGTTGAACAAGGGCAGAAAAAGTGGGCCTTTGGTGGTGGTGGTGGTGGTGGTGGTGCTGGTGCCACAACACTGCAACCCCTCACAGACACTCTAGTTGGAACGCAGGAACGAGCCCTGCTGCAAAGTATTGCATCAAAAATTGTAATTACACGCCCCTGTTAAACAGGGGCTGAAAAATTGTGCCTTAGGCACTGGTGGTGGCGCCCAGAAGCAAAAATGTTCTTACAAGCTATCAGCGTCATGATTGAGGAGGAAGAGGATAATTACTCAGGGATAGTCACTCAGCATCAGCATAGGAAGTCTTTGAAGGGATCTGAGATTTCAAAAAAAATTATTTGGTTACATCAGCATCAGGTGCTTGGTAGCTGGTGGTGATCCAAGACTGATTCATTTTTATGAAGGTCAGTCGATCGACCGAGTCGGTGGACAGACGCACCCTGTGATCGGTTACCACGCCTCCAGCAGCACTGAATGTGCGTTCCGAAAGAACGCTGGATGCAGGACAGGCCAGTAGCTCAATTGCATACTGTGCAAGCTCTGGCCAGTGATCCATCCTCAAGACCCAGTAACCCAGAGGATTTTCGGTGGGAAAGGTGTCCAAGTCTAATCTTGCCCCTAGGTATTCCTGCACCATGTAAAACAGACGCTGGCGATGGTTGCTGGAACCGATCATACCTTGGGGCTGCGGGCCAAAAAATTGTCTGAACGCATCGGTCAGACGGCCACCTTCTCCACCGCTCCTTCTTTGACTGACCGAAGCCTCAGCAACACGTTGTCCAGAAACAGGAGTTTGTAACCTCCCAGTCTCTGGGAACGCGTTGCACAGACCTTTCTGCAAGGCCTCCCGAAGATGTTTCATCCTCTGCTCCCTCTGCGATGGCAAGATAAGGTCCGCAACCTTACCCTTGTAACGTGGATCAAGGAGGGTTGCCAGCCAGTATTGGTCCTTCTCCTTGATACCACGAATACGAGGATCCTTCCGCAGGATCAGGGAGGCCATGCAGCGTAGGTTTGCTGAGGCATTCGTTCCGGAGTCCTCTGGGTCACTAAGGACGACATGGTCCGCAGCCACCTCCTCCCAACCACGTACAAGTCCATGTGTTTCTTGGGACTGATCCCTTAAAGACTGCTGCTGATGCTGAGTGCCAGGCTCCACCTCCATACTGACACAATCTCCCTCCTCCTCCTCCTCGTCCTCTTCCTGTGTGATCGGCGGGCATGCAGGAACACTGTCTGGATAAAGGGGGCCTTGAGAGCTAAGGAAGTCCTCCTCTTCCTGCCTCTGTTCTGCTTCAAGTGCCCTGTCCATTATTCCACGCAGCGTGTGCTCCAACAGGTGGACAAGGGGGACAGTGTCATTGATGCATGCACTGTCACTGCTCACCATCCTCGTGGCCTCCTCAAATGGTGACAGGACAGTGCATGCATCCCTGATCATGGCCCACTGGCGTGGGGAAAAAAAACAAGCTCCCCTGACCCTGTCCTGGTGCCATAGTCGCACAGGTACTCATTGATGGCCCTCTGCTGCATGTGCAGCCGCTGCAGCATGGCCAACGTTGAGTTCCACCTGGTGGGCATGTCACAGATTAGGCGGTTCTTGGGCAGGTTAAACTCCTTTTGGAGGTCCGTCAGCCGAGCACTGGCATTATATGACCAGCGGAAATGCACACAGACTTTCCTGGCCTGCCTCAGGACATCCTGTAAGCCCGGGTACCTGACCAAGAACCGCTGCACCACCAAGTTAAGGACGTGAGCCAAACAGGGCACATGGGTCATTTGTCCCTGTCGGAGGGCAGAGAGGAGGTTGGTGCCATTGTCGCAAACCACCATTCCTGCCTTAAGTTGGCGTGACGTCAACCACCTCTGAACCTGCCCCTGCAGAGCTGACAGAACCTCTGCCCCAGTGTGGATCCTGTCCCCCAAGCACACCAGCTCAAGCACCGCATGGCATCTTTTGGCCTGCGTACTTGCGTAGCCCCTTGAACGCCTACGGAGCGCCGCTGGTTCCGAGGAAAAAGCACAGGAAGAGGCCATGGAGGAAGAAGAAGAGGAGGGGGTGGAGGAGAGAGGTGTGTCACAATCATTAGCATTTTGGAGGCGTGGTGGCGGAACAACCTCCAACACTACTGCACCTTGTCCTGCATCCTTCCCAGCTGCCAGCAGAGTCACCCAATGTGCCGTGAAACTTAGGTAACGTCCCTGTCCATGCCTGCTGGACCATGAGTCAGCGGTAATATGCACCTTACCGCTGACCGCCCTGTCCAGCGAGGCATGGACATTGCCTTCCACATGCCGGTAGAGAGCCGGAATCGCCTTCCGTGAGAAAAAGTGGCGTTTGGGTACCTGCCACTGAGGAACCGCACATTCCACAAACTCACGGAAGGGGGCAGAGTCAACCAACTGAAAAGGCAGCAGTTGAGTGCTAGCAATTTTGCCAAGCTAGCATTCAACCACTGGGCATGTGGATGGCTGGGAGCAAACTTCTTTCGGCGGTGCAGCAGCTGGGGCAGGGAAATTTGCCTGGTACAATCTGACGTCGGTGTACCAAAAGCAGATTGCCCACAAGTACTTGGCCGTGACACACCTAATTCTACACCTTCATTCCTCTCAGTGCAGGTCTCAGAGAGGACTGAAGTTCTAGTGGGGTTGGAAATCTCAGCTGATGAGGAGCAAGGAGAGGTCCTCTTTGTTCTTTGGTGTGGGTCTTTTAGATACGCTTGCCAACGAACTGCATGGCAGGTCAACATATGTCTGGTCAAGCATGTGGTACCCAAGCGGGAGATGTTTTGGCCACGTGAGATACGCTTGAGACATATGTTGCAAATAGCAGCGGTGCGATCTGATGCACTCGTCTCAAAAAAGGGCCACACCAAAGAACTTTTTGAATAACGCGCAGAGACTGCAGCGCCCTGCACATGTGGAGCTTTGGGGTGTGATGCAGTCAATGTGCTGCCCTTAGGCTGGCCCCTGGAGGGCATCCTGCCTCGTTGGTGATGTGCCGCCTCCTCCTCCTCCTCTCTCCTATCAGGCACCCACGTTGAGTCAGTGACCTCATCATCCCCTCCCTCCTCATCACTGGAGCAAACCTGGCAGTATGCTGCAGCAGGGGGAGCATGACTGCCAGATTGCTGTCCTTCTTGGGCACCCCCTCTGTCCGTGCTCATGTTACTGCCTTCATCGAGCTCAGTATCATCATAAGAGCCTTCCAAACGCTGGGCATCCTCCTGGAGCATGTACCCAACACTGTGGTCAATCAGTTCGAGGGACTCCTCAGGAGGACATGGTGGGGCTAGGGAAGGAGTCACTGATGACATTGAGCCGAGGGAAGAGGCCGCTGCTTTGCCAGACAAAGTACCCTGGGCATGGGTAAGAGAGGATGAGGATGATGAGGACGGCTTGGTCATCCACTCGACCAAGTCTTCCGCATGTTGCGGCTCAACACGGCCAGCTGCCGAAAAAAAGGCCAAGCATGTCCCACGGCCATGTGCTGATGAGGATGCACCGTCTCCACGACCAGCACTAGACACAGAGCCTGCTTGCCCTCTCTTATTGGCTTGTGACTGTCTGCCTCTCCTTCTTGGCCTTCCAGACATACTAATGGCCTGTAGCTGCACTAAGCTGGGATATATATATATATATATATATATATATATATATATATATATATATGTATGTACTGATACTGCAGCTAGCAAAATCAACCAACCTTCTACAGGTAGCTTTAGCTGAACACTGTGAGGTGGACGCACCCCACTAAAGACACATCCACTATGGAGGATGTGTCTTTCATTTCCCTGGGTTCCTCCTGCTGAGTTTTGGTTTCTTTGGACTGAGAGTTCCGGGTTGTCCTCCCCCTGTGCTGAGACCGATGGTGGTGTCCCCGCAGAGTGGATTTCTAACATAAGCTTGAATAAAGCTTACCTCTGGTAAGCGTACATCATTATAGGTGGTGGATCCTTCTCACTGGGTGTCTGCTGATTAAGCCTTCAATCGCTACTGGTGGA
Source organism: Lithobates septentrionalis (assembly GCA_037952835.1). Lineage (NCBI taxonomy): Eukaryota > Metazoa > Chordata > Amphibia > Anura > Ranidae > Lithobates > Lithobates septentrionalis. The sequence continues at coordinate 631,380 of JBBDGP010000982.1, forward strand.
ATCATCTGTTTTAAGGACTGTTTTATTGAAGTCACTATCAGTCACTGACCCATCTTTTTTATCACTTTTTGAGGATTCATTTGTTCTAAGGACTTTTACAATACAGTCACAATATTCACCGATTTTTTACTAATTATTTATTTATTTAGTCACACATGGTGTTTAAATGTTAATATTTGGGTTTCAAGATATATTGTGTTGTTTCAATCTTGGCACAATTTGTGAGATATTTTGATAATGGTAATTCTACCTGGATATAGATTATTCATGATTATATAAAATATCTCTTCACTAGCGCGGTTCTGTTAATTATTCTAATTTATGTGATTTTGGTACCTACAAATTAGAACTGCAGCTTGGGGTTATAGGGAAGTGCAGTAATTTTGTATTTTTTACTGTAACAAGACAAGCCTGCCTGTCAGTAAGAAGATAACAGGAACGAATCTAGCTGAACACTGTGAGCAGGACGCACCCCACTAGCTTGTAGGTTTAGCTGAACACTGTGAGGTGGACGCACCCCACTAACTTGTAGGTTTAGCTGAACACTGTGAGCAGGACGCACCCCACTAACTTGTAGTTTTAGCTGAACACTGTGAGCAGGACGCACTGCACTAACTGTAAATAGTCTAGCTGCCTGACTGTGGTACTAATAGGATCAAAAGAATACCAGCAATTTTCTTCAGGTAGCTTTATATACTGTAACAAGACAAGCCTGCCTGTCAGTAAGAAGATAACAGGAACGGATCTAGCTGAACACTGTGAGCAGGACTCACCCCACTAGCTTGTAGGTTTAGCTGAACACTGTGAGGTGGACGCACCCCACTAACTTGTAGGTTTAGCTGAACACTGTGAGCAGGACGCACCCCACTAACTTGTAGGTTTAGCAGAGCACTGTGAGCAGGACGCACTGCACTAACTGTAAATAGTCTAGCTGCCTGACTGTGGTACTAATAGGATCAAAAGAACACCAGTAATTTTCTTCAGGTAGCTGTAAATACTGTAACAAGACAAGCCTGCCTGTCAGTAAGAAGATAACAGCAACGGATCTAGCTGAACACTGTGAGCAGGACGCACTGCACTAACTGTAAATAGTCTAGCTGCCTGACTGTGGTACTAATAGGATCAAAAGAACACCAGTAATTTTCTTCAGGTAGCTGTAAATACTGTAACAAGACAAGCCTGCCTGTCAGTAGGAAGATAACAGGAACGGATCTAGCTAAACTGAATACAGTGTATATATATATATATATATATGCAACACCTGGGATGCATATATATATACACAATACACTGTAAGAGCAGCTAACTGACTGACTGTCCTGCCTAATCTAGCTAACTCAAATGAAATGACACTGTCTCTTTCTCTCTCTATCTCTCAGCACACCGGAACACACTGCACAGGGCCGCCGTGCAGGCGGCCTTATATAGTGTGGGGCGTGTACTAAATCCCCTGAGCAATAATTGGCCAAAGCCTCCTTGGCTTTGGCCAATTACGGCTCTCTGTTCAGGCGGCGCTGTGATTGGCCAAGCATGCGGGTCATAGTGCATGCTTGGCCAATCATCAGCCAGCAATGCACTGTGATGCCGCAGTGAATTATGGGCCGTGGCGCGCCACACGAATTTGGCGCAAACGGCCCATATCGTTCGCAATTCGGCGAACGACCGAACAGCCGATGTTCGAGTCGAACATGGGTTCGACTCGAACACGAAGCTCATCCCTAGTGAGCAGTGACAGTGCATGCATCAGTGACATTGTCCCCCTTGTCCACCTGTTGGAGCACATGCTGCGTGGATTAATGGACAGGGCACTTGAGGCAGAACAGAGGCAGGAAGAGGAGGATTTCCTTAGCTCTTAAGGCCCCCTTTATCCAGACAGTGTTCCTGCGTGCCTGCCGATCACACAAGAAGAGGAGCATTGTGTCAGCATGGAGGTGGAGCCTGGCACTCAGCATCAGCAGCAGTCTTTAAGGGATCATTTACAGTCATAAGAAACCCATAGACTTGTATGTGGCTGGGAGGAGGTGGCTGCAGATCATGTCATCCTTAGTAATCCAGAGGACTCCGGACCGAATGCCTCAGCAAACCTACGCTGCATGGCCTCCCTGATCCTGCAAAGCATGCGGAAGGTTCCTCGTATTCGTAGTATCATGGAGAGGCATCAATACTGGCTGGAAACCCTCCTTGATCCACGTTACAAGGGTAAGGTTGCGGACCTTATCTTGCCATCGCAGAGGGAGCAGAGGATGAAACATCTTCGGGAGGCCATGCAGAAAGGTCTGTGCAACGCATTCCCAGAGACTGGGAGGGTACAATCTCCTGTTCCTGGACAACGTGTTGCTGAGGCTTCGGTCAGTCAAAGAAGGAGCGGTGGAGAAGGTGGCCGTCTGACCGATGCGTTCAGACAATTTTTTAGTCCGCAGCCCCAAGGTATGATCGGTTCCAGCAACCATCGGCAGCATCTGTTTTACATGGTGCAGGAATACCTGGGGGCAAGATCTGACTTGGACACCTTTCCCACCGAAAATCCTCTGGGTTACTGGGTCTTGAGGATGGATCACTGGCCAGAGCTTGCAGCGTATGCAATTGAGCTACTGGCCTGTCCTGCATCCAGCGTTCTTTTGGAACGCACATTCAGTGCTGCTGGAGGTTTTGTAACTGATCACAGGGTGCGCCTGTCCACCGACTCGGTTGATCGACTGACCTTCATAAAAATGAATCAGTCTTGGATCACCACCAGCTACCAAGTACCTGATGCTGATGTAACTGAATATTTTTTTTTGAAATGTCAGATCCCTTCAAGACTGCCTATGCTGATGCTGAGTGACTATCCTGTTATGCTGAGTGACTATCCTCTTCATCCTTAATGATCATGCTGATAGCTTGTAAGAATATTTTTGGTTCTGGGCGCCGCCACCAGTGGCTAAGGCCCATTTTTTCAGCCCGTTTAACAGGGGCGTGTAATTACAATTTTTGATGCTATATTTTGCAAGGAGGGTTTGTTGCTGCATTCAACTAGAGTATTTGTGAGGGGTTGCAGTGTTGTGGCACCAGCACCAGTGCCTAAGGCCCAATTTTTCTGCCCCTGTTTAACAGGAGCGTGTAATTACAATTTTTGATGCAATAATTTGCAGCAGGGCTTGTTCCTGCGCTCCAACTAGAGTATCTGTGAGGGATTGCAGTGTTGTGGAACCAGCACCAGTCCCTAAGGCCCAATTTTTCAGCCCCTGTATAACAGGGGCGTGTAATTACAATTTTTAATGCAATAATTTGCAGCAGGGCTTGTTCCTGTGCTCCAACTAGAGTATCTGTGAGGGGTTGCAGTGTTGTGGCACCAGCACCAGTGCTTAAGGCCCAATTTTTCAGCCCCTGTTTAACAGGGGCGTGTAATTACAATTTTTGATGCAATATTTTACAGGAGGGCTCATTCCTGCGCTCCAACTAGATTATCTGTGAGGGGTTGCAGTGTTGTGGCACCAGTGCCTAAGGCCCAATTTTTCTGCCCCTGTTCAACAGGGACATGTAATTACAATTCTTGATCTAATATTTCACAGCAGGGCCCGTTTCTGCGCCCACCAAGAGTAACTGTGAGGACTTACAGTGTTGTGGCACCAGCACCACCACCACCAAAGGCCCAATTTTTCTGACCCTGTTCAACAGGGGCATGTAATTACAATTCTTCATCTAATATTTCACAGCAGAGCCCGTTCCTGTGCCCACCAAGAGTAACTGTGAGGGCTTACAGTGTTGTGGCAACACCAACACCTAAGGCTGCAATTTCTGCAGAGTATATAGGGCAGGGCCCTACTTTCAAACATCCAACTTACAAACTACTCCTATTTGCAAACAGAAGGAGACAACAGGAAGTGACATGAAATCTACCCCTAGGAAGGGAAATTCTCTCCTGTAAGAATTAATATGGGAAAAACGTGTCTCCTCTCCACTGATGCTCTCCACAGCAAAACAAATGTCACAGGGGTGATAACCCTTACCTATGTTTTCCAAAAAGCTTACAAATAGATTTTTTGTCTGGAGCTACACTTTAAAAATGTACCAGTTCAAAATTACAAACAGATTCTACTTAACAACAAACCTACAGTCCCTGTCTTGTTTGCACCGCCTGTATACTGCTGAACAGAGGGCCTGGGGCCCCACGCCTTTCCTTTTTTCAATTTGGGTGCGGGGTTCCCCTTAATATCCATACAAGACCCAAAGGGCCTGGTGATGGACTGGGAGGGGGGGTACCCATGCCATTTGTCTCACTGATTTTCATCCATATTACCGGGACCGGACATTACATTAAAGCTGTAAGCAGTTTTAAATGACTTTTATTACTTTAAAAATGTCATTTTGTTGAGGGACTGTTCTAAGCACGGGAAACACGCGCCACTTTACAGGCATACTATAGACACCCCCCCAGGTACGATATTTAAAGGAATATTTCACTTTTTTTTCACTTTAAGCATTATTAAAATCACTGCTCCCGAAAAAACGTCCATTTTTAAAACTTTTTTTTGCATTGATACATGGCCCCTGGTGCAGGACCCGGGTCCCCAAACCCATTTTAGGACAATACCATGCAAATTAGCCTTTAAAATTGGCACTTTTGATTTTGAACGTTCGAGTCCCATAGACTTCAATGGGGTTCTAAAGTTTGTGTGAATTTTCGGTCCGTTCGCAGGTTCTGGTGCGAACCGAACCTGGGGGTGTTTGGCTCATCCCTAGCCTTGAGTGGTACGTGTGACGTTTCCCAAGGCAGGTTGAAGGAGGTGGAGAAGGTCATGGTGCTAGGAATACAGTTTGAGCGGAATTTGATGAGTCAAGACAACACGGAAAGAGGAGTGGAAAAGATGTCAAAGAAGCTGGAATTATGGAAGATAAGGAAGCTGTGACTGCCTGGCAAGACATTGGTAGTAAAGGCTATAATCATGCCTTTGCTATTATACTTTGGAATCATCTTCCCTCTGAGTAAGAGGTGGACCCAGAGGGTGACGAGGATGCTGCTTGCCTTCGTTTGGGGATCAAAGATGGAAAGGATCGCAAGAGAGACAGTGATGAAAACTGAACAGATGGGTGGTTATAACTTTATAGAAAGGTTCCTCAAGGTACAGTGGTGGTTGGTCCATCATAAGGCTTTTTTGGCAGGTAGGAAGGCAGCTTCCTTAATGAGGTATCTAATTGGTTGGCCACTTTTTAGATGGGGTGGTGCGAGAAAGACTTAAGGAGGCCTATGTCCTTGGTCTCTCCTGGCTATATTTTAAGGATGAAATCCTTTTTTGAGCAGAAAGCGCTCCTTGGGCTGGGGCCTGACACGGTAAAGAAAGCTTGTCTATGGAAATGGTTGAGGAAGGAGGAGGTTGTATCCAACATTTCTGGGCTGAGTTTTAAGCAGGCTGAGCAGTGATGGAAAAACATGTCTATTAAAGTAATAACTAATAAACAAAGAGAAATTGGGTGGATGGTTCTACACAATTGCTTACTTACCTTTAAGTTCATGAAAGACAGAGGTCTGGTGAGGAGCGAGGTCTGTCCTAGAAGAGAATGTGGAGGGAGAGAAAAGGTTAGACATGTTTTTTGGGAGTGTGCCTTCATGAAAGAAGTGTGGAGGAGGATGGAAAATTTCCTAAGGAGAGTGATAAATGTGGAAAAAGTGTCTTATGTTTTTTGTGTGTATGGGTTTGGTGGTGGTGGAAAGGAGGCACGGCAGAAAATGTCTATCTTTTCAGCTATTTTTAAAGAAGTGGTGTGGTAAGCGAGGTGTGCGCTGCAGAAAAACAAGGTTGTTACTGACAGAGAAAGATTGTGTGGAATGGTGTGTGGCTAAGTTGTACTATGTGTTGGTAATGGAAAGGAGGAGGCTGAGGAAGGGGGAGGCGAATGAGGTTTGGAATTTTAAGAGGTGGACGGTGGGGGGTGATGTGTAATGCTTTTTTGTGTATAATGTTGTATTGTTTTTGATATTTATGCCCAGATGATGCAAGGAACACTGCTCAGTGAAGGAGTCGTGAGTTCGTGCGTGATGCCCTGTACACACGATCGCACATTCTGACAACAAAATCTATCTTATTTTTTCGGACGGATGTGGGCTCAAACTTGTCTTGCATACACATGGCTGCACAAAGTTCTCGGAATTTCCGAACGTCAAGAACGTGGTGACGTACAACACGTACGACGGGACTATAAAAGGACAGTTCAATACCAAGCGCTCAACTCTTTGGCTCATTTTGCTGATCTCGTGTTAGTAAAAGTTTGGTGAGAGACGATTCGCGCTTTTCAGACTCATAGTTTTCAGATCGTTTTTCTGGTGTTCAGTTTGTGCTTGTGGGTTTGTATCTGTTCTTCAGTGCGTGCAGTGAGTTTGCATTTGATTATCAGTGCGTTCTTGTCCACTTGTTGCTGATTTTCAGGTCGCTCTTCACAGGCCTTGCTGTTCTTCATTCTGACCAGCCGACCGTTTTGAAGCCATGTTGCGTTTACGTACTCATCGTAGAGTTCGTGCTGTGCAGTCCATGAACAGGGCGAGGAGGAGTTCATGGACAAAGAATTGGTTGCTCCAGCGTGACCAATTCTCTCATATGCCTTTGCTCCATGAGATCCGTGAGAATAATCCTGACGATTTCAGGAACTTTCTCAGGATGACAGACCCAGTTTTTCACCGTTTGTTGGCTTTGCTGACCCCTTATATCAGCAGGCAAGATACCTGCATGAGGCAAGCCATCACTCCAGAGCTCCGGAGCAGAGGCTTGTCATCACATTGCAGTACTTGGCGACTGGGAGAAGCCTGCAGGACCTTAAATTCTTGACAGGCATCTCCCCCCAGGCTCTGGTGATCATTATCCCAGAGACCTGTTCTGCCATCATCCAGGTCCTGCAGAAGGACAATATTAAGGTAAGATTTCTCCTTTCATCACATTTTATTGTATTTAATGTTTGCTAATATATTTCTTTCATCATTTCCTAATTACCATGATTGTAATGTGTTGTGAATGTCCCCTTTGTCCTCATGCATGCTTGCATTTTTAAAAGTTCCTTTTTTGTCCTTCATGCACATTTGCCTTCACTAACCTCCCCAGCACGCTATCCTGGGCCCATATTCACCTTGCCTAGTCACTTAACAATGTATTTTGTCAGCTCCATAGTACTGCTTTACCCTAAACACCCCCTAAAATGTGTCCAAATGTTATTTGTGTTCTTAAAGTCAGGCAGAGTGCCAGAGGCTTTTTTTGGGGGTCCCAAAAGAATTTGGAACCCCCCTCCCCCCAACCGCTAAGTCAGCTGATACCAATCCTCTATCTGCTGACTTTGCCAAACCCATATACACTATACCTACCTCTTTTGTGGTCATATTTATGGACGAATTCACCAAAGCATGTAGTGCAAGGGCCTACCTGAATACTTTCAAATGGTACTGTTTAAAGTTTTTTTCTCCTATTATTATCTTGCTAGGTAATTGCAGAATGTAAAAATGTGCTTAAATTTGGACAGTGTGGGGGCGTGGCTTGGCGCGCAACAGCGATGGACGCTTGAAACAAGAGCTCCGGCATCCAGGCAGCCTTAGCCCATCACCTTGCACCCAAAGCACTCGATAATGAGCAGGAGGAACACAGGGACACCCCGCACGAGATCCCGCCGCACATCGGCAGCTTATCAGGGAAGGAACATTGAGGATTTGTTCCGGAATCCCCCTGCCTGCACGAGAAGGCCTGTTAGGAGCCAAGATGGCGCCGCCGCATGTAACGGAGGATGACTTCAGTGAGGACTCTCAATCAGCGGCTGAGGAGAACGGTAGGATTACCCCTCACCCCGACCTCCCCCTGACATATGCCGGCATGTCAGGCTTTGCAGCTGACATAAAAGCCACCTTTTCGGCGGCGATAACGGATCTAAAATCCAGCATGTTGATCCTCACAGACAAGATGGCCACGGTAGAACATGCAGGCAAATGCAGGGATAAGGCTCTTCATCGCCTGGACAGAGTTACACATACACAGTCCCAACAACTTATAGAGATTAACAAACACCTCGAGGATTTAGATAACAGAGGCAAAAGAAATAATATTAGGGTGCGGGGGATCCCAGAGACTGTGGAGGCTGATCAAATAACCCCAGCTTTACAGAGGGTTTTTAACAGCCTGCTAGAAAGACCAGAGGAGACAGACATTGAATTTGTAAGGGCTCACAGAGCACTCAGAGCAAGAGGCCCTGACAATATGACACCACGTGACATCATATGCTGTTTGCAGAGCTTTGCTTTAAAAGAAGACATCATGAGGAAAGCACGCAGGAATGATCAGATAGTCTTCAATGGAGAAACCATCATGCTATTTCATGATCTGTCTCAGATCAGAGCTCTTAGACCATTACTAGACAAACTGAGAGAAAAGGATCTCTGCTACTCATGGCGATTCCCATTCGCACTCCTAGTGAATCAAAATGGAAGACAGCATATTTTGCGATCACCAGAAGATCTCCCAGATTTTTGCCAAGCGTTACATCTGGAACAGGTTGAACTGCCAGAGTGGTATCAGGAATTCATGCTACCTCCATTGGAAAGATCCCCCTTCTCATCGCCCGATAAACGCATCTCCAAGAAGATGAAATCAGCACGCCCTGGAGGTTCACAGGCAGGAACCCCAAATAACAGACCTCATGCTTCCAGGAGCTTTGAAGAAGCCTGAAAACGTCCACAGAAAACCACACTACACATGGAAGAGGAAGAGCATCTCTCCTGAAATAACACCATGAATGCTGACCCCAAAGTTGATACTTGCTGACACCAACATTCTGAGACACTTCGGCTGGTTTCGTTTCATCTGGTCGAATGGAACTTCACATCAAGACTCAACAACACACTAAGTGCCAGTTCTTGTAGCCCAGCAGTTTTAGTTGGAGTTTATGTTTATGGGGACTGTTGCTTTTACCCCACATGATGGCTTAGGCCAATTATATAGATAGAATACGGTTGTAGGGCAAACAGATCAGAATAGATGATACTAATGGGTTTGTGCAGTTCTTGAAGCATAACTGTCAGTATCTCACTTCAGCAAGCATTGATTGTGGAAATGTCGATGAAAGAAATATCTTTAAAAAAAAAAAAAAAAACCAAAGCAAAGTAAAATGCAAGTTATAGGTTTAATTTAAATCCATCTCTAAGGGGAAGACAACAGGATGATACCCCCGCTTGGAGGGGGGCCTTGAAGTCTCCCAGGAGAACAGAGAAATGATCAAACGATTCATTGACATCTCTACCTGTAAAATCAAATGGGTCAAAGAGACCAGGGGTGGTAGTATGTTCCTTCATTGTTGTTGCTATTAGGGTGCATTGTTGACCATTAATGTTTATAATACGTTTATTATGGCTGCTGCCGGTTTTTGCTCACAAATTGAGTGTTATATATTTAATTCAGTCTAATCTAATTTGATTGGTTGGGTTAACCAAAGTGATTGGGCGGCTGCCAATCGCGCTCCGACAAAGTGCCCCTTGACAGGAGAAGATTTTCCTGGCAGGAGGCACTAACATTTTACCTTGGCCCCATTGGGTTTCCAAGGAGATCACATTATCTCCATCTTACTTTCTAAGTGCTCTCACTTTCAAAGTACTAATTCCTTGCTTTCTTTTCCTCATTTCTTTTTATCTATACCTTTTAAGGGGTAAAGTATAATTCATTGGAATCTTCAGTTATCTCTCCAGTGGTTGCCTCGACAGCTCTCTCTGGGCCCTCAAGATGGCGTACTCATCCCTAGGACATGAGCCTACAGTAATCTCTCACAACACGAAGGGCCTGAACATTCCTGAAAAGCGCAAGACCCTCTTAAAGGAACTCAAAAAAGGTAAACCACGTTTTGTGTTTTTACAGGAAACACACTTCAAAACTCAACAAATCCCCAAACTGACAGACTCTTTCTTCACACAAGTATACCATGCAACGAATGACTTAGCAAAATCCAAGGGAGTGTCCATACTCATTAGTAGGGAGGCTTCCTTTGAATTAACTGACAAACTCATAGATCCAGAAGGAAGGTTCATATTCCTGAAAGGGAACTGCTGCGGTATGCCTATTACGCTAGCAAATGTTTATTTTCCCAACACGGCACACCTTACCTTCTGCCGTAAAATTGTTGGACAACTCAAAGATTTTGGCTCGGGATGTATCATTCTAGGGGGAGACTTTAATGTCCCATTGAATCCTCTCAGTGATACGTCCACAGGCAAAACCTATATCACATACAAAATACTCAAACAAATCAAAACATTACTGAACTCGCTTCAACTAATAGACTCTTGGAGATTCATCAATCCCGAGGGAAAAGATTACACCTTCTATTCCATACCCCACTGCAGATACTCAAGAATAGATTATGTCTTTATTTCACAAAGAGACTTAGATATAGTCTCAGGAGCTAAAATAGGGATACAGACCTTTTCAGATCATGCCCCAATATCAATGTCGTTGAAGTTCACAGAACACCGACCCAAAACAAACACTTGGAGATTAAATTCAGCACTGTTAACAGATCCAACTACACTCCCTCAAATAGCGACATCACTATCAGACTACTTCAAAACTAACTCCACACCAGACATCAATCCCCTCTCCATATGGGAAGCACATAAATGCACAATTAGAGGAGAACTCATTAGAATAGGCGCTCACCGCAAAAGAGAGAGGGAAAATGAAATTAAGTCCCTGACAGAGAAGATTCGCGCCCTAGAATCCCTACATAAACAATCCCTGACAGAACATACGGCAACTGAACTATTAAATCATAGAAAATCACTCCAACAGATCTTTGACACAAGAGCTAAAAGATTCCTATTTTTTAGAAAAAAAATCTACTACGAACAGGGCAACAAAACAGGAAGCCTACTAGCAAGAGCCATAAAAATCGCGAAAACACAACAAAATATCTCAGGCATACGAACAAAAGAAGGGAAACTAGACATCACTACCGAAAAAATTGCACACCACTTTCATGATTATTACACATCCTTGTATAACTTACCCAACCCACAGAAACCTAGCTCAATTCAAGGAACGAGATTACATGCCATACGTCAATATCTGATAGACTCTAAACTTCCCTCATTGTCAACTGAAGATATTACCCAACTAGAGAATCCCATAGAAACTTGTGAACTACAACAAGTGATCAAACACCTAAAGACAGGGAAAAGTCCGGGACCGGACGGCTTCACAGCAATTTATTACAAAACATTCCAGGAAACTCTGCTGGGACCATTATTAAGGGCCCTGAACTACATGTCTGAGCCCAGGGAGATCCCGGCGGATTTCCTTAAGGCACATATTACAATTCTTCCCAAGCCAAACAAGGACCTGACGGAATGTGCAAGCTACAGGCCAATTTCGCTGCTGAATCTTGATGTGAAATTGATGTCAAAAATAATAGCAAACAGATTGAAACCTTTACTTCACGGATTGACAGGAAGCGAGCAAGCAGGATTCATGCCAGGAAGAGAAACCAGAGATAATGTTATCAAAACGCTCAATTTAATGCATGCTGCAGGGATGCGGAAATTCGAAGGCCTTCTCCTGTCCACGGACGCGGAGAAGGCCTTTGACCGCATAGCTTGGGATTTCATGCTAGAAACATGCAGGTTCATTGGCTTGGGAAACAATATGATGTCTTGGACCTCTATGCTCTATAAAAACCCTTCTGCGCAGCTGAAGATCAATGGCTCCCTTTCAAGTACAGTTGAGATCAAAAATGGGACGAGACAGGGTTGCCCTCTCTCGCCCCTGCTGTTTATCCTAACCTTAGAGCCATTTATCAGACGGATTGTAGCAGAGAAGGCAATACAGGGCTTCGAGGTGGGAAAAAAAGAATACAAGGTGGCGGCATATGCAGATGACTTGTTGTTCTTCATAACGAACCCTCATATTTCACTCCCCTCCTTGATGAAAGAATTCTCTATCTTTGGGTATCTCTCAAACCTCAAAATTAATTATACCAAATCGGAAATTTTAAATGTCTCGATCCCCATAAATAAATTAGATCCCATCCAGTCAAATTGCCCCTTTAAATGGGTAAGCACAGCGCTTAAATATCTAGGAATATGGTTGACCCCTAAATTATCTCAAATTTTTGAATATACAGTGCCTTGCAAAAGTATTCGGCCCCCTTGAACTTTTCAACATTTTGCCACATTTCAGGCTTCAAACATAAAGATATAACATTTTAATTTTTTGTGAAGAATCACCAACAAGTGGGACACAATTGTGAAGTGGAACGAAATCTATTGGATATTTTAAACTTTTTTAGCAAATAAAAAACTGGAAAGTGGTGCGTGCAAAATTATTCGGCCCCTTTACTTTCAGTGCCTCAAACTCACTCCAGAAGTTCAGCGAGGATCTCTGAATGATCCAATGTTGTCCTAAATGACTGATGGTGATAAATAGAATCCACCTGTGTGTAATCAAGTCTCTGTATAAATGCACCTGCTCTGTGATAGTCTCAGGGTTCTGTTGAAAGCGCAGAGAGCATCATGAAGACCAAGGAATACACCAGGCAGGTCCGTAATACTGTTGTGGAGAAGTTTAAAGCCGGATTTGGATACAAAAAGATTTCCCAAGCTTTAAACATCCCAAGGAGCACTGTGCAAGCGATCATTTTGAAATGGAAGGAGTATCAGACCACTGCAAATCTACCAAGACCTGGCTGTCCCTCTAAACTTTCAGCTCAGACAAGGAGAAGACTGATCAGAGATGCAGCCAAGAGGCCCATGATCACTCTGGATGAACTGCAGAGAACTACAGCTGAGGTGGGAGAGTCTGTCCATAGGACAACAATCAGTCGTACACTGCACAAATCTGGCCTTTATGGAAGAGTGGCAAGAAGAAAGCCATTTCTCAAAGATATCCATAAAAAGTCTCATCTAAAGTTTGCCACAAGCCACCTGGGAGACACACCAAACATGTGGAAGAAGGTGCTCTGGTCCGATGAAACCAAAATCGAACTTTTTGGCCACAATGCAAAACGATATGTTTGGCGTAAAAGAAACACAGCTCATCACCCTCAACACACCATCTCCATTGTCAAACATGGTGGTGGCAGCATCATGGTTTGGGCCTGCTTTTCTTCAGCAGGGACAGGGAAGATGGTTAAAATTGAGGGGAAGATGGATGCAGCCAAATACAGGACCATTCTGGATGAAAACCTGTTGGAGTCTGCAAAAGACCTGAAACTGGGACGGAGATTTATCTTCCAACAAGACAATGATCCCAAACATACAGCAAAATCTACAAAGGAATGGTTCACAAATAAACGTATCCAGGTGTTAGAATGGCCAAGTCAAAGTCCAGACCTGCATCCAATCGAGAATCTGTGGAAAGAGCTGAAAACTGCTGTTCACAAACGCTCTCCATCCAACCTCACTGAGCTCGAGCTGTTTTGCAAGGAAGAATGGGCAAGAGTTTCAGTCTCTCGATGTGCAAAACTGATAGAGACATACCCCAAGCGACTTGCAGCTGTAAGCGCAGCAAAAGGTGGCTCTACAAAGTATTAACGCAAGGGGGCCGAATAATTTTGCACGCCCCACTTTTCATTTTTTTATTAGTTAAAAAAGTTTTAACAATCCAATAGATTTCGTTCCACTTCACAATTGTGTCCCACTTGTTGGCGATTCTTCACAAAAAATAAAAATTTTATATCTTTATATTTGAAGCCTGAAATGTGGCAAAAGGTTGAAAAGTTCAAGGGGGCCGAATACTTTCGCAAGGCACTGTAATTTCACTCCCCTATTGAAAACAATATCTTCAGACTTACAAAACTGGCACTCAAAAGGTTTATCCTGGTTCGGTCGGGCAGCTATATGTAAAATGGTCATTTTACCAAGAGTTCTGTATCTATTTAGAAATTTACCGATAAAAATTCCCCAAGACTTCTTTAAAGTGCTTCATGCAACTCAAACGAAATTTATTTGGGCTCAAAAGAAACCTAGAGTGAGATTTTCTAGACTTACTAAGCCCAAAGACAAAGGGGGAATGGGAATCCCAGACTTCCGTGCGTACTACCTAGCCTCTCACATAACCAGGATAATAGACTGGCACTGCCATTCTACAATCAAAGATTGGGTAGAAATTGAGGAAGAATTGAGCCATACACCAATTAAATACTCACCATGGATTCAGTGGAGTAGTCTCCCAGCGGAGATGAGGACACATCCCTTAGTGGGCACCACCTTAGCAATCTTTCATAAGTTAACGAAACTTACCAACTTCTCGTCACTTCTTAGTCCGCTCACTCCACTACAGAATAACCCCAATTTCCCTCCGGGAATGGGGAACCGATCACTTCAAGCGAACGACACAAATAAACCCCTATTAGCTTCACAATGTTTTCACAATCAAGAGTTTAGGGACTTTACAGATCTTAAACATACAAACAAACTACCCGACCTACGGCTTTGGACTTATTTCCAATGCCGTAGCTTCCTTAACAGAACACAAAGAAAACAAAATTTCAACAGACCACTAACAGAATTAGAGTCAGTATGTCAGACAGAGGAACCCATCTCTAAAGTGACATCACTAGCATACCGCTGGATCCAAAATGGGGAAGACAGGGGTGAGAGGGATCTCAGAGAGAGCTGGTCGAGGGCACTAGGTATTCCATTGACGACTTCACAATGGATGAAAGCATGTGTCTTTGCTCATAAATGCTCCTTGAGCACAAAAACTCAGGAAACTGCATACAAGTTACTCACTCAATGGTATGCCACACCAGTAAAACTACACTCTTGGTTTCCAGACCACTCGGATACTTGCTGGCGCTGTAACTCTGACAAAGGATCATTGCTCCACATTTGGTGGCAGTGCCCAATATTGAACACATTCTGGGCAAAGGTCAGAGAGATGATATACTTAATAACAGAAACAAAATTAAAACTAGACGCAGCGGCATGTCTCCTGCATGTCACGGAATTCCCCATTAAGAGGTATAAACATTCACTTACCAAACATCTTTTAAATACGGCCAAAGCTATCATCCCACTGTACTGGAAATCTACAAAAATCCCATCCATACGGGAATGGCTCAATAAGATAGAGGAGTTTTATGAGATGGAGGAGACTATTGCTCAAGCAGGAGAAAATGTGGAAAGATTTCACAAAACTTGGTCACCTTGGCTTATATATAAATACTCACAGGCATATTTGGATGTTATGAAATAGGTCCTGGTTGAAAGTTAACTCTCATATGACAAACTAGATATTGAAAAACAGTCAGACGAGGAACAGTGATTCCCATTAACTTAAACTGAAGGTTTAACCCTTATTACCCTTTTCTCTCTTTCTTTTCTCTTTTCCTTTTCCAACTATTCTTCTTCTGTGAATGACAATACAGAATCCACGAATGATAGTCATTGATATCTGCTTTATTAAGATTTACAGTTGTATAAGCATAAACAATTGATACCAACCCTTGCAATGTAACTGATGTTCAATGGTGTTTCTGATGATATATCTGACACTGTATTGTACTGAGTGGAGCTGCGTCTCCACAGATGCATCTCTTGTTTTTTCACAATAAACTTTGATGATAAATTTGGACAGTGTGTATTTATATATGTGTATTATGACACTTCTTACCTGTCCAGTGGGCTGCCAGTAGTGTACTAAGGAGGGGCTGGCCAAAGTAACACACATTATGTATGCATTCAGCTCTCAATGAAGTGGAGAGGGTTACCTGTCCAAAACATCTCCCCCCTAAAATATTTTCAATGGTCCATCAGAGAGGGTGAGGAATCTGATAGGTGCACCTTATACTTTTGTCTTTAAATACTCCATAAAATAAATATTATACTGATGTTGGCCAAGAATGTTTGTGTCTAATCTGCCTTCAATGTTTATGTGCAAAATTACTAATTTTTTTGTTCTTGTTTGACTTCACAGTTTCCTTCCACGCCACAAGAATGGCAGACTGTGGCCTCCCACTTTGCCACCCATTGGGACTTTTCCAACTGTAGAGGGGCAATTGATGGGAAACATGTCCACATAGTCTCACCCCCCAACTCAGGGTCATACTATTATAATTACAAGGGGTTTAATAGTATTGTGATGTTGGCGGTGGTGTCGGCTACTTACGAGTTCCTGTATGTGAACATGGGGAAGAATGTCCGGATGTTGGATGGTGGAGTCATCGCCCAGACGGAGTCCTACAGGCATCTCCAGAATGGCAGCTTGGACTTATCACCTCCAGAAGACAATGCGGAAGGACTCCCATTCATCTTCATTGCGAATGAAGCATTTGCTCTGGGGGACCATGTTATGCGGCCATTCTCTATGAGGACCCTCACCCCAGACCAGAGGGTTTTTAATTACCGGCTGGCCAGAGCCACAAGAGTGGTGGAGAACACATTTGGAATAATGGCCAGCTGGTTCCGCCTATTTCTTACACCCATACACATGGGGGAGTATGAACTTAATCACATCATCCTGGCTTGCTGTGTTCTCCACAACTTTTTAAGGAGAAATTCTGTGAACTATGTTGGCTCAGTTGGGCCTGAACCCGGAGTTATGAATCTCAATGAACCAACCCTGACGGTGCTTGAAGCTGGCCGTCCTGGCTTGCCCCCCCTGAGTACCCACGAGGTCCGTCTAAGATACATGGAATACTTTGCGGGTAGGGGGCCATCAATATGCCAGACAATGTCTGAGACATTTTTAAAATTAAAACATTTTTTTATCAGAAAAATTAATTGCTTACATTTATTGCTTGTGTTTCTTTTAGCTGACCATTACTCAAATGTGGGCAGTCCTGAAAATGGCGTGATTCAGTAAAATGCGAAAGCACTGTTGTGTGTTATTTACTAAAGGCAAAGACACTTTGCACTCCAAGTGCACTTGAGACAGCACTGAAACTGCACTTGTAGTGCAAAGTGGATTTACCCTTAGGAAATAACACCCATTGTCACTGAAAAACACAAAAAAAGTTTAGGAGCATTGAAAGAAGAAGCCACACATTGTTGATTATCAAGATTTTTAAACAAGCACAATCACATGTGCATTTATAAAAGGTTTTTTAAAACAAACCAACATGTTTGTTGTATAAAATATTTGTAGGTGACATTAATAATACAAGTAGAAATGTCCTTTTAAGGTAAAACAGGCATGTTTAAAAACAACAAACGAGCAGCAACTTACGAGTTCCTGTATGTGGACATGGGGAAGAATGTCCGGATGTCGGATGGTGGAGTCATCGCCCAGACGGAGTTCTAGAAGCATCTCCAGAATGGCAGCTTGGGCTTGCCACCTCGAGAAGACAATGTGGAAGGACTCCCATTCATCTTTGTTGCGGATAAAGCATTTGCGCTGGGGGACCATCTTATGTGGCCATTCCCTATGAGGACCCTCACCCCAGACCAGAGTGTTTTTAATTGCCGGCTGGCCAGAGCCAGAAGAGTGGTGGAGAATACGTTTGGAATAATGGCCAGCCGGTTCCACCTATTTCCGCTTATTTCTTACATCTATACACATGGTGGAATAAACTGAATCACATTATCCTTTCTTGCTGTGTTCTCCACAACTTTTTAAATTGAAATTATTTGAACTATGCTGCCTCAGTTGGGCCTGAGGCCGTAATTCATGATGAACCAACCCAGACGGTGCTTGAAACTGTCTGTCCTGGCTTGCCCCCCCAGAGTGCCCGCGAGGTCCGTATAAGATACCTGGAATACTTTGCGGGTAGGGGGGCCATCGATATGCCAGACAATGTCTGAGACATTTTTAAAATAAAAATATATTTGAAACTGAACAAATATTTGCTTTGATTAACTGCTTGACTTTCTTTTAGCTGTCTCCTCGGTTATCTTTTAATGGTATTTTTTTTTTGGCTTTTTCTTCAACAGTGCAAACGAAATTTCTTTGAGACATGAGGTGACAATCTCTTCTTCAGCTAACTATTATTATTATGTTGTGGGTCTGCTACACACACCTTGTTTTTGTTGTTAATGTATGTAATGCATTACTGTCAAAAATATTCATCTTTTTCTGCACCATGACAGAAATTTGTGGAGTCATGAAAATGGTGTGATTGTGTAAAATTATAAAGCACTGTGGGTGTTATTTACTAAAGGCAAATCCACTTTGCACTACAAGTGCACTGCAAAAGTTCACTTGAGACTGCACTGAAACTGCACTTGTAGTGTAAAGGGGCCTTTAGTAAATAACACCCATTGCCACTGAAAACACAAACTTTACTCCAAAAACTGCTTTTGAGCATTGAAATAAGAAGCCACACATTGTTCATTATCAAACTTTTTACTCAAAGCACAATCACATGTGCGTTTATAAAAGGGTTTTTGAACAAACCAACATCTTTGGTGTATAACATTTTTTTAGGTCACATTCATTATAAATGGCCTTTTATTGGTAAAACAGGCATGTTTAACCGGTTCAATACAGGGCATTTTCACCCCCTTCCTTCCCAGGCCAATTTTTAGTTTTCAGCGCTGTCGCACTTTAAAGGACAATTGCGCGGTCGTGCAACATTGTACCCAAAAAAAATTGACGTCCTTTTTTCCCCACAAATAGAGCTTTCTTTTGGTGGTATTTGATCGCCTCTGCAGTTTTTATTTTTTGCGCTATAAACAAAAGAAGAGCGACAATTTTGAAAAAAACACAATATTTTTTACTTTTTGCTATAATAAATATCCCAATTTTTTTTAAAAAAAACTAATTTTTTCCTCAGTTTTGGCCGATACGTATTCTTCTACATATTTTTGGTAAAAAAAAAATCGCAATAAGTGTATATTGATTGGTTTGCGCAAAAGTTATAGCGTCTACAAAATACGGGATAGATTTATGGCATTTAAAAAAAAAATATTTATCTCTTTTTTTAGCGGCGATCGCAATTTTTTTTCGTGACTGCGACATTATGGCGGACACATCGGACACTTTTGACACATTTTTGGGACCATTCACATTTATACAGTGATCAATGCTATAAAATTGCATTGATTACTGTGTAAATGTGACAGGCAGTGAAGGGTTTAACCACTAGGGGGCGGGGGAGGGGTTAATATGTTTCCTAGGGAATGATTCTAACTGTAGGGGGAGGGGACGCACAAGAGGAGGAGACCGATCAGTGTTCCTCTGTTCTGGGAACACAGATCGTTCTCCTCACAACTGACAGGACGTGGATCTGTGTGTTTACACACACAGATCCACGGTCCGGCCCGGTTAACGGGCAATCGCGGGTGCCCGGTGGACATCGCGGCTGCCGGGCACACGCACCGGGTCCTGAGCAGCGCGGCGGGTGCACGTGCGCGCCCCCTAGACGGCCGGGAATCCCAGGACGTCATATGACGTCCACCAAGGATGGGAGATCCCATCTGTGGACGTCATATGTCTATGGCTGGGTAGGGAAGTGGTTAAAACCATCAAACAATACACAACTCTGGAACTTACAAAGTTCAACTTTTATAAAGTGAAGGCAATATCAGACATTAGTATGTCCAAACTGGGTTGATATTGCCTTCATCAGATGGGGTGATGTCACCCCTGTAATAGCCAAATTTTGAAGATGCACACAAATTGGGATTCAAAATAGGGATTTCCCTCCTGATCTCATGCCTAATGTCAACATGTGCTATCTCCCATCATGGGGGATTAATGGACGTATTTTGGGGGTGCAACCCCTTCCTCTCAGCTACTTTATTATCGAGGAAGGGGTTGCACCCACAAAACATGTACATTGATCTCCCGTGATGGCAGATAGCACATGTTGACACACTGTGTGCAACTTCAAAATTTGGCTTTTAAAATACATAAAAATGTATTACTAAAATCAAAAATAAACGAGAAAAAAGTTACGGATTTTTTGGGTGTTTTATATTCTCCCTAAAACATCAATGATGTTCTTCATTTTTTTTTTGAACATCATTGATGTTTTCCTTTAGCTGTTCTAAATCGCGATTACACCCCATTATCTCCCCCATGAGGATCTGGGCAATTTCACTGTTGAAATTACATTCTTCTTCCACAACATCCCCATCACCTAAAAATAAATAAAAAAAAACACACCATGTATTATAAATATGCAGGCATAAATCTATTACCTGAAGCTGTGGTCGCAGACAGTAACCTGTTGTGGTGACAATTTCGCCAGTTTCAACAATGTCTCCCTCCTCCTCCTCTGCTTGAGATGGGGGATTTCACCTTCTTCCGGAGGTGTGGAGTCCCTGGTCTCTGATGTCCCAAGTCTTTTCTCCCCTATGTGAAAAACGTCTTCTTCCATCCTTCAGGTAGCTTGGATTTACATGAAGGACATTTTCTTTTTGCCACTGGATCAGAGCTCTTGGCCTGCCATGAGACAAAAGAAGAAACCATCCCAATGAGACAACCTGTCCTATACCCAAGGATGCTCACCACAGGTGCACAGTAAGAACTAAACTGCCTTATGTGCCCAGACAGGCCCCTGCCACCCGGGGGGGGGGGAGATAGAGAGAGAGAGAGACCCCACAGTACAAGGAGGACAGTATACAACTGCCCCTTACCTGGGCCTTGCTGGTGCCTGTGCCTGTCCCACTTGCTGCCGCCATCGATTCCATCGAGGAGCGCTTGCTGTGTTTGTGTGGCTAAACGCCGGTTCCGGACTCCAATAGCGCCTGTGCGCCGGACCGGAACCGCTAAATAAGCACCAGCCCCATTCCTCCCCTTTCCCTCTGCGATTTCCGGCGGAAATGATGCCGCACGCCTGTTCCGTGGGCTCCGCCCCCTCCGGATGCCTCACTTCCGGCGGATGGAGCCCCACTGCCATCCCCAAGATGGCGGCGGTGCAATAAGCAACAGGCGGTGGACCTGAGAAAAAAAAAAAACAGTAAACGGCCACCGCCTGTCTTGCCGCCGCCTAGGAGCGATGCCCACGACAGTCGGACTCACCCTGAGCCCATATGAAGAGGGAGAGGGAGCCCAGCCAGCAGCACTTCACCTCAGCTGTGGAATGGGAGGAACAGCTCTCATGAGGTAAAAAAGTGTTTGATGAAAAAACCAGGAAACCTGAGCTCCCAGGACAGCACCTGAGAGCCCTGACTTCCCCACGAAGTGTTCCCTCCGGAGGAAACACAAAAACTGACAAGATGTGGAAAGGAGCCTCCTTTTAAAGTTTGGTGGAAGAGGTGTTTCCTGTTGGCAAGGGGAGGAGTCACTCTCTCAAGTGCTGTCCTGAAAGACGATAAGGGAAAACAAAGGTATACTTAGCACACAGATATTTGATGGCAGAAATAGTAATATGAAACATTGGTTGGAAGTGGGGTACAATTGTCAAGCTCAAAACATGTATTTCCCTTTATAAAGCTGAAATACTTATAATGCTGTTTTGTGCAAGTTTCACAGATGGAGACACCCCTATAGTATCCACTGGAGCACTTGTGTGGGACACCGTAATGAAAAGTTTGTTCTGGTTCAGCTGCTGAGTATCCTCTCCTTACACTGAATCAAATTTTTCATTATAGTTACAAACCCATCTAGACAACAAACTTTTTTTAATAGAAGTAGGTCAGAAAAAATATATTGAACTGCATCTACCCAAAACATCATATTTTAGTGGCCCAATGAACAATGTTTCCTACGAACGAATAATGTGCCCATAAACATAAAAGTTGCCATTTTAACCACTTCAATACAGGGCACTTAGACACCTTCCTGCCCAGACCAATTTTCAGCTTTCAGTGCTGTCGCAGTTTGAATGACAATTGCGCGGTCATGCTACACTGTACCCAAACTAAATTTTTATCATTTTGTTCCCACAAATAGAGCTTTCTTTTGGTGGTATTTGATCACCTCTGCGGTTTTTATTTTTTGCTAAACAAATAAAAAAAGACTGAAAATTTTGAAAAAAATGAAAGTTTTGCTTTTGTGTCTGTTAAAATTTTTTGTACATAAGTACGTTTTCTCTTTTACTGATGGGCACTGATACGGCACTGATACGGTGGCACCGATGAGGTGGCACCAATGAGCGAGCACTGACAGGCACAGACAATGGGCACTGACAGGCGGCACTGATGGGCACTGGTAGGCAGCACTGATGGGTGGCACTGATATGCAGCACTGATGGGCATTGATAGGCGGCACTGATGGGCACTCATGGGTGGCACTGGGTGGCACTGATGGGCACTGATAGGCGACACTGATGGGCACTGATAGGCACTATTAGGCGACACTGATGGGCACTGAAAGGCGGCACTGCTGGGCATTGATGAGCACTGATAGGGTGGCACTGATAGGCGGCACTGATAGGTGGCACTGCTAGGTACTGATGGGCACTGATAGGCAGCACTGCTGGGCACTGATACGCGGCACTGATATGAGGCACTGATAGGCATCCCTGGTGGCACTGGCAGTGGTAGGCATTGGAGTGGGCACTGATTGGCAGCTGCCTGGGCACAGATTGGCAGCTGCCTGGGCACATAGTGGTATTTCCCTGGGGGTCTAGGGGCATACCTGGTGGTCCAGTGTGGATGGCTTCCCTGGTGGTCCTGGGCGGCTTCCCTGGTGGTCATGGGTAGGATCCGAGGGGGGGCTGTGCTGATAAACAATCAGCACAGACCCCCCTGTCAGGAGAGCAGCCGATCGGCTGATGACGTGGTAAAGAGTCTCCGTCAGAGACTCTTTACCTAGATCGGTGTTGCAGGGTGTCAGACTGACACCCCGCAACAACGATCGCCGCGATGCGTGCCCCCGGGGGCGTGCAGCGGCTCGATGTTCTTGATCACGTCATATGACGTCCGGTCAGGAATATCAAACCACTTTGCCGCCGTCATTTTGTAATAGGGCGGGCGTCAAGTGGTTAAACTGTACAACAGTAAAGAAAAGCACATGGAGCAGCACGAACGTAATAATAATAAAGAATAGGAACACAGTACAACTACTTACTTTTTTGCAGCACTCTCTTGATTCTTCTATACTATCAGGGAAGACGTCTGCAGAGTACAACTGTTGTTTCCAGGCGCATACCTGTGTGCAGGCGCCAACTAAGAATGTCCAGAATGACTGCGGACGCTTCTGCGGATGCGTATGTGCATGCGCAAACGTGCTTGGCGAACACGCGTGCGCGCACCTGTTACCAGAACTGGCACCAGTCGGTCTATTTAAACGGAGCTTCAACACTGCCTGGTTGCTGCTTGGTCTACAGCATTACCTTAATCCTGATTCCTGTCTGTTTGACTTCTGCTACCGATCCGGCTTGTTCCCTACTACCGCTGCCTGCTTCCTGCCCTGACCCTTTGGCCTCACACGGACTATTCTCTGTCTCCAGTTCCTGTTACCTAGCACCTGTTGCCGAACCTGCTTGTGACCCGACTACGCCTCTGCCTGCTGTTTAGGCCTGATTTGCCCGTCTGTTGCCAAGACCTGCCTGTGACCCGACTATGCTTCTGCCTGCCACTTATGCCTGATCTGCCTGTCTGCTGTCTACCCGGTTTGTCTGACCCTGCTTCTGGCTGTCCAGCCTGCTTCAAGCTCCTGCTTCCTGTGGTGCATCTCTGCCGATCCCTTGCCAAGTCCACCAGCCATCTGCCACCTCGCCTGCCTGCTATCTGCTGTGTCCCGGCTTCCTGCTGCGAGTTCCTGGTTTCTGCTGATACAGACTTCTGGACTGATCACAGGCACTCTTACCCCACCATGCTCCTGAGCCTGCTGTCTCACTATCAGGGGTTCTCGAGCCAGAGCTGTATGAGAGGCCTTCCTCTACACGTCAGGCTCACCCACCAGGTACGTGACATATACTGATCGTGCTTCCTCAATTTCAGGTCCGACCAGCGTTTCCTCAGTTGATCCTTGGATCGCCATACCCCAGAATTCCTGTGCACAACTTTAGCCATGATCTTGGCCTTTCTCACATTTGGGTTTTGGTAAGGTCCATACTTCCCATCATAGTCGGCCCTCTTCAAGATGTCCACCATCTCCACCATCTCTACAAAGGTCATATTTGATGCCTTAAATCTCCTGCAGGATCGGGACATTTCTGGCTCCGGGCTTTCCTCCTCCTCGTTGCTGCTATTGTCACGCACCTGCTCTGTCTCCACCATGTGCTCTCCCCCACTGCCCCAAAAGAGATGGGACAGGGAATAGACTAGAAAAAACGTCAGGGGCGGGCGGAGTTTCATGCATGCGCAGTGTATATAATGCATAACGCGCGTGCGTCGTACGTACGATCTGTGAGTGGAGGAAGGAGTCACGGAAGCGCCGATCATGATAACGAAGGTACAATTTTAACTTGGGCATATACTGCTTATAGATTGAGGCCTATATTGGGACAAGATTAGGAGAGTTTAGCCTGATATTAGGGTTTGTCTTGTGTTGTGTCTTGCAGATAAAATGGATGGCTTCAAAGACCATGGTTTCCTCCCAATATTCATTGATAAATACAGGGAGCTGCCCTGTCTGTGGCAGGTCAAACACTACATTACATTAACAAATTAAAGAGGCAGGCAGCGCTGGAGAAACTGCTGAAGTTGGTGGAGCCGCAGGTCCCCACGGCAACCATCCCCTATTTAAAAGCCAAAATTGGAGGCCTGAGGAGCACTTATCTTAGGGAGCGTAAGAAGGTCCAGGATTCCCAGAGATCAGGAGCTGCAGCAGATGACATTTATGTCCCCAGGCTGTGGTACTATGGCAGACTGCATTTTCTGACTGAAGTCAGGGGATCCCTCTCAACCCTACCTTCCACTCTTCCTTCCACCCCAGCTGAGGATTCCGATGTCCAACCTGGGACTTCCAGTCAGGAAGAAGTGGAGGAGCCCAGCTTGATTCAGGTACAGCATTGTTCTACAGATTTCTTGTCAATAAATAAATGATGTTTACTAGATGTTATTATTGATCACTAATTGCTGATTTAATAAAGGCGTTTACATAGCAATAGACAATAGTAGCCAAAAATAATTGGGACAAGAATGAAAAATGCTGGAGTCAGAATGATAGTCTTTTATATTTATTAAAATTCAATTTGCAACAGTCATGAGCTGCAAAGGAGGCTGTGGAATGTGACACACAGGAGGAGACTGTGGAATGTGGCAGCCAGGATAAGCCAGGGGTTAGTTGCAGCCAGGAGGTGGCCAGGCCCAGTAGGAGCCTCACAGAATCGCAGGTGCCTCCCCTCCACCTTCCAACCAAAAGACACAGGAAGGGGATTACGTGGAGGAGTCAGTGCTCAGGATGATTGGGAAAGCTTCTGCGGCCCTCAGAACCACCCCCACTCGTGAAAAGGCCTTTGCCTCCATGGCTGCCAGCAAAATGCATGACATGCAGGAGGGCCAACACCTCATGTGTGAGGAAATCATTTATATCACAGTAAATAAGGGGTTGAGGGGCCAAATCAATACCAATACCCACCTGTGTGAGTTGGACCATCCTCCTCCTCCTCCTCCTGCCACACCTCCAATACCACAGCCACAGCCTGGAAGGAAGCATCTAAGGAAGACAAGAAAGTGATGGCCTGGGTCCAGTCTGGTCTGACAAAAGATGCAGGCTCTTGTATGACCACAGCCTGGGGACATGTATGTCATCTGCTGCTGTTCCTGATCTCTTGGACTTCTGGCCCAGATTGTACTCCCTTATATAAGGACTCCTCAGGCCACCAATTTTCCTGAAAATAGTTGATGTGTGCCCTGGGGGCCAAAGGCTTCACCAATTTCAGCAGTTTCTCCGGCGTTGCCTTCCTCTTTATTTGGTTATGACCCCCAATAAAGGTTTTTTTTAACTAATACTTGCCTATGTGTTTTCCTTCAAAAAGGACAGTTTGCTTGTGAGGAGGCAGGTACATTTCAAAAATACAATGTCAAATTAACAAGGGACACCAACACAAACTCCTTGAGATTAAAAAATATAAGATAATATTAATGTTGTGGTAACTTGACACACAAAACCCACTAAAAAAATTATGGAGATCACCAAAAAAAAACTGGAGATCTTGATTAAAAAAACAAACAACAAATAATAAAAAAATTTAAAAACATAAACAAAAAAAATTATTCGGTAGATCTGACGAATATAAATATTATATTGATGAAATCACGAGAAATAAAAAGAAAGAAGTTTGTGAGAACTCTGTGTGAATATGAGCAGCAAAACAACTTCATTCTTCTAGCATTATAAAGAAGAAGAGAGTGCGCTGCATTAACCACTTCAATACCAGGCACTTAGACACCTTCCCGCCCAGGCCAATTTTCATCTTTCAGCGCTGTCGCAATTTGAATGACAATTGCGAGGTCATGCTACACTGTACCCAAACAAAGTTTTTATCATTTTGTTCCCACAAATAGAGCTTTCTTTTGGTGGTATTTTATCACCTCTGCTGTTTTTTTTTGCGCAACAAATAAAAAAACCTGAAAATTTTGAAAAAAAAGAAAGTTTTTCTTTGTTTCTGTTAAAAATGTTTGTAAATAAGTAAGTTTTCTTCTTCAATGATGGGCACTGATATGGCTGCACTGACGGGCACTGATACGGCGGCACTGATGGGCACCGATGAGATGGCACCAATGAGATGGCACTGATGAGGTGGAACTGACGGGCACTGATGATGGGCACTGATAGGTGACACTGATGGGCACTGATAGGTGGCACTGATATGCGGCACTGATGGGCACTCATAGGTGGCATTGATGGGCACTCGTAGGTGGCATTGATTGGTACTTATGGGTGGCACTGATGGGTACTTATGGGTGGCACTGATAGGTGGCACGGATGGGCACTGATGGGCACTGATAGGTGGGCACTGATGGGCACTGACAGGTGGCCCTGATGGGCACTGACAGGTGGCACTGATGACACTGATTGGTGGCACTGATTTCACTGATTGGTGGCATTGCTGGGCATAACTGAAATATAATGGTGACAATCAGTGCCCATTTGTGGGCACTGATTGGCACAGATTGGGCACATTGGGCACATGTGGATGGCCATTGGGTAAATACCTGGCCATCCCCATGTTGCCCCCTTCCCTGGTGGTCCTAGTGACGTCCCTGGTGGTCCAGTGTGGTCATCTGAGGGGGAGCTGCCCTGATAAACAATCAGCGCAGTCCCCCCTGTCAGGAGACCCGCAGATCGGCTCTCCTCTACTCGCGTCTGTCAGATGCGAGTGAGGAAAAGCCGATTACTGACTCTTTCTATTGACATCGTGATCAGCTGTGATTGGACACAGCTGATCACATGGTAAAGAGCCTCAGCCGGAGGTGGAGAGGTGTGTCAGGCTGACACACCGCTCCACTGATCGCCGCGATGCGCACCCCCGCGGGGGTGCGGCGGCATGATATCCTGCTGGACGTCATATGATGCCCAGTCAGGATAACGGAACAGCCGCCTGGCCGTCAATCTGCTATAGGCCGGGCAGGAAGTGGTTAAACAATTTAAAACTGTGACAGACTCACCCAGGACAGAGGCTTTTGGAGAGGACTGAATGTGAGCCTCTTGCCTACAGATTATGGGCCCTGGCATTTGGGGTACCCTTGAGGTGTTGTTACTTCGGTCTTGTCCCCCAGGACACACAGACTCTGGGGACCCTGTATTTGCCATATTAGCAATAGTGACTGAGTCATACTGTTGGGACACATACTGTGAGGAGATGCTAATATCAACTCCACTCACCTGTCTGATGTCTGCTATAATGTGTTTAATGTAAATTAGTCTAGTCTGGCTTACCACAGGTTCTAAGGGTATTCCACGCATTGTTGTTTGTTCTAATTAACCCTGTGTTGATGTTTATGGTAATGAGCTAGGAGAATGTTAATTAAGTTACAGTTGTATTGTTAGAGTAATATGAGCAGGAGGGGGGAACCTCCTCTAACGGCATATAAAGTCTTGTAATTTTGATTCTAAAAAACAGTCCATGTTAGCAGTGAAACAAGTGTCGCCTTGTTTTGTGCTTGTGAGCAGTTGGAATATCTGATATCTGTGTCCAGACTGGGAGGAAGTGGTATACTGACGGAAGCACTCAAGCGGAGTGTGGGACGTTCCGTGACAAAAACATTGCAGCGTGACGAAAGCACTATATCTATTACGAGCGCTAGTTTTACCAGACCGAGCACTTCCGTCTCGTAATTTATTTTGAGCATACATGGCACTTTGTGCGTCGGAATTGTCGACACAAGGTCGGAATTTAGGCAAACTTATTTTGTTGTCAGAATATTTTAGATCCAGCTCTCAAACTTTGTGTGTCAGAAATTTCGATAAAAAAAGTATGATGGAGCCCACACACGGTCGGAATTTCCGACAACAAGCTCCGATTGCACATTTTCCCTCGGAAAGTCTGACCGTGTGTACAGGGCATTAGTGATTCAGTCTGATGGGAAAAAAAAAAAAAAAAAAAAACTCTGACGGTGACTCCATGTGTACGATGGAAGCTATGAGGAGATCGCAACACTGAGCATGTTTGGATCTCTAACGAAGCAATTTTGAATCTTTTATGAAGTAAGTGCATTACTTTTAATAAACCGATATGTGTTATCCTCTACATCCATGCTGACACAATCCGACTCTACTTCTTCCTGTGTATTTAGCGGGCCCGCAGGAATGCTATCTGGATAAAGGGGCCTTGAGAGGCTCTTCCTCCCGCTGTTCTGCCTCAATTGCCCTGTCCATTATTCCTTGATCAGTAGCCACTGGTGTGGTGAAAAGCAGCCAAGCTCCCCTGACCCTGTTATGGTGCCATACTTGCACAGGTACTCATTGATGGCCGTCTGCTGTGTGTGCAGAGACTGCAGCATTGCCAGCGTTGAATTCCACCTGGCGGCCATATCACAAATGAGTCGGTTGGTGGGCAGGTCGCATTCCCTTTGAATGTCAGCCAGCTGAGCACTGGCATTGTATGATCTGTGCAAATGACCACAGACTTTTCTGGCCTGGCTCAGGAGATTCTGTAAGCCTGGGTACCTGCTCAAGAATCACCAAATTTAGGACATGTGCCAAACACGGAACATGGGTCAAGTGTCCCTGTCAGAGGGCGGCGAGAAGGTTGGTGCCATTGTCACATACAACCATTCCTGACTGAAGCTGGCGTGGCGTCAACCCCCTCTGAGATTGCCCCTGCAGAGCTGACAGAATCTCTGCCCCAGCGTTGCTCCTGTCCCCTAAGCAGACCAACTTAAGCACCACAAGGCATCTTTTTGCCTGACTGCTTGCATAGCCCCTTGAATGCTTACTGTAATAGAATGTATAAACTACTGACTCCATCTTAGATGAACGCTTACTGTAATAGAATGTATAAACAACTGACTCCATCTTAGATTCCCTTCAGTTTTTCATAAAGTATAAATTAACTTTTTGTGTGTGTAAGTTTTGCCATTGTCAGTTTGACTAGCAGTTTGCAAAGAACCACACTCTATGAGATATTGTGGTTAAGCCGAATCGGTGTCAGCAAGTCATCAGCTATTTCTTGTTATCTGGTCAAGCAGCCTAACTCTTGATAAGAAAGTACTGAGTGTAAAGTTTGAATAACCCTTATGCTGCGTACACACGAGTGGCAGACTTGGTCCGGCGGACCGGACTCCGTCGGACAATTCGATCGTGTAAGGGCTTCAGCAGACTTTTTTTTCCCAAAAGTCCGACGGACCTAGAAATAAAACATGTTTCAAATCTTTCCGAGGGACTGGAGTCCAGTTGAAAAATCCGCTCGTCTGTATGCTAGTCCGACGGACTAAAACCAACGCTAGGGCATCTATTGGCTACTGGCTATCAACTTACTTATTTTAGTCCGGTCGTATGTCATCACGTACGAATCCGTCAGACTTTGGTGTGATCGTGTGTAGGCAAGTCCGTTCATTAGGAAAGTCCGTCGGAAGTCTGCCGAAAGTCCGTCAGCTAGAGCGTCGAACCAGTCCGGTCGAAAAGTCTGCTCGTGTGTATGCGGCATTAGACATGTATTTTTACTGGTATATATACTACTGTTGTATTCAATAAAGACAGAGATCTTATGAACACACTCAAGCTTGTTTCCCTTGTCTCATTTGGTCTCTCATAGATCCGAGGGTCCCGGTGGTCTGCCTGCATAAACCAGGGTGGTTGTCAAGGTGTACAATTCCTTTCAATGGGGGCTCATCCCGGATAAAGCAATCATTCTTGGTAAGTAAATGTTTGTCTTATTTTGAAGAATTATTTTTCTTGCCTCGGCTCTAATAAAGCTTTAGTCCTTTAAAAATAATATAGAAAGGAGACGGACCATGCATTAAAGGTCTTTGGGAGACCTAAGTCCTTTAGAGAAGATTCATTAACATTGTGAAAGGTCTTTGGGAGATCGAGTCCTAGAGAGAGGATTCATTAATAATAGACTAAACAGTACTGTAACTCCTTTTGGAAAGGAGAGAAAGAGTTTATGAGGTAACCACCACTGTGACCCAAACCTCTGTTTGCTTTGTCTTTCTGTCGTATAGAAGTATAAGATAATTTGTTTAGTGGTAGAAGCTGTAAGGTAAGACAGCCTCTTGTTCACTGTAATAAGGGTCAAGAACATGGTAAAGAGGCTCCGCCTCCCCCTAACCCCGGGAAAATTTGTAAGGATTATGTTGCTAGTGTTTGTGGTACTGATTATGAATTTATAAATCCTTGGGTGTCAAATTTAGCAGGGTGGACTGAAACTATGCATACTAGTGATCCATTCCCCCGAGATGGAGATAATGATGCATTTCATATGGATATGGTGAAAGGCTTATGTCTTGGTGACAAGAAAGCTTTCAGGTGACCCTCAGTTGGATATGAAATCCATCACAGTTTTAGGATTATACCAAATTGTCCAGTGAATCTCTTGGGTACGGACTTGCTGGGAAAATTGGATATGAAGATAATAATGTCCCCAAGTGGCGACATACTGTCTTTTCAAAAAAGGTCCCCATCATGCCCATTTTGGTCCTAAGTAATGAAGTACCAACAGAAGAATTCCCAAAAGATTTACAAAATGCCTGGTAGATGGTTCTTTGGATGTGGGTTTCATCTCCTGTACCCCATTCAAAGCCACCCTCAAACCTTGGGCAGAATTTATATACCACAAACAATACCCTTTTTTTAAAAAAAAGGAGGATGGAATTGCTCCCATGATGGAACACTTCCTTAAACAAGGAATTTTAAAGGAAACAATTTCACCTTACAACACTCCTATAAATCCAGTTAAAAAGCTGGATGGCAGTTATAGGTTTGTTCAAGACCTTAGGGCCATAAATAATCTTAGTAGTGCCCATAGCACCTATAGTACCCGATGTGCCATCACTCCTGACTTCCATACCATCCAATGTATTTCACAGTAATTGATTTAACAAATGCATTTTTTAGCGTCCTGGTGGACGAAAAGACACAGCCTATTGCATTTTGTTTTAGAAATCGCCAGATGACCTGGTGCAGAATGACCTGGTGCAGAATGACCCAAGGGTATGTAGGCTCCCCTGTAGTCTATTCAGTTGTACTCCAGGCAACCCTGCGGTCCTGGACTCCCCGCCATGGTTCAGTCCTATTACAGTATGTTGATGATTTGTTGTTATGCAGTCTGAGCCAGGTTGCCAGCAGAGAGGATGGTAAAGATTTATTGTACTGGTTAGCAGAAAATAGTCACAAAGTCTCTGAAAAAGAAATTGCAATGGTGTCAAGAGACCTTGGTTTTACCCTCACAAAAGGAGAAAGAAGTGTCAGTCACAAGAGAGCTGTGGCTCTTATGGGTCTGCCCCGCTCACTGACAAAGAAAGATATGCTATCTTTTCTTATTATGATTGGTTACTGCCACCAATGGATACCTGACTGCTCTTTTTATGATAACCTCCTGAGGCAAGCCACAGGCTCAGACATGCCAGATTGTTTAAAATGGACAGATGAAATGTGTGATGCATTTGTGTACCTTAACTGCTTCAGATCCGGGCCATTGCCAAATGACGGCAACAGCGCGGATCTGAATTGCCGGGACTACGTCCATTGACGTCGTCCCGTGCACGAGCGGCCTGCGCGCCCCCTGCAGGGCGCGCGCGGCGCGCTCGGTGATCAGCGAGTCTATGAGACTCGCCTGATCACAGATCAGAGTAAGGGGTTGGTCCCAACCCCTTACCACATGATCAGCTGTCAGCCAATGACAGCTGATCATGTGATGTAAACAGAGCCGGTAATCGGCTATTTTTCCTCCTCGCGCTGACAGCGTGAGGAGGAAAAAAAAACCCGATCACCGGCGGCCGTGATCGGGACATCAGTCCCGATCACGGCGATCTTACAACAAAGAGCAATAGGCAGCAGTGCTGCCTACCAGTGCCCACCATATTAACCCATCAGTGCCCACAGTGCCATCAATCAGCGCCACCCATCAGTGCCACCCATCAGTGCCCACAGTGCCACCCATCAGTGCCACCCATCAGCACCCACATCAGTGCCACCCATCAGCACCCACATCAGTGCCACCCATCAGCACCCACATTAGTGCCACCCATCAGCACCCACATCAGTGCAACCTATCAGTGCCCATCAGTGTCACCTACCAGTGCCCATAAGTGCCCATCAGTGCCACCCATCACTGCCCATCAGTGCCACCCATCAGTGCCACCCATCAGTGCCCCCCATCAGTGCCCCCCCATCAGTGCCACCTATCAGTGCCACCTATCTGTGCCACCTATCTGTGCCACCTATCTGTGCCACCTATCCGTGCCGCCCATCTGTGGCCATCAGTGCCGCCTTATCTGTGCCCATCAGTACCGCCTTAACTGTCCCTATCAGTGCCGCCTTAACTGTGCCTATCAGTGCCGCCTTAACTGTGCCTATCAGTGCCGCCTTAACTGTGCCTATCAGTGCCGCCTTAACTGTGCCTATCCGTGCCCATCAGTGCAGCCCATCAGTGCCCACCAGTGCCGCCTCATCAGTGCATATCAATGAAGGAGAAAAATTACCTGTTTGCAAAATTTTATAACAAACTATTAAACATGATTTTTTTTTTTTTCAAAATTTTCCATCTTTTTTTGTTTGTTTAGCAAAAAATAAAAACCCCAGCTGTGATTAAATACCACCAAAAGAAAGCTCTATTTGTGGGAAAAAAATTATAAAAATTTCATTTGGGTACAGTGTTGTATGACCGCGCAATTGTCATTCAAAGTGCGACAGCGCTGGAAGCTCAAAATTGGTCTGGGCAGGAGGGGGGTTTAAGTGCCCAGTAAGCAAGTGGTTAAGACAGCAATGGTAATGGCCCCTGGCCTCGGATTGCCCAGTTATTGCAAGATGTTTCACTTGTTTGCCAGGGACAATTGTAAAACAATGGCGGGAGTCCTGGCACAGGAACACAGAGGAAAGCTCCGCCATATTGCATTTTTTTCAAGAGTAGTGCCAATTTCCAGACACAGAGCATGCCGGTGTGTCTCAGAGCTTTGACATTCTGTTCTATGATAGTAGAAATGGTTACTTCTTTTACTCTAGGACATCCAACCACCTTACATACTACTCATAATGTATCCATTTTGTTGAAAAATATTCATACACAACATGTCAGCCCAAAGCTTGAGTGGATACAAGGTTATTCTCCTCTCAAATCCAAATCTTAAAATAAAATATGCTTCACTCATTTCAGGCCCAGCCCCGATCCTAAATGCGTTACTAGGTCTAAAAGAAGAAGAGGATGAGGTAGTTCCTCAACATGAGTGCATTGAATTAATCCACCGGGACACATCTCCACATGAAGATATGTCTTCCACTACAATCCCTGGGGCACAATTTTTTTTTGTTAATGGTTCTTGTTCTAGACCAAATGACAACACATATCATGCAGGATATGCTGTAGTCCAGTTGCCTGATGTAGTTCTCAAAGCAAACCCAATCCCATTTCAATCAGCACAGGCTGCAGAACTGATTGCCCTTACAAGAGCATGCCAGCTCTTTGAAGGACAAGATGTGAACATTTATACTGATTCGAAATATGCATTCGGTGTATGTCACGATTTTGGTATCATCTGGTTAAAAAGAGGGTACATAACAGCAGATGGCAAATCAATTTCACATTCAACATTAGTGTCCAGCCTTTTGGAAGTGATTAAATTGCCTCGCTCTATAGCTATCCTCCACTGCAAGGCACATACCACAAACCAAGATAATGTTTTGAAAGGAAATGCCTTAGCTGATGAAGCAGCAAAGGAAGCAGCTTCTAAAAAAGAAGCTGACATACAAATGCCATCACTTGCACCTGAAATGCACCTATTAGACCAAACCTTGTCATATCAGACATATGCTACAGACACAGATATTAAACAATGGGATATTGCAGGAGTGCAGAAGAGCCAAGATACTGGACTTGTCTGTCAAGAGGGGAGACCATGTACACCTGTAGCTAGTGAACCTTTATTTATTTCTCAGTACCATGGGGTAGGGCACAGAGGCTGGCAGGTCACATGTGAATTATTGGACAATGATTTCTTTATCCCCGGTCTTCCCTCTTTGGTCAAATCATATGTTGCCAGATGCATCACATGCATCCAAAACAACCCAAGAAATCCACACAAGGCAAAACATGAACACCTTACATATCCATCCACACCTTTTACACATTTACAGATTGACTTCACCCATATGCCTAAGTTAGATAAAAGACAGGAATATTTACTTGTGATAGTAGACATATTCTCAAGATGGACAGAAGCATTTGTAACCACAAAAGAAGATGCAAAAACAATTGTAAAAATCCTCATGCAGGAAATTATTCCTAGATGGGGATGCTTGCTCCAAATAAATTCTGATAATGGTCCTGCCTTTATTTCAAAAGTGTGCCAAGATTTAGTGAAAGCACTTAAAATTGATTGGAAATTTCATATACCTTACCACCTGCAAAGTTCAGGTATTGTTGAGAGAATGAACAGAACCATTAAAGATAAAATAAGAAAAGCAACAGGAGGCGCATATAATAAGTGGCAGAAAGTCCTACCAGCAGTTTTGGCCGAAATAAGAATGACCCCTCAAAGAAAACAGGATACTCTCCATTTGAGGTCCTTATGGGTAGGCCATTTTCCACCACGTGGGCCAGACAACCACTTATGTTAGAAAGAGGGGACCTAGAAGTAATGCAGGGAGAGTATATTAGGAAACTCATTGAAACTCTGGACAGACTTGAAAGAAATGTTGCTCGCACTTCTCCTTTCTCTTCACAGGAACCTACTCAGTACACACCCTTTCCAGGTAGGAGACGTAGTGGTGGTCCAACAGCTGCATCGTACTAAGAAGCAAGAGTACCCGTTCAGACCCCTGACCACTGTGATCTCAGTCACATGTACCGCAATCCTTACCGAGGGACAACAGTGCTAGATTCATGCCAGTTGTATGAAGAAGGTGAACCAAACACCTAAGAAGCAAGCCAAGGATAAAGGAGGTGAAACAAGTGAAATAAATCCTCAAAAAGAGACTGAAGCTGGTGAAAGAGTCTCCGAACAAGATGACCTCGCTTGTTGGACCACAGACTTTTGGGAAGGTATTTTGCCTCCTGTTCATAATCTCTCTGATAGTGTTTCTACCTACATGGATCATAACTAATTGTATTTATCATCCTGAGGACTTGGGAGCCCTTAAAGATATATGTGGGTCAACCAGTAACATAATCGATAATACACATACCAGACACAAGAGAGATGCACAATCCGATAATGAAGGAGTTAAAACCAATAGTTTTACAGACAAAATGTTGCTACTGAAATTCAAATATAATTATGCCCAGAAATCGGGGTATGAGAAATGTTAGATATGTAGTAAACTGCATCCTAGTACAGCCCATATTCCCCTTATGGCTGTACCTTTAAATACATTTCATTTAATAAGTCATGTTCGTGACTTAAGAGGGGATTGTAATAGAAAGTATAAACAACTGACTCCATCTTAAATTCCCTTCCATTTTACATTAAGTATAAATTAACTTTTTGTGTGTAATTTTTCCCATTGTGACTTTGACTAGCAGTTTGCAATGAACCACACTCTATGAGAGATATTGTGGTTAAGCCAAATCTGTGTCAGCAAGTCATCAGCTATTTCTTGTTATCTAGTCAAGCAGCCTAACTCTTGATAAGAAAGTACTGAGTGTAAAGTTTGAATAAACCTTAGACATGTATTTTTACTGGTACATATACTACTGTTGTATTCAATAAAGACAGAGATCTTATGAACACAATCCAGCTTGTTTCCCGTGTCTCATTTGGCCTCTCATGGATCCGAGGGTCCCGGTGGTCTGCCTGCATAAACCAGGGTGGTCATCAAGGTGTACAATTCCTTTCACTTACAGAGCACCGTTGGTTCATAAGACAAATCTGCAGAAGAGGCCATAGAGGAAGAAGAGGAGGAGTGGAGGAGAGAGCTGTGGCAGAATCACCACTAGAATTTTAGAGGCGTGGTGGCTGAACAAGCTCCAACAATACTGAACCCTGTCCTGCATGCTTTCCAGCTGCCAGCAGAGTTACCCAGTGCGCCGTGAAGGAAAGGTAACGTCCCTGCTCATGCCTGCTGGACCATGAGTCAGCGGTAATATGCACCTTATTGCTGACCGCCCTGTCCAATGAGGCCAAAACATTGCCTTCCACATGCCGGTAGAGAGCCGGAATGGCCTTCCGTGAAAAGAAATGGTGTTTTGGAACCTGCCACTGAGGTACAGCACATTCCACAAATTCACAAAAGGGGGCAGAGTCTACCAGCTGAAAAGGCTGCAGTTGCAGTGCTAGCAATTTGGCCAAGCTAGCATTTAGACGCTGAGCATGTGGATGACTTGGAACACCTATTGCTATACCTTCAGTCCTCTCAAAAACCTGCACGGAAAGGAATGGAGGTATAGTGGGGTTGGAGATCCCAGATGAGGAGCAAGGGGAATTCTGCCTTTTTCGTTGATGTGGGTCTGTTGCCAACGGACTGCATGGCAGGTCATCATATGTCTGGTGAAGAATGTGGTGGCCAAGAGGCTGCTGTTCTGGCCACGCTTGATCCGCTTCAGACATAGGTTGCAAACAGCAATGGTGCGATCTGCTGCACACGTGTCGAAAAAGGCCCACACCAAGGAACTTTTAAAAGTCAGCGGGGAGTCAGCAGCACCCTGCACCTGGGAAGCTCTACGGTGTAATGCAATAGGGTGGCTGCCCTTAAGCTGCCCCCTAGAGGACATTCTAGCTCATTGGAGTTGTGCCTCCTCCTCCTCTTCTCTTCTCTCCTCTCAGGCACCCAAGTACAGTCATTGACCTCATCATCCCCTCCATCCTCGTCACTGGAGAAAACTTTGCAGTATGCTGCAGCTGGGGGAACATTACTGAAAGTTTCTTGTCCTTCTTGGGCACTCCATCACTCTAGGCTCACGTTACTCCCTTCCTCAACCTGGCAACCTTCAAATCGCTGCGCATTCTCCTGAAGCATGTATCCGACATTGTGGTCCAATAATTCTGGGGACTCCCCCATGCATGATGGTGGGCAATGGAAGGAGGGACTGTGGACAAGGAGTTGGTGAAATAGGCTGCTTTGGCAGCTGCGTTGGAAGGCAAACTACTCTGAGCCTGGGTGACAAAGGATAAGGAAGAGGAGGATGGCTTTGTTATCCACTCCACCAACTCTTTTGCATGTTCTGGCTCAATAACACGGCCAGCAGCAGAAAAAAAAGACAAGCGTGCCCCATGGCTACCTGCAGAGGATGCACAATGTCCATGACCAGCACTGTTGACTGTAAACACAGAGGCTGCTTGCCCTCTTTTAGTGGCCTGTGAGCATCTGCCTCTCCTTGGTGGCCTTCCGGACATGATGTATATTTTGTTTTGCAACACCACTCTATACTGTATCAGATACTGTGTACACCACCAGAAAAGTAGTAGAAACTGTACTATGGCTGCACTGTATTGTGTACACCACCAGAAGTGTAGTAGAAACTGTACACACTGTATTAGATATTGTGTACACCACCAGAAAAGTAGTAGAAACTGTACTATGGCTGCACTGTATTGTGTACACCACCAGAAGTGTAGTAAAAACTGTACTCACTGTATTAGATACTGTGTACACCACCAGAAAAGTAGTAGAAACTGTACTACAGCTGCACTGTATTGTGTACTGTGTACACCACCAGAAGTGTGGTAGAAACTGTACACACTGTATTAGATACTGTGTACACCACCAGAAAAGTAGTATAAACTGTACTATGGCTGCATTGTATTGTGTACTGTGTACACCGCCAGAAGTATAGTAGAAACTGTACACACTGTATTAGATACTGTGTATACCGCCTGCACTGTATTAGCAACTGTACTATGGCTGAACTGTATTTTATACTGTGTACACCACCAGAAGTGTAGTAGACACTGTACACACTGTATTAGATACTGTGTACACCACCTGAAGTTTATTATAAACAGTACACCATGGAATGCACTGTAGATAGAGAGATGCAGATGCAGAGTATATATATATATATATATATATATATATATATATATATATAAATTGATAGGGTTGAAATAATGACTTAGAGTTCCACTGTAATTGTGTACGTATCAATTGTTCTATTTAAATTGTTTGTGCTCCTTTCTTACCTGTGTACGTATCAATTGTTCTATTTAAATTGTTTGTGCTTTTCTCTTCTGTGTACGTATCAATCTGTATCTAGATGGAATTTGGAACTGCTGAATAATCATTACATGTTCGCTGATGAGAAACTCTTTGTACCTTAACCTCATTTGGTAATGCCGATAAGATTACTGCTTGTATAAAAGGCCTTTGAAAGAGTAAAGGCAGCAGTCCTTTATGCTGAGAACTGTGATACAGACATACCTGACTCCGTGTCATCTTTCTTATAGAAGCAATAATTTGGCAAAGCAATATAAACTTAAGCAACTTGTTTAAGAGTTGCCCCTAAAATTTTGGCGCCCGAACAGGGACACACCAAGTTGCTACAAGAGGTGGCTGAGCTACGCTGACGGAACGAAAGGACAGGCATTCCGGGAACCACAGATCAAAAAACCTGGCCAGGTAAGAAAAAGCTTTATTTTTCTTATATTCTGTGCTCCCCTGATTTGTGCCTATCCGTTCTGTCAGTTACGGTTCTCCTGGTTTTAAAACACCAGCCTCTGTAGTGGTGAGTCTAGAATTACTGCATATTTTAGTTTATATTGCTGGAATTATTTGTTTGTTTTGTTGTCTGTGTCTGTCTTGTCTGTCTTGTTGAGAAAGTGAATGAGCCTTGTCAAGGATGGTATGAGTTAGAAGAGGGTTGCCGAACTAAGCAACGGAATGCGCCTTACCTCACATGATTGGGAACTTGAGGGCTTGTGAGCTTGGGGGTCTGACGCTTATGCTTAACCTCACATCTAACTCATAAACCATAGACGGGTTGAGAGTATAAGCCCTGTCTGCTCCATAAAGCAGGGATAAGAGTGTATGAGAGGGATTCCCAGATACGGGGAGGGAATAAGATTTCCAAAAGTCCGGAGATCTAGTCGGATACCTGGCCACTTAAAGGAATGCTTGTATATGTTGTAGCCGCATTTTTGTATATGTTGTAGCCGCATTCTGGTTTGTTATTGGGCTAGCATATAAAGTAATTATTTGTTATTGGGCTAGCATATAAAGTAATTTGATTTCAGAAATCTCATTCCGGAAGAGGTTTCTAGTATTCTAGCACCCTAGGAGGAAGGCAACGAGGAACTAGTGTAACTTAGCTGGTTTGTTATTGGGCTAGCATATAAAGTAATTATTCATTCTTGTATATGTTGTAGCCGCATTATATTGTACACTAAGTGTCCCACACGCTACCTAGGCAGGACTGTTAGAATGGGCCAGAGGAACACAAAACCCCGTCAGGGAATTGTGGCGCACTATACGGTGCCACAGATAATTAAGAACATTTATGGGAAAACCGAAGCACAGGACTTAAAGGATGTCCTTCGTAAATTTAAGGTGAAAGGAGCAGCAGGCTTAGACCCGGATGTATGGAGTGAAATAAAAAAGGGACAGACAAGGAGAGGTGTTAGAGAAGCAATGGATGCGTCAGGTTCAATGCTTAATTAAGGTCTCAAATAGAGTGAAAGAAGAGGGGTGGAAGTATAATCCAGATTGTGATGGTTGGGATATGAAAGATAGAACAAAAAATGTCGAGGCTCCCAGCTCAGCCATCCCACCCCCATACACTGACGTAGAACGCAAACCACACAAGATATATCCGGTACTTGAGGGGAGAGGATGGGTTTGTCAGGATTGTGGAGCACAAAACCCAGAATGGGCAGTAGAATGTGTGCATTGTGGGGCACAAAAACCTCATCCAGAAACTGTAGCTCCCGTACGCACTGATACACGCATTGTTCAGGTAAACAATCCAGAATTTGGACAAGCAGCCCATCCAAATGCCCCACCTACTGTCACTCGTAGAATGCAAATAAGGACTTGGGCACCATGGTCGGCAGACACCCTTATGGCATTAATACAGAGCGCCCCAGACCCGGTAGCAAAGCCAGCTGCTTTTTGTAGATTTGTGACACAGTTAATGAATACACATGAAGCGACCTGGCAGGATGGGGAGGATCTATGCAGACACAAAATGACTCTGACCCTGTTTAACCAGTTTATGACAGAAATAGGTCCACACAGACCTGCAGGACAAGTTGATGGGGAGGGCAACCTGGAGGCAGGACATGTCAGACATATAGACTCAAGGGCCCCTTTTATTGCTAGATTAGAAGCTTTTTGTCAGGCAAAACAGGAGAGGGGGTCCATATCACCCATGAAGCAAATGCCAGGACAGACTGTATCGGAATTTTACTTATCTATGGAAAGTATGATGGCAGATGAGGGATTGGACTTGGCCCTGCCAGTCACAATCCGAGCCTTCAATAGACAATTTATGGAGGGATTAATTCCACAGATAAGTGAGAGACTGAAAGCCTGCACACCAGAGTGGAGGGCAACTAGAGATAGAGGGACTTTGTTACAAAAAGCGCAAGGCATAGAGGCGGACTTAGCAGAAACCAAAGGGAGGAAATCTCATGCTATCAACGCACTCGGGGGTCCCCAAGAGCAAGGTAGAGGTTCCTTTCGCAAACCCCTTACCTGTCACTACTGTAACAAGATTGGTCACATCAGACGCAACTGTAGGAAAAGAATAAGGGATGAAGGAGAGGAAGGTGTTGATTCTCCAGTTAATCAGAGAAGGAACCAGCCCAGGGACAACAAAAATAGTCATATCAGGCAGCAGGGAGATGGTCCACGAGCATGACTCACCCCGGTTTTAGAAAAATCCAAAACAACAATGCTTAAGACAAATATAACGGTTGGTAATAAGAAAATCTCTTGTTTAGTCGATACAGGAGCTTTACGCTCGTTACTTTCTGACTCTGAACTACTCCCTGGCCAAAAATCACCTGACACTTTGCTAATAACTGGATATGATGGCATTTTAGCCGACGCCCCGCTTACAAAAACCTCTGAAAGTTAAAGTAGGAAACCACATGTTCCTTTCACGCTTTCTGGTATCCAGAGGAGCCCCCACTAATTTGTTAGGAGCTGACATTTTGCAGAAAATAGGAGCTAACATTACCTATCACCCAGATGGCACTGTCACCTTAGCTATAGGGGATAATCAAGAACACATGGAGATGTGTAACCTGATACAATACCTAGAGGAGGAATCGGAATTGTCCGGCCCACCTCCTTCAGACTTAGATCAGATTTTGTCGTCCCTTCCAGGAGAACTATGGGAGAAACATCCAACTGATGTTGGACTTTTGCTCATACCTCCGGTTACCCTACAGCTGATTCCAGGAGCAGTGCTTCCCCAACAAAAGCAGTATCCACTTAGTGCACCCCAAGAGACGGCCATATAAATGCAGGTCCAATCCTTCTTAAAAAGTGGAGTTCTAAAAGAGGTAAAATCACCGGCAAACACTCCCTTGTACCCGGTTAAAAAGAAATCAGTAGCCGGTAGTCTGGTTAAGTATAGAATGGTCCAAGACCTTAGAGCG
This sequence comes from Lithobates septentrionalis, assembly GCA_037952835.1. Lineage (NCBI taxonomy): Eukaryota > Metazoa > Chordata > Amphibia > Anura > Ranidae > Lithobates > Lithobates septentrionalis. The sequence goes on from JBBDGP010000982.1 coordinate 673,285, forward strand.
GTCAACAAAATACTAGCCCCGATGAGACCTTTAGTACCCAATCCACATACATTACTGTCACAAATACCATCAACCAGTATGTACTTTACGGTTATAGATTTAGCGAATGCTTTCTTTTCCGTTCCGCTTGCTGAAGAATGCCAACTTTGGTTCGCATTTTCAATCAAAAATCGGCAACTAACCTGGACACGCCTACCTCAGGGTATGGCGCATTCACCTACCTTGTATTCGCAAGCATTGCAAACGGTGTTGGGAGAATGGGTACCACCAGATTCCTGTGTATTGTTACAATATGTGGATGATTTATTGTTATGCTGCCCTGACAAGGAAACTTGTTTGGCCACCACCCTTAATTTGTTGCGATTTTTGGCAGAAAAAGGTTGCAAGGTTAATAAGAAAAAGTTACAAGTGTGTCAGGAAAAAGTTATCTTTTTGGGACATTGTATATCACATGGTACGAGACATCTCACTGAGGAGAGGGTTCAAGTGATAAAGGGAATGTTACCCCCACGGAATTTCAAACAATTGCGTATGTTTTTAGGTATCGTGTCATATTGTAGACAGTGGATACCACATGCTAGCGCTTTGATGCAGCCATTATACGATTGTTTGAAAATTGTACCGTATGTGCTTACAGAAGTAGCATATGAGTCGTTTGTCACTTTGAAAAAGCTATTAATTTCTGCCCCGGCTATTGGTATACCAGATTACACCAAGATATTTAATCTGTACATTGCTGAGATCACAGGACATGCCACAGGTGTTCTGACACAGGCACATGTAAAACAAAGACCAGTCGCTTACTTTTCAGCAGCATTAGATCCAGTATCTAGAGGTTCACCGTCTTGTGTACGGGCGGTAGCTGCAGTGTCAATTATCATAGATAAGTCATCAGAGATTGTTCTAGACAATCCAGTCGTAGTGCATACCACACATGACATACATGCAATCTTGTCTCAGGTACAGCCCAAACACATTTCAATGGCTAGGCAATTAAGATTACAGTGTACTTTACTCTTACCTCCAAATGTTACTTTTCAGCGCTGTACAACCTTAAATTTGGCCACCTTTTTGCCTCTTCAGTCACCAGATTTGGCAAGGGGGAATGATAGTGCTAATAGTACTAGTGAGAAAGGAAATGAGGAAACTGACACTCTCTTGTTTAAGGAAGTAAATGAGCACGATTGTTTTCAGCTCATGGAACAGGAGACAATGGGATTCCCACATGTTACAGATACACCGATTTTAAATACTGAGCACACTTTGTACATAGATGGCAGTAGGTTTGCTGATGACAAGGGTAAATATCACACAGGGTATGCTGTAGTGACTGATACGCAGGTAATTGAAGCACAGGCCTTACCAGCCCACATGTCAGCACAGGAAGCAGAATTAAAAGCTTTAGAACAAGCCCTAGAATACTTAAAAGAACGAGAAGGGAATATTTACACTGACTCTGCCTACGCTTATGGTGTAGCGCACGATTATGGCCACATATGGAGGGCTAGAGGTTATCTGACAGCAGCAGGTACACCTGTAAAACATGGAGAAGGGATTAAGAGAGTCCTGAACAATCTTCAAAAGGTTAAACGAGTGGCCATCATGAAGATAGCGGCACACACGAGCGCAAAAACAATTGAGGCAAAAGGAAATGCATTTGCAGATTTGACTGCAAAACAGGCAGCTCTAGGGGAAGGAAGCCCTGAGACCTTAGCAGCGGTAGAGGTGAGTATCCCAGAACCAACATGGCAGCAGCTGAGTAAATTACAGGAGCAAGCAGGGGAGAGCGAGAAAGATAAGTGGGTCAGAATGGGAGCAGCACCAGACCTTGATAATGTATGGAGGGAAGGGGGCAAAATATGCCTACCTGCCTCTCTGTACCCAGCAATGGCAGCGGCAGTTCACCTACCCACACACGTCAGTTCCAATTCCATGTATAGGATTGTGAACCAAGGATGGCTCGCCCCTGGATTCAGTAGCACTGCAAGAAACTACTGTGCAGCCTGCCAAATCTGTCTCCTGAATAACCCAGGACAGAAAGTGAAAACCCCACGAAAACACCAGGTCCGGGTCCAATATCCCTTCCAGAGACTGCAAATTGATTACAAATGCCTAAGAGCGGCCCCTTTGAATTTGTCCTCGTGTGTATCGATTTATTCTCAGGTTGGCCCGAACGTTATCCAGTAAAATCGGCTACAGCTAAAGCCACAGCTAAGAAACTGATCACTGAATTAATACCTAGGTTTGGTCTTCCTGAAACCATAGAATCAGATAGGGGGACACACTTTACAGGAGAAATCATGCAGAATGTGATGACCATGTTAGGGGTTCAACAAAGTTTTCACACCCCTTACCACCCACAGAGTTCAGGATCAGTGGAGAGAGTAAATGGGACAATAAAGCTAAAAATACAAAAAGCCATGCAAGAGTTAAACAAGCCTTGGCCAGAATGCCTGCCTCTGGCTTTATTCTCTATAAGGTACACACCAACAGGAAAAACAGGATTATCCCCATATGAAATACTTTTTGGGAATGCACCTAGATTAGGTTTATACTTTCCACAGAGTATGCAATTGCAATGTGATAGTTTGACTGCATATGTGATACAATTACAACAACGTCTAACTAACATCCACAAAAGTGTGTATTCTTCTCTTCCAGACCCTAATTCAATAACAGGTACACATACGCTGCTACCAGGGGATTATGTATATGTAAAGAAACACACCAGAAAGACATTGGAACCCAGGTTTGAAGGTCCTTACCAAGTACTCTTGACTACAGCCACCTCAGTAAAGCTGGAAGGAAAACCTACCTGGATACATGCATCACATTGCAAGAAACAACCCGAGAAAACATGATGAAATATCTACTTACATATTTTTTGTTGAAGATTGTTGTTTTACAAATATATGCATGGACTCCTGGTATTAATGTACTTGAAGTAGACAACAACAACTTTCGAATGGGCTATAGATGATCCTAAAGTAGCAAATGATTATTGACAAAGGTAGACTAGTACATCTTTCCTCACAGATACAACAGGATACTGCACCACATTGGTGGGATATATTCAGTGGAATGTCTTCTACAGCAACCAATACCTTTCACTGGTTGTTAAGTCCAATGGTAATTATTATTCTAATATTAATATCACTTACAATCACGAATATATGTGTATACAGGAAAATAAATAGGAAAATTAGGAGAATAGACAGGGCATACCGATAAATGTGTATTGACATCACCCTACTCCTATAAAACTCCTCTTCTTGAATTTTAAGATGTTGGTAATACCTAGGGGGATGGGTTCTACCCCTCTGACAACTCGCGGTCAGGGAAAGGACTCTGGGGAAAAACTGACTAGAACTTATTCATGAGGACCCAGGGGGAGGGAGAGGATGATGTCAAAGGGGGAAATTGATAGGGTTGAAATAATGACTTAGAGTTCCACTGTAATTGTGTACGTATCAATTGTTCTATTTAAATTGTTTGTGCTCCTTTCTTACCTGTGTACGTATCAATTGTTCTATTTAAATTGTTTGTGCTTTTCTCTTCTGTGTATGTATCAATCTGTATCTAGATGGAATTTGGAACTGCTGAATAATCATTACATGTTCGCTGATGAGAAACTCTTTGTACCTTAACCTCATTTGGTAATGCCGATAAGATTACTGCTTGTATAAAAGGCCTTTGAAAGAGTAAAGGCAGCAGTCCTTTATGCTGAGAACTGTGATACAGACATACCTGACTCCGTGTCATCTTTCTTATAGAAGCAATAATTTGGCAAAGCAATATAAACTTAAGCAACTTGTTTAAGAGTTGCCCCTAACAATATATCCACACACACAAGACTGTAAATATATATATATATATATATATATATATATATATATATATATATATATATATATATATATATATATATATATATATTAAGACACCGCCTGAAGTGAAACAGTACACCACAGAATGCACTGTAAATATAGGCTACGCTGGATGCAGAATATATATATATATATATATATATATATATATATATATATATATATATATATATATATACACACATACACATATATATATATATATATATATATACACATACATACACATATATATATATATATATATATATATATATATACACATACATACATATATATATATATATATATATACACATACATACACATATATATATATATATATATATATCAGATACACTGCCACTAACGGAATAACCTGCCTGCTTAATCTAACTCAAGCTATCTCTCTGTCCACTCCAACAACACTACACACTGCCTTATATAGTGTGGGACATGGACTTAGTCCCCCTGAACCATAATTGCTTTTGGCCAATTATGGCTCTCTTAGCAGAGGGCGCTCTGATTAGCCAAAGCATGCAGGTCAGGTGCATGCTTTGGCCATCTTGCAGTGCATTATGGGGCATTCCGCGGCACTCAAACTTGCCGCGAACACCCCATAATGTTCGCTGTTCTGCGAACAGAACACCCAATGTTTAAGTCGAACTTATGTTCGACCCGAACATCATGCTCATCCCTACTGACCATGTGTCTATTCAGGAGGCAGTATACGTCACTGTAGAGGTCTTGTAAATAATAACACATGAGTTGTGTTTTTAGCACTAGATCAGTGTTTTCCAAAAGAGCTAGTAAAACAATATATCTAGTTACTATGGGAAAAGTCCATGGAAAATATGTACATTGGATAAAGTACACATATACAGTATGTAGCACGTTTACATTTCTGATAAATCTTACCAGACACAATTACATGGGTTTAACCACAGGACTTCGTGCTTGAAAATAACATAGGCTTTGTACTCATATGGTGCTCTTGATGCATGTACATTTTTCAAGGGAACTCACCTGGTTGAGGTGAACTAAACAATATTTATTCTAATGTGAAAACAATGGTGTATTCAACTGACCATGAATTTCAAACACATTTATTGAACTACAGTTACTTACCTGCATTGAGACATATGCAGAGTCATCTACTGTATATACTAGCACATATTCCTTCTGATAGGCTGTTAAATACATGAGCCATAGCTTACATCTCCTCTCCCCCTTATACCTACTGTACTGTTACTCAATCCCCCACCTGCAAGCTCCTTATTTTAGCCAACCTATTATAAACCAGGGTACCTCTCGGGTGGCCCAACCCCTTTTGCTAAACTGATCTGTGAACTGGGTTTGAGAGATGTATGGAGGAAAAGAAATCCCACAGGGCAGAGCTTCTCATGCTATTCCGCTTCATACCACTGTTTGTCACGCATAGATATGTGCCTGGGAAATGCTGAGGCACAGGGTAGGATTGACTGCAGAATATGCACCTAGGAAAATATCTGACCACTCTCCCCTCATTCTTGGAGTTATTTATTCTCAACAGAAACAGAATAGAGTTTGTAAAGTCAATCCTTTTTGGTTCACCGAGGTACAGCCAACCATACGGTGGTGTGGGATGCCCTAAAGGCTCATATGTGGAGACTTATCATTAGGCAGATCTCGGGCATCAAAAGTAAAACCAAGGAATGGGAAAACATTGTACTGCATAAAGCTAGCAAGGCAGAAGCCCAATATGAACAGACCCCCACAGTAGACACCAGTGGTGGCCCGTGCATTGTGGGCGCATGGGCGCTGCCCCCCTATTCCTGCTGCCACCCCCCCATCCATGCGCCTGACCCCTTTCAGGATGCCAGATGCATGGATTCCTATAGCGGGGTGGGAGGGGGTGTCATTTTTTTAAGCACCTGATTAGAGCCAGAGGTTCTAATAGGCTTCAAAAAGGGTGGGCTCGGGGCGCAGAGAGTGCGCCCCTTATCCCAACCAATTATGTGCCCGTAGCAAATAAATATTCTCTATTTTCATACTGCATTGCCTCCCCACCAATCAGGAGGCAGGTTAGTGAGACCTGTTTCCTGATTGGCCAAGATGTCCCTATTGGATGCTCAGCGCTTTGGTGGAAGTGGGACAGAGGAAGCGAGAGGAGAGGAGATGCCGGAGAAGAGGACAAGGTAAGCGCTGATCCATCCGTATCAGCGGTGTGTTCGTCCTGTGACCCGCTCGCGGTGGGTGTCGGCAAGTTGTGTCCTGCGATGCATCCGCGGGGGGGTTGTGTGAGCGGGTGTCCCGGGAGGGACACTGGCAGCATTTGATGGGCACACTGGGAGCATATGATGGACACACTGGCAGCTTAAGATGGGCACACTGGCAGCTTAAGATGGGCACAGTGGCATTTGCGGGCACAGTGGCAGCGTTTGATGGGCACAGTGGCTGCAATTGATGGCACAGTGGCAGCATTTGAGGGCACAGTGGCAGCATTTGATGGGCAGTGGCAGCATTTTATGGGCACAGTGGCAGCATTTGATGGCACAGTGGCTGCAATTGATGGCACAGTGGCTGCAATTGATGGCACAGTGGCTGCAATTGATGGCACAGTGGCAGCGTTTGATGGGCACAGTGGCAGCGTTTGATGGCACATTGGCTGCAATTGAAGGCACAGTGGCAGCATTTGAGGGCACAGCGGCAGCATTTGAGGGCACAGCGGCTGCATTTGAGGGCACAGCGGCAGCATTTGAGGGCACAGCGGCAGCGTTTGATGGGTACAGCGGCAGCGTTTGATGGGTACAGCGGCAGCGTTTGATGGGCACAGTGGCAGCATTTGATGGGCACAGTGGCAGCGTTTGATGGCACATTGGCTGCAATTGAAGGCACAGTGGCAGCATTTGAGGGCACAGTGGCAGCATTTGAGGGCACAGCGGCAGCATTTGAGGGCACAGCGGCAGCATTTGAGGGCACAGTGGCAGCGTTTGATGGGCACAGTGGCTGCAATTGATGGCACAGTGGCTGCAATTGATGGCACAGTGGCTGCAATTGATGGCACAGTGGCAGCGTTTGATGGGCACAGTGGCAGCATTTGATGGCACATTGGCTGCAATTGAAGGCACAGTGGCAGCATTTGATGGCACAGCGGCAGCATTTGAGGGCACAGCGGCAGCATTTGAGGGCACAGCGGCAGCATTTGAGGGCACAGCGGCAGCATTTGATGGGTACAGTGGCAGCGTTTGATGGGCACAGTAGCTGCAATTGATGGCACAGTGGCAGTGTTTGATGGGCACAGTGGCAGCGTTTGATGGGCACAGTGGCAGCGTTTGATGGGCACAGTGGCTGCAATTGATTGCACAGTGGCTGCAATTGATGGCACAGTGGCAGCATTTGAGGGGCACAGTGGCAGCATTTGATGGCACAGTGGCAGCATTTGATTGCACAGTGGCAGCATTTGATTGCACAGTGGCAGCATTTGATTGCACAGTGGCAGCATTTGAGGGGCACAGTGGCAGAATTTGAGGGGCACAGTGGCAGCATTTGAGGGCACAGTGGCAGCGTTTGATGGGCACAGTGGCAGCGTTTGATGGGCACTGTTGTTGCAATTGATGGCACAGTGGCAGCATTTGAGTGCACAGTGGCAGCGTTTGATGGCACAATGGCAGCATTTGAGGGCACAGTGGCAGCATTTGATAGGCACAGTGGCAGCATTTGAGGGCACAGTGGCAGCATTTGAGGGCACAGTGGCAGCATTTAAGGGCACAGTGGTTGCAATTGATTTTTTTTTCAAATTTTTTTTGCGCCCCCCCCCCCCCCCCCCCCAAAAAAAAATTTCTGAGCACCAGCCGCCACTGGTAGACACAGAGCACAGATGGCTAGAGGCCCGGGCCCTATATCAACAGGTCTCCCTCAATGCGGCTAAAAATAAGAGATTCTTTATTAAACAAAACTACTTTAATGAAGGAGAAAACACTGGCCACCTCCTAGCACTGATAGCAAAAGCACAGCAAGGCAATACGCATATAGACGCTATACAGACTCCACTTGGGGACACAGTCAGTGAACAGGCTCACAATGTCTCTGTGTTCACAGATCTCTTTAAAGATGTATACACTGAAAGTGAATCCAACAGAGGAGGCACTTTCCCATTTCCTGGACTAATGCCTTATACCAAGGGCTACAGAACAGGAAGTTGAAATGTTGAATCCTCCACTCAAAATTGATGAACTTTCACTGGCTGTGTCACAAATGGCGAATAGTAAGGCCCCTAAAATAAAGAAAATAGGGAGGACCCAGTGTTTGAGTTTTTCCAGGGGTCTCTGCCACATCCCATATAAAAGGAAGAAAGCCAAAAAAAGGGTATGTGCCCCAAGGGGGATATTATGGGCAGTACAACACCAGGAAATAATTTATATGGTGCAAGAATAGAATAAAATAGTATTGTTTAAAAAGATTATCACAAACGTTTTTATTGTTTACAAAATATGCAAAATATCTACAAACATAGAAACAATATAAGATCAAAGAAATGGAGGAGACAACAATCAATTTTGATCTAACTGCTACAGTGTTGTAATAGATCATCCCAGTAGACCCAAAGGTCAGCTCACTGGAGTGAAAATAAAACAGCACAAGACACTCTACATGTTTTCGGAATAACATAGAAACACTCAGTTCTTTCTATAGTGTATGTTTCCTTCCTCAGGAGCTTCAAAGAAGCAGTTTTGATGTGTTTCTAAAAAGGGAAAAGTATATATAAATATGTATAAGTAAGTGTATGGCACCAACATATAACATGAAAAAATTCATCTGAGAATTTGAGAGACTGTTAACTTCCAACAAAGCACAAGGACATCATAGAATCTCAATCTGAACAGACATGTATGTATATATATACCCACAAAACATTTGTCTCTTCATTGTAAACATTGTACATAGACGTATTGAGAGATGGGCTCCCACAGCCTTGGGTCCAAGGGGTTAATTAGGTTTTCTGGTCACTGATACAAGCAGTAATTGTTATTGGAGAGGTGAAAAGAGGAATTTTGGGTACTATGCAGAATTTGGCTTTGGCGTTGACCCCAAAAAGAGATGGCAGGCCAGGGCTCACAAGAGCCACCACTGGTGGATGGACTTGGCATGTATCTAAAAAATCAATAAAAGAAAATACTTAATCAGGGACACTGAGCTTTCAAGATTCCTTCTTCTTATCTTATGATAGAAGAAGAAGGGAAAAGGTTTTGGTTTATAGGCATGTGCCATCTTGCAAAGAAACAAAGGTCAAAATAAGGCATGGATGTTTAAAAAAAAGGAAAAAGGAAGGGGGATTTGAATTCAATAACTGACCTTTGGTGGTTCGCTGTAATGACACACACTGCAGGGAAAGCGAGCTCCTCTCAGCTATGTAGCAGAGGAGTGTGTGTGTTAAGCTGGTATTATATACCCTATGTATTGCAAGGTGTGTGGTCTGCACAGCCAATCAGCAGCACAGGGGATGGAACAGGCTCAGGTGAGAATAATAGGCTTGACTTGGAAGCAATCAGGGAGATGTTAGAAACAATCAGCTATGTGTTTGAATGTAAAAAGCGCCCACCCATCGTGACTCCTCGGCCTGAGCGGCGTCCGACGTCGGCGCGTCATCAGGCGCAGTGATGTCACACATCTACGGAGGCCGCCGACACGGAAGGGAAGCAGCCTGACTGAGTGGAGATAGAAATTCACCCATTGCGCAGGCGCGGGACAGCTTGTCGGGCGCATGTGCAGCAGCGCTGCTAAGGGAATGCCTCTGTCCCCAGGATAGGGAATCAGAGGCCTTTCAGTGTCGGGGAACACAGACGAGCCATCCTGGTGAGGACAACATCAGAAGCCACATAGTTTTAGACCCAAATATTAAAGAGTAATAACAAAGAAACTTGTATTAAAACGTAATAGAATAAAATGAATTGAGGAAAAGGTTATTAATTAAAGAAGCCTGATCAGTGTATCCTGGGCTGTCCGGATGTGGGAGTCTCATCTTTACAGTGGGGGTACAGGTGAGGACCCCTAACAAGGAAAAAGCAATCACAAACATATATGATTCCTATAGATATTACAGTACAGACAGGGGCGTAACTAGAAGTAACATGCGCCCGACAAGCTGTCCCGCGCCTGCGCAATGGGTGAATTTCTATCTCCACTCAGTCAGCCTCTGTAGACTCAGTCAGGCTGCTTCCCTTCCGTGTCGGCGGCCTCCGTAGATGTGTGACATCACTGCGCCTGATGACGCGCCGACGTCGGACGCCGCTCAGGCCGAGGAGTCACGATGGGTGGGCGCTTTTTACATTCAAACACATAGCTGATTGTTTCCAACATCTCCCTGATTGCTTCCAAGTCAAGCCTATTATTCTCACCTAAACCTGTTCCATCCCCTGTGCTGCTGATTGGCTGTGCAGACCACACACCTTGCAATACATAGGGTATATAATACCAGCTTAACACACACACTCCTCTGCTACATAGCTGAGAGGAGCTCGCTTTCCCTGCAGTGTGTGTCATTACAGCGAACCACCAAAGGTCAGTTATTGAATTCAAATCCCCCTTCCTTTTTCCTTTTTTTTAAACATCCATGCCTTATTTTGACCTTTGTTTCTTTGCAAGATGGCACATGCCTATAAACCAAAACCCTTTCCCTTCTTCTTCTATCATAAGATAAGAAGAAGGAATCTTGAAAGCTCAGTGTCCCTGATTAAGTATTTTCTTTTATTGATTTTTTAGATACATGCCAAGTCCATCCACCAGTGGTGGCTCTTGTGAGCCCTGGCCTGCCTTCTCTTTTTGGGGTAAACACCAAAGCCAAATTCTGCATAGTACCCAAAATTCCTCTTTTCACCTCTCCAAAAACAATTACTGCTTGTATCAGTGACCAGAAAACCTAATTAACCCCTTCTACCCAAGGCTGTGGGAGCCCATCTCTCAATACGTCTATGTACAATGTTTACAATGAAGAGACAAATGTTTTGTTAGTATATATATACATACATGTCTGTTCAGATTGAGATTCTATGATGTCCTTGTGCTTTGTTGGAAGTTAACAGTCTCTCAAATTCTCAGATGAATTTTTTCATGTTATATGTTGGTGCCATACACTTACTTATACATATTTATATATACTTTTCCCTTTTTAGAAACACATCAAAACTGCTTCTTCGAAACTCCTGAGAAAGGAAACATGCACTATAGAAAGAACTGAGTCTTTCTATGTTATTCCGAAACATGTAGAGTGTCTTGTGCTGTTTTATTTTCACTCCAGTGAGCTGACCTTTGGGTCTACTGGGATGATCTATTACAACACTGTAGCAGTTAGATCAAAATTGTTGTCTCCTCCATTTCTTTGATCTTATATTGTTTCTATGTTTGTAGATATTTTGCATATTTTGTAAACAGTAAGGCCCCTGGTACTGATGGGCTACCAATAGAAACCTATAAACAGTGCAGTGAAACCCTAATACCAGGCCTGCTAGAAACACGTAATGAGTCATTCAGAACTGGTTGTCTACCAGAGTCAATAGGGGAGGCTGTTGTGGTGGTGCTTCTCAAATCGGGCAAGGACCCACTACAGCCTGACTCATACAGACCAATGTCGTTACTCAACTTGGACGTCAAGCTATTGGCCCGAGTGTTGGCAACTAGACTGGCAAAGGTTATTTCTGGATTGGTTCATACAGAGCAGTCGCTGGATATCAGGAGGCTCTTCCTGAATATTCAACTCCCAATAGAGAATCCAGAAAATAGAGAATTCCTTTCCATCAACGCTGCCAAGGCTTTTGACAGCATGGAGTGGAAGTATTTGTGGGCAGTACTGACTAGCTTCGGACTGGGGGATGGGTTTATATCCTGGATCAAACTCCTATATGCAGCACCGACAGCAAGGATCAGAATAAATGATTCCCTATCAGAGGCTTTTATGCTATTTCGAGGCACTAGACAGGGGTGTCCATTGTGACCCCTGCTCTTTGCTCTTGCACTGGAGCCCTTATCGGCTATGATTAGAGCATCACCTGATATTGTGGGTTTTAGACGGGGACACAGGGAAGATAAAATATCACTATACGCCGATGATGCCTCACTATATTTAGGGGATACAGCTGGTTCTTTAATTGCTGCCATGCAGCTCATCAAGTTGTTTGGTGAGTTCTCTGGTTTTGCCATTAATTGGCACAAATCGGTGATCCTCCCACTGGATGAGCTGCCTACGGCGCTGCCTGATAGTGTGTCCCGGATACGGGTGGTCACGTCCTTTAGGTATATAGGAATAGTAGTGACAAAAGACCCTAAGGACTATATAACCCTTAATCTGAAACCACTATTACAGAAATTTAAAAATAAGTGTATTACCAGGTGTGAATTGCCATTGTCAGTCACAGGGAGAGCTAACTTAAAGTGGGGTTCCACCCAAAAAAAAAACTACATGAAAAATCCTAAAAAAAAAATACAAAAAAAATTTGGATATTTTTTTTTTTTTTACTTACCTCTAAATGCCTGTTGCTAGGGGGTCCCTCGTAGTCTGCCTCTTACAGTGCCTGGGCTGGTGGCATCACTTCCCCCTCAGCACAGGAAGGGCTCAGCTCTGCTCCCTCCCTCCTGTCAATCATCTGGGACCCATTACAGGTCCCAGGTGACTGAGCGGCCAAACATGGCGCGCGGCGCCGCTCGCGCATGCACAGTGGGTGCCGGGCTGTGAAGCCACAGCCCGGTGCCCACAGTTGCAATGCTGGCATCGCTGAATGGAGGGGGAGACAAGCGGGGCTTCGATCCCCCGCATCGCTGGACCCTGGGACAGGTAAGTGTCCAATTAAAAGTCAGCAGCTGCAGTATTTGTAGCTGCTGACTTTTAATTTTTTTTTTTTTTTGACTGGACCTCAGGTGGAACTCCTCTTTAACGAAGATGGTCTGGACCCCACAATTGTTGTGTATATACTTCACAATGCCCCATTTGGATACCAAAGTACTGGTTCCTACGTATAGACTCACAGTTTAGATCTTTAATTTGGAAAGATAAGGTGGCCCACATAAAACTTACTACCTTACAGTACCCTAAGGATCATGGAGGATTGGCTGTCCCTCATGCCCAGACCTACCATATTTTTTGCTCCATAAGACGCACCTGACCATAAGACACACCTAGGTTTTAAAGGAGGAAAACTAGAAAAAAAATATTCTGAACCAAATGGTGTACTAAAATATTTTCCAATGCCCATGAAATGCAAACGAGAAAAAGGGCGCACTAGCCTAGTGCATTATCCTTTGGATGGATTTTATTAAAAATGAATAAAAAAGAAAACTACTCACAAACGTAGGTGAATGGCTCATAATGTAAATAGTTTCCACAAGTAGCATCAATAAGTCAGAACCAGATACACTCCAAATGGTCACAGAGGAAATGATATGGGCCATTGCCTACTGACGCGTTTCGAAGGATCACCTTCTTCCTCAGAGCCTAACAGTGTTGCCTCCGTCAGTTGTCCATATATATATATATATATATATATATATATATATATATATATATATATACAGTGCCTTGCGAAAGTATTCGGCCCCCTTGAACTTTTCAACCTTTTGCCACATTTCAGGCTTCAAACATAAAGATATAAAATTTGTATTTTTTGTGAAGAATCACCAACAAGTGGGACACAATTGTGAAGTGGAACTAAATCTATTGCATTGTTGAAACTTTTTTAACTAACTAATAAAAAAATGAAAAGTGGGGCGTGCAAAATTATTCGGCCCCCTTGCGTTAATACTTTGTAGAGCCACCTTTTGCTGCGATTACAGCTGCAAGTCGCTTGGGGTATGTCTCTATCAGTTTTGCACATCGAGAGACTGAAATTCTTGCCCATTCTTCCTTGCAAAACAGCTCAAGCTCAGTGAGGTTGGATGGAGAGCGTTTGTGAACAGCAGTTTTCAGCTCTTTCCACAGATTCTCGATTGGATTGAGGTCTGGACTTTGACTTGGCCATTCTAACACCTGGATACGTTTATTTGTGAACCATTCCTTTGTAGATTTTGCTGTATGTTTGGGATCATTGTCTTGTTGGAAGATAAATCTCCGTCCCAGTTTCAGGTCTTTTGCAAACTCCAACAGGTTTTCATCCAGAATGGTCCTGTATTTGGCTGCATCCATCTTCCCCTCAATTTTAACCATCTTCCCTGTCCCTGCTGAAGAAAAGCAGGCCCAAACCATGATGCTGCCACCACCATGTTTGACAGTGGGGATGGTATGTTGAGGGTGATGAGCTGTGTTGCTTTTACGCCAAACATATCGTTTTGCATTGTGGCCAAAAAGTTCGATTTTGGTTTCATCGGACCAGAGCACCTTCTTCCACATGTTTGTTGTGTCTCCCAGGTGGCTTGTGGCAAACTTTAGACGAGACTTTTTATGGATATCTTTGAGAAATGGCTTTCTTCTTGCCACTCTTCCATAAAGGGCAGATTTGTGCAGTGTACGACTGATTGTTGTCCTATGGACAGACTCTCCCACCTCAGCTGTAGTTCTCTGCAGTTCATCCAGAGTGATCATGGGCCTCTTGGCTGCATCTCTGATCAGCCTTCTCCTTGTCTGAGCTGAAAGTTTAGAGGGACAGCCAGGTCTTGGTAGATTTGCAGTGGTCTGATACTCCTTCCATTTCAAAATGATCGCTTGCACAGTGCTCCTTTGGATGTTTAAAGCTTGGGAAATCTTTTTGTATCCAAATCCGGCTTTAAACTTCTCCACAACAGTATTATGGACCTGCCTGGTGTTTTCCTTGGTCTTCATGATGCTCTCTGCGCTTTCAACAGAACCCTGAGACTATCACAGAGCAGGTGCATTTATACAGAGACTTGATTACACACAGGTGGATTCTATTTATCACCATCAGTCATTTAGGACAACATTGGATCATTCAGAGATCCTCGCTGAACTTCTGGAGTGAGTTTGCTGCACTGAAAGTAAAGGGGCCGAATAATTTTGCACGCACCACTTTTCAGTTTTTTATTTGCTAAAAAAGTTAAAAATATCCAATAGATTTCGTTCCACTTCACAATTGTGTCCCACTTGTTGGTGATTCTTCACAAAAAATTAAAATTTTATATCTTTATGTTTGAAGCCTGAAATGTGGCAAAAGGTTGAAAAGTTCAAGGGGGCCGAATACTTTTGCAAGGCACTGTATATATATATGTGTGTGTGTAGGAAGGCCAGTATGGTGGCCTGAATTTATGGGAGGAGCCCGGGGGGTATTTAAGCAGCCCGCTCACCTGTGGTGCTTGTCGGTTTCCTGTGCGCGATATACGTCATTAAGCCGACTATTCGATATACCAGCGTCCGCAAGTTCTTGCCTCGCAGTTCCCGTATTCGATACTCCGTACTCAAAACTTTCGAAGTCCGCGTTTTCGTTATAGTTTGTACCACGCGTCTGGCTTGGCTGTCGCAGGTAAGGTCCCGTCGGACTTTTCGTTTTTATATCATGTCACTAAACCGTGAGTTCAAAATTTCGTTTCACCCGCATCGCACAAACTGCAATGTATATCGCTCGTACTTTCGATATGTCACAATTCGACAGCACAGCGACGCTGACGCCGCTTCCTTTCTAGCATGTCGGTATTAGTAGACAGCCACAGCCAGTCGCAACTTGTAAATTATCAAATCAAGTTAGTTCGATACCAATAATTCTCATTTCTGAGACATTTCTAAACTCATTTCGAACATTTCAAATCATTTCTCATTTCTGAAAACATTTCTAAAACTCATTTCGGACATTTCAAATAATTTCTTATTTCTGAAAACATTTCTAAACTCATTTCTGACATTTCAAATCATTCCTCATTTCAGTCACCTACCGCGCTCCGATTCGAATCCAATCGCACCAAAAGATGCGCCGATTCGTTCCGGTGTGCCCCAGTTATTACGGCCTCATTTCTAAACATGCTCCAGAGTTACGTTATTGTCAGTCAATTGTACCTCTGTCATGGTTATCATTTCATTTCCATGTATCACGTTCCGACATGAATTCAGTCGCATGAAAAAATGCACCGATTCGTCTCGGCGTGCCCCAGGATTGGCCTCATTTCTATACATGCTCCAGAGTTACGTTTATCAGTCATTTGTACCTCTGTCATGGTTATCATTTCATTTCCATGTATCACGTCCCGACATGAATTCAGTCGCATGAAAAATGCACCGATTCGTCTCGGCGTGCCCCAGGATTGGCCTCATTTCTATACATGCTCCAGAGTTACGTTATCAGTCAATTGTACCTCTGTCATGGTTATCATTTCATTTCCATGTATCACGTTCCGACATGAATTTAGTCGCATGAAAATGCACCGATTCATCTCGGCGTGCCCAGGATTGGCCACATTTCTGATACATGCTCCAGAAATCCGGATCATAGCTGAATCGCAGACACCGGGGATTGACCCATATCTCTGTCATGCAATTTCTACCATTTCACTCCCACAACGCATCACCGTTTCGAAACCAGTCGCATCCGAGGCGCACCGATTCGTCACGGCATGCATCACTGGTTCCGATCACATTTCATACCTACACCAGAGCTCGGTTAGTTGCCAGTCGCTAACACGGCACAACCAATTCGAGCCTCGGTCAAAACAATCATTTCTCTCATTTCATTTAATACTGCACTCCTATTCGAATCCAGATGCATCAAAACAAGCACCGATTCGTCCCAGGAGCACCAATATTTTCAGTTGCCTCATTTCAATACATGCTCCAGAGCCCGGTTCACGGTCGAACAAATCGTGACACGACCAGGCCGCACCTCTATCATGCAGTTCATTCATTTCACAATCAAGGCAAACATTTCGAACCATTTCATTGTCACAAATTGCAAGCACCATACAAATCATTGCTTCAAGTTTCTTAGCAATCCCTTCACGAATTGTCACCTTTCATTTTCCTCAGGTCAGTCAAAGTTCAGTAGGTCCACCCTGCACCAGGTTGGACGATATCCCCCCAGGTAAAAAAAAAAAAAAAAAAAAGGGGGAAAGGGAGAATAAGTCGGGTAAGTATGACTCAGCGGATCAAAGAAAAAAACTTGAAATTCATCTCACCCCCAATAGGTTACAGTCAACCAGGAAATAAAGCTCAAGAGATCCTCACCAGAGCAACCATGTCCCAGGCCGGCAGTGAAGACTTCACGGCCCCTCTATCACCTACTCCGGTCTCAGAAAGCGGCAGCGTGCAATCCCTCAGGGGATGGACTATCCCCAAACTGACGGCAGAGCTCAGACGCAGAGGTGTCCCCTTCCCCGCCACAGCGAGGAAAGGCGAGCTCTTCAAACTCCTCTTCCCCCCACCAGCAGCAGGACCCAGTACCCAACAGGCATCCCTCCAGTCCATATCATCGGCCATCTCGCAATTACACACGATGGTGTCATCTCTATCCACCTCAGTTGCAGACGTCCAAGCCAGGGTGGCACTTCTGGAGGCCCGACCGGCCACGGCTGTCCCCGACCCAACGGCAATTCAGACCTTGACACCTCTTCCTATAGGTACCTCAGGCTCAAGCGCCATTGTCTACCCCTCCCATCTGGTCCCAACCAGTATCAGGAAGGACATTTTGGACGGCAAGGACGTCAACCTGGCCTCTCTCCTTATCTCCGTGCATGATTTAGCAGAAAATAAGGCCTACTCCTGGGGCGACATATCGGTGGTCCTTAAAGCCAAAGACCCCAGGCTGAACCGCAAGCTATCAGTCCCCGAATTTACCCTGGCCTTTGGCATGCTCAGAGATGTCCTGTGCTCAGCCACCCCTAGCAGGCGGGAAGAGCTGGACTTATACCTCCATACTGTGGTAGACTTGGGCCACAAGTATGGAGGTTTCGCCTTCTACGATTATCATCGTTCCTTCTCAGCCAAGGCCGCCGCCAGATTCGCACAATTCCAGATCACGACAGATTGGAGTCTCATGGACACAGAGCTCTTCTGCCGCCACTTTGCCGGCTTACGCTCACCTCTGTGTGCAATTTGCCAGTCTTCCACCCACACTGCCACCTGGTGCGCCAATACGGCGATCAGACGGCCCTTCGAGTTCCCCTCTACCTCAGGTACAGTACAGGGCCAGTCGATCCCTGAACCAACGCCTCAGGTGGACAAACTCGGACGCCCAGTCCGAACCGTGGGAGGGGCAGCCATCTGTAACAACTTCAACTATGGGTCCTGCAACTTCAGCCAATGCCGTCTACTTCACATCTGCACTTTATGCCAAAGAGCACACCCTAGGAATTTGTGTGAAGTCAAGCAACACAAGAGGGCATGACTAAGCCGAATCAACATCTTATGGCTAGGACTGTATCTCACTTCACACCCCACCCCTTCCCTGGCCACCTACCTTATCCAAGGCTTCACAGTAGGCTTTCACACCGGCCTCATTGCACTGCCCCACAGTACTCACGAATGCGCCAATCTTCGTTCGGCAGCCATCGACGAACAGGCCATAGATCAGCTCTTACAGGCAGAGGTAGATCGAGACTACGTAATAGGCCCTTTCACTTGCCCCCCTTTCAGCACATGGAGAGTCAGCCCTATTGGGCTTGTCAAGGGCAAATTCTCTAATAAATTGCGTTTGGTGTACGACTTGTCTGCGCCTCATTCTTCGCACATACCCAGTCTCAATTCCCTGATCCCCTCCGAAGAGTTTTCCCTAAAATATTCCTCCGTTGACATGGCAATACAAGCGATCATCAAAGCAGGCACAGGTGCCTGGCTCTCCAAAGCCGACATCTCGGATGCTTTCAAACTCCTGCCCATCCACCCATCCCTTTGGTGCTGGCATGGCATCAAATGGAAGGAAGCGTATTATTTTGCTACGAAACTCACCTTCGGTTCGAAGAGTAGCCCGTGGCTCTTCGACACGTTCGCACAGTCCCTCGTTTGGATACTATTACACAAGGGCCAATGCCATGAAGTCATCCATTACCTGGATGACTTCCTACTGATAGAACCGCCCAACAAGCCCCCAGGAGATCTCGACAAACTTAGAGTAATTTTTGGAAACCTCAACGTTCCTATCGCCGAGCACAAAGTCGATGGTCCAGCAAACATCATCACCTTTCTCGGGGTCAGCTTGGATACCTGCGCAATGCAGGCCAGTCTCCCCCCCGACAAATTAACACGCATTAGGGAAGTCCTTCACGAGTTTACACACACCAAGGGCTGTACCAAAAAACAGTTGCAGTCTCTCCTGGGTATGCTCAACTTCGCTATGCGAATTATCCCACAAGGCCGCACATTTGTATCACGCCTGCTTAGATTTCTGTCAGAAACTCAAGACCCTGATCAGATTTTGAAATTAGACTCCGCAGCTATAGTGGACCTATCAATGTGGGAGGAATTCTTGTCCGCCTGGAATGGCATATCTCTATTTATACCTATGGTTTCGATCCATTCACCCCAGGTAGTGACTGACGCTGCAGCCTCCACAGGTTTCGCGGCAATTTTTGGCCATCATTGGTTTTCAGGACCCTGGCCTCAACAGATACTGTTGATACCCGGCTTTTCCCAAACATCTGCCCTCTTTGAGCTTTATCCCATAGTGGCAGCCGCACAACTCTGGGGCCACCACTGGACAGGACAAACCGTAGTCTTCACCACCGACAACCAGGCAACGGCAGACATCATCAACAGAGGCAGGTCCAAGTCCCTAGCAGTCATGTCCTTCCTGCGCAGGTTGGTACAACTGTCTTTACAACATCAGTTCAACATACACTGTGAATTTATTCCCGGCAGATACAACTCAGCAGCTGACGCAGTATCACGTTTCAATTATCCCTCCTTTTTCAAACAGGTTCCCGATGCCGATCCAATGTCGGCCCCTATCCCCGTCTGGTCACAACTGACCCTGGACTAGTGCAACATCTACACGGAGCTACGCAACTCATAAATAATTCCCTCTCCCGCAACACACTCAAAGCCTACCAGACAGCTTGGAAGGCTTTCAATAAATTCCTCACGTCCAGCCGCAAAGAACCAACAGATATCAAACAGGTACTGGCCTTCACGGCACACTGCCACACGCAGCTGGCCTTATCCTACAACACCGTCCGGTTATACCTAGCCGGCATTCAACATTTCATGGCGCTTGAAGACCCGACGAAATCGTCACTGTTCTCATCTCACGCTATACGAGCCATCCTAAGGGGAATACAGAAACAACAACCAGTCATCAGCACTAAGCGCTTGCCCATTAAGGGGCCCATCTTTAGGGACATGTCAAATATTCTGGCTACTTCGCCATTCGGTCTGCTCCCCAGCACGGTCTTACAAGCAGCCATATATTTAGCTTACTATGGGTTCTTGCGGCCTGGCGAATTCACCTCTAACAAACCCACAGACCAAGTACTATGCAGACGACACTTGCTTCGACACCAAGACCACTTTATCCTGCACCTCGAGGTCTCTAAAACCCAGCAAACAGGCTCGGGAGTGAACATCCACCTCTACAGAACCAACAGCTGGTGTCCAGTCGCTGTACTCAACCGACTCCTATCTCTCCTGCCTGAGCAACCAGACAGCAGTCCCCTTCTACCATTCCCAGTCAAACCCTTAAACGCCTCTCAGTTTGTGAGCCACATAAGGACACTTCTCCGCAATCTTCACCTTAACCCTAGTCAGTATTCCGGACACTCTTTCCGCATCGGAGCAGCCTCCGCGGCGTCCCGCCACGGGGTGCCAGATCACATCATCAAAAGACTAGGCAGGTGGAAATCAGCCTGCTTCGCCCGGTACATCCCCAATCCACAAACTGAGATGGCACAGGCATTCTCCAAATTGGCTCAATAAATAACTGAAAACCAATAAAATTATAACCCTACCTGAATGTTTTTGCCCCCTTATTTTGGCATACCGGCCATTAGACCAAGGCACACTTTCAGGTCCATTTCATATGGTAAGTCCACACTTTCAGGTCTATTTCCGATGGTAAGTCTTATCTTTACTATAAGTGTTATCTATGTCCATATCGGACATAGGGCTCCGACCATAAGTAGGAAGGCCAGTATGGTGGCCTGAATTTATGGGAGGAGCCCGGGGGGTATTTAAGCAGCCCGCTCACCTGTGGTGCTTGTCGGTTTCCTGTGCGCGATACCCACCCTCCCATCCCCATTCCACAGCATTTCTCAACTATTCATTTCATTCATTTCTCTTACAGAATAATCATTTCTTAAACCAGGGTATGCCCCCTTATTTTGGCATACCGGCCATTAGACCAAGGCACACTTTCAGGTCCATTTCATATGGTAAGTCCACACTTTCAGGTCTATTTACGATGGTAAGTCTTATCTTTACTATAAGTGTTATCTATGTCCATATCGGACATATATCCAAACAAGGAATTGCTGCACAAACCGTATTTATTTTGAAATCTTCAAAAGGACATCACCACGATATCCATAACATCAGGCATCCATATTAAACATTTTCGGGCTATTGTAAATAACGCCCTTCATCAGAAATCATGCCTATCTAGTGTGTATGTGTGGATGGTCTAATACAGGGATTGATATGCACAACCTGTTGAGGAATAGAGAGGGTGCATAGTTTAACATGCAAGTTATAGGTATCCACTGTAGATCATATAATAAGGGTCAAATCTGCACATATAAAAAAATATATACCTTTTATAGATGTGACATTTTAAAAAATGTTCTTTTTTCTTTTTTTTCTTTTTCCGTTTTAATTTCAGGATTTCTGTTTCCATATTCCATGAATAGTGAAATCTTCTTTCTACCTGTGACCTTGATTTCTAAATTGTAAAAAATTGTATTCACATCTGATGATAATTGTATGTGTATGTGATAGCAGATTCGGTTAAACATAAATGATTATTTGATTGATTCCAGATGATTAGCTCGTTAATTGATTGTTTATTGAGTATATATATTGCTATATGTATATTCCCAAATAGGCATGATCTTCTGATGAAGGGCGTTATTTACAATAGCCCGAAAACGTTTAATATGGATGCCTGATTTTATGGATATCGTGGTGATGTCCTTTTGAAGATTTCAAAATAAATACGGTTTGTGCAGCAATCCCTTGTTTGGATTTTTTCTATGTCGAAGCCTGTGGGAGGGCTTGATTGCTAAGCACGGCCATCTGAGACTGTAGTGCACCTCACCCTTCTGACTATTTTATATATATATATATATATATATATATATATATATATATATATATATATACACATGCATTACTAATCAGGCAAACAGGGACCTCCCAGAAGGGCTTGGGAAGCCCTCCCACTTCCGTAGGCGGTCAAAAGACCAAAGGTGACACCCATGGGAGGGTGATGACATGGCTCTTGCTAGACCAGAAAAGACATTGGATGGTTGTTTAAAAATAAGTGAAAAGTATTTTATACTGATAGACATAATTAATAGTACAATAAATTAATATGATAAAAATGATAATAATGATAATTTAAAAACCACCTCTAGGGAGCAAGGGTGCAAGGGATAGTGGCAATGCTGATAAACCGATTATTACCAAATAGACACAGATTATACAATAGAAGTGCACAGAGAGCTGATGTGCATACTGTATCTAATCCACTATTGGGACAGGAGGAGGGTGAAGGGTAAAGTGCCAGCGATAACCTATCACAGGAGGACTCGCAGGCAATAGCATAGTGGCACATGAAGCTATCAAATATTCACCAGTCTTACCGGTTAGTAGCCACTGAGTGCATGGCGCCAGATAGAGAGTCTTCCCCCCATAGTGATCAAGATACTCCTAGACCGATCTCACGTCTGGAACGCACACTGCCGTGTTTGCGTTCCACACTGACAGGGAATGCGGGTCTTACGTCACTTCCTGTCACTTCCTGTAGCCATACACGTCTTGATGACGTGTATGGCTGCAATACATTGCAACCATTTTCTAGTAGACAGACCCATAGAGGGCAAATAGGGACAGTGAAAGTTGCTACAGAAAGGGAAAATCTAGGGCATATTGAGAGGGACGATCACCTACCTTCTCACCAATGCCCAAAATCAAAGGTGGAGGAGTTCCCCGTCAACCCTCAAGGACAATCCCGTCAATTGCATTTGCTCAAAGGGATGCATATATCATATAATGATGAATAAATACCAAAGATGGAAATCGTGCAGCCAATAACTGATTACACAGTGTCCATCCACAACTGAATTGGTACTTAAAAACGGACAGAACTGAGGGAGGGATGCAAGTTCTACAACAGACAATATAAATGGAGATAAATATAATAATCATAAATATGAATATAAAACTGTATCCTTACGGATATGTATAGAATTTAAAAGCACACCAAAATGTAAATATACTTAAATAGTATATGCAGAACAAGAATCAAATAAATACATGAATGTCACATATCAGATCAATCAAAAAACCGTGCATGACCACTAAGTTTGGCTATCTCTGTGTAAAATCTATTCTGCCAAGTGTGCTGGGAAGGACGCCATTTATTCCTAGTCTTTGCTTGATACTGTCCCATAGTTTTTTAAAGAGGCAAAATGTAGGGCATTGAGAAAGGGCTGTGGGGAAGCCCATCTCCATATGGGATAGGGCAGAGTATGTCGATTTAGGATTAATAAGTAAATATTTAGAGGGATCCGGTGCATTAGGCAGATTCCATCCTGTGAAATGTTGTATTTGTGCAGTGAAAAAATACCGTACTTTACGAACCATAAGACGCACTTGTTTCCCCCCAGAAATATGGGGCAAAATGTCTCTGCGTCTTATGGTGCGAATATACAACAGGCACCGCCCCCCATCGCCACCTGCACCGCCCCCCACCGCCGGCACCGCCCCCCTGCCGCCACCACCAGAAGAGGAGGAGGAGAGCGGGGGACAGACATTCAAACCCCCCCGTGGTCCCCCTGCTCTGCCAGACATTCAAACCCCCCGTGGGCGCTGGAGATCCCCCTGTCTGGGGTGTCCCTCCACTGCAGCCAGACTTACTCATAAAGACAATGTGACCCCAATGATTAGAATCCAGCTTGCGCTGTGACACTGTCAATTTGGATGTGCACTTCCGGTTTGCCCAAAATGGCGGACCGGCGTGCGTTCCACGACTTAGTATGGTAGCGAGACATGCGTTCCATAAGCAAAATGTAAATACACCTAACGTTCGTAGTGAGCGACGTACAGGCGTCTGCTCAGGTGACCCAAGATGGCGGAATGGCCTGCGTGCCACAACTCAATATGACAGCGGAACATGCGTTCCAAAATCTAAACAACATTACATAGAGCAACACGCATTACGTCAAATGACGTACACCTAGAGCGACGTACAAGCGTCCGCTCAAATGAACCCTGTAACAAACATGTAGGCCTGGCGCCTCCTCAAATTGTAAACCCATCCGACGTCCACATTATACAGCATCGAGTATTCCGATAAACATGTAGATGTAACACCTAATCATCATGCATCTCTAAAACTGGATACGTGAAAAGGGCGGAAAAAGGGAACGTAAAGCACATATCAGGCTTCACAATACAATCACATGTAGGTGAACCTCCCAATGAAAAATCTCAATATAGTGGAAAAATAACTGGAATATAACCTAACTTTAATGAACAAGAAATATACTATTAGGATTATAATGTAATAACTCTACCCAATAAAAAGACCCAAAACCTGAATAAAGGACAGTGTCCAGAAATAATTAATACTCTTCTGTAGGACCAGTGATGATAAGTGGTACATATTAAAAAGAACGCCCCCATTGCAAATAGTAAAAAATGTGGATAAAAATATATATTTAAATATATATATATATATATATATATATATATATATATATATATATATATATATATATATATATATATATATATATATATATATATATATATATATATATATATATATATATAAATTGTGTACACAGATACCCCAGATGGATTCTCTTAAAGGGACCCCAATAACAATAACGATGATCATAAATAAACACGATATGTGTACATAATATTATCATCTGTGTTAAATACACTTCAAAATTATAAATAGTTATGGGATTATGAAACTAGATAGGATGCTTGCGTCTGATAGGATTCATTAATAAACGCATTGATGTCCCACTCAACGTTCATTCCGAACAGAGAGTGGGATCGCAGCTCATAGATCCAGAATGTCTCTAGACGGGAGACACCTTTGTTCCTTGCACCCCCCCTCCAAGGTGGGACATATTTATCAATAGCAATAAATTGTGATCCCTTAGGGTCGCTGTTTTGGCACTCCTTATAGTGTCTAGGTACACTATGCTTAGAATCCATACCCTTAATTAAAGCATTAACAGTTTATACAGAATTATGCTATGTGGCCCTTTCTTTTCATGTTCCTCATCCAATTAACCAACACATATATCTGATGTGTAACTACCCCTGCATGGAGATCAAGTTCCTATACGCTCTGGTTTTACCCGCAGAGGATCCCCAAGATTCCATCCTGGTTGCCAGTTTATTATACAAGCCTGTTTGACTCATAGAACGTATGTTCTTTTGAGTTCAAACCATCTGGTAAGCTCATATCTGCCTTGGTGGGGGCTTTATTGCACTGATGCTTCCAGCTTTATCCACTGCATTTTGATACCATTGTGATGAATTGGATCTTCTCTTTCTTCACTATACATCGTAGAGTTTTCACTGACTTTTTTTTACACATGTTTTTTTTATTCTTTATGTCTTTAGTTTACCAGGCACATGTCATATGTGATATTCTTGTGATTTTTTTTGTCTATGTTATTAGTTAATATGGTTTGTACATTCGAGTTGATTCACTGATGTTTCATGATTCACCTTTCAAGGTTATTAGTTGGTATTTACCAACATAATTAGTTTAGCGCTACACTTATACGCCTTTGCTATTTGAACAAATCATCTGTTTGTTGTGTGAGCTGCCCCACCAGTTTAGGCAGCGTGGGGTACACCCCTTTTTTATCACCCTCCTCCTGTTCTAATAGTGGATTAGATAAAGTATGCACATCAGCTCTCTGTGCACTCCTATTGTATAATCTGTGTCTATTTGGTTATAATCAGTTCATAAGCATTGCCACTATCCCTTGCACCCTTGAGGCAGTTTTTATATTATCATTATCATTTTTATTTATTGTACTATTAATTATGTCTATCAGTATAACATACTTTTCACTTATCATTTTTAAACAACCATCCAATGTCTCTTCTGGTCTAGCAAGAGCTATGTCATCACCTTTGGTCTTTTGACCACCCACAGAAGTGGGAGGGCTTCTCAAGCCCTTCTGGGAGGTCACTGTGTCTGCCTGATTAGTGATGCATGTGTATGTGTGTATATATATATATATGTATGTATGTATATATATATATATATATATATATATATATATATATGGACAACCGAGGGAGGCAACACTGTTAGGCTTTGCGGAAGAAGGTGATTCTTCGAAACGCGTCAGATGGCAGTGGCACTCGTCATTTCCTCTGTGACCATTTGGAGTGTATCTGGTTCTGACTTATTGCTGCTGCTTGTGGAAACTATTGACATTGTGAGCCATTCACCTAAGTTTGTAAGTAGTTTTCTTTTATATTCATTTATAATAAAATCCATCCAAAGGATAATGCACTAGGCTGGTGCGCTCTTTTTCTCTTTTTCTCATTCAGTGACGTGCACCATCATGACATGCAGACTGTCTAGTAGTCCACTCGTGCGCAGGAGTGTTTGTTTTCTGTTATCAAAAGCCCAAGAAATGCAGCCTGACCAGTGCCATAAATGTAGTCTGACCATTGCCATAAATGCAGACTGATAACAAACAAATGGCCCCTGCCCTTAACTATAACTGGCCTTCACAGCAAGGAGCACATGGAAGGGCAAACACATGAAAGACAAAAACAGAACATTCCATAGCTCAACTCACCAACCAGTCTGGCAACTGACCAAATTACCCTGTCCAACAGTCTGCGTTAAAAACAGGGGTTTAGTTAGCACGCATTTGCAAATGCATGCATAAGCTGCAAGGCCTCTTCATGGCACCCTGTGTATGCTTGCAGTCCTAACGCTACTGAATTTATAAGCGTCTCCACAATGGAAGCACATGTATTAAATGGATAGATGAGGGGCAGGTGGGCCTGGAGGCAGCCCAATCCCCCTTAAAGGAACAGGAGCACAATGGACACCCAGCAAGAGCACAATGGCAGCAAAGGTGTACAGTGTGTCCCCGGACCATAATTTACACCAGTAACAAACAAATGGCCCCTGCCCCCACCTATAACTGGCCTTCACAGCAAGGAGCACATGGAAGGTCCCCAAATGGTATACTAAAATATTTTCCAGTGCCCATGAAATGCAGCCTGACCAGTGCCATAAATGTAGACTGACCAGTGCCATAAATGTAGACTGACCAGTGCCATAAATGTAGACTGACCATTGCCATAAATGTAGGCTGACCGTTGCCATAAATGCAGACTGACCATTAGGGATGAGCCGAACACCCCCCGGTTCAGTTCGCACCAGAACCCGCGAACGGACCGAAAGTTCGCACGAACGTTAGAACCCCATTGACGTCTATGGGACTCGAACGTTCGAAATCAAAAGTGCTCATTTTAAAGGCTAATTTGCATGGTATTGTCCTAAAAAGGGTTTGGGGACCCGGGTCCTACCCCAGGGGACATGTATCAATGCAAAAAAAACTTTTAAAAACGGCCGTTTTTTCGGGAGCAGTGATTTTAATGATGCTTAAAGTAAAAAAAAAAAAAGTGAAATATTCCTTTAAATATCGTACCTGGGGGGTGTCTATAGTATGCCTGTAAAGTGACGCGTGTTTCCCGTGTTTAGAACAGTCCCTGCACCAAATGTCATTTTTAAAGGAAAAAATCTCATTTAAAACTGCTTGTGGGTTTAATGTCATGTCGGGTCATGGCAATATGGATGAAAATCAGTGAGACAAACGGCATGGGTACCCCCCAGTCCATTACCAGGCCCTTTGGGTCTTGTATGGATATTAAGGGGAACCCCGCACCCAAATTAAAATAAGGAAAGGTGTGGGGCCACCAGGCCCTATATACTCTGAACAGCAGTATACAGGCGGTGCAAACAAGACAGGGACTGTAGGTTTGTTGTTAAGTAGAATCTCTTTGTAATTTTGAACGGGTACATTTTTAACGTGTTTAGCTCCAGCCAAAAAATCTTTTTTAAGCTTTTTGGAAAACATAGGGAAGGGTTATCACCCCTGTGACATTTGTTTTGCTGTCTTTCCTCCTCTTCAGAAGATTTCACCTCACTTTTTTGTCCCAATGAAAAATGTTTTTTGAAAATTTGGGTTTTTTTGTGGAACAAGGATTGGAAAGCATCAGTGGAAAGGAGAAATTGTTTTCCCATATTAACTCTTACAGGAGAGAATTTCCCTTCCTAGGGGTAGATTTCATCTCACTTCCTGTTGTCTCCTTCCGTTTGCAAGTAGGAGTCGTTTGTAAGTTAGATGTTTGAAAGTAGGGTCCTGCCCTATATACTCAGCAGAAATTTGGGCCTTAGGTGTTGCTGTGGCCACAACACTGTAAGCCCTCACAGGGCCCTGCTGTGAAATATTAGATCAAGAATTGTAATTACATGCCCCTGTTGAACAGGGGCAGAAAAATTGGGCCTTAGGCACTGGTGCTGGTGCCACAACACTGCAACCCCTCACAGACACTCTAGTTGGAATGCAGGAACAAGCCCTGCTGCAAAGTATTACATCAAAAATTGTAATTACACGCCCCTGTTAAACAGGGGCTGAAAAATTGTGCCTTAGGCACTGGTGGTGGCGCCCAGAACCAAAAATGTTCTTACAAGCTATCAGCGTGATGATTGAGGAGGAAGAGGATAATTACTCAGGGATAGTCACTCAGCATCAGCATAGGCAGTCTTTGAAGGGATCTGAGATTTCAAAAAAAATTATTCGGTTACATCAGCATCAGGTGCTTGGTAGCTGGTGGTGATCCAAGACTGATTCATTTTTATGAAGGTCAGCCGATCGACCGAGTCGGTGGACAGACGCACCCTGTGATCGGTTACCACGCCTCCAGCAGCACTGAATGTGCGTTCCGAAAGAACGCTGGATGCAGGACAGGCCAGTAGCTCAATTGCATACTGTGCAAGCTCTGGCCAGTGATCCATCCTCAAGACCCAGTAACCCAGAGGATTTTCGGTGGGAAAGGTGTCCAAGTCTGATCTTGCCCCTAGGTATTCCTGCACCATGTAAAACAGACGCTGGCGATGGTTGCTGGAACCGATCATACCTTGGGGCTGCGGACCAAAAAATTGTCTGAACGCATCGGTCAGACGGCCACCTTCTCCACCGCTCCTTCTTTGACTGACCGAAGCCTCAGCAACACGTTGTCCAGAAACAGGAGTTTGTAACCTCCCAGTCTCTGGGAACGCGTTGCACAGACCTTTCTGCAAGGCCTCCCGAAGATGTTTCATCCTCTGCTCCCTCTGCGATGGCAAGATAAGGTCCGCAACCTTACCCTTGTAACGTGGATCAAGGAGGGTTGCCAGCCAGTATTGGTCCTTCTCCTTGATACCACGAATACGAGGATCCTTACGCAGGCTTTGCAGGATCAGGGAGGCCATGCAGCGTAGGTTTGCTGAGGCATTCGGTCCGGAGTCCTCTGGGTCCCTAAGGACGACAACGTCCGCAGCCACCTCCTCCCAGCCACGTACAAGTCCATGTGTTTCTTGGGACTGATCCCTTAAAGACTGCTGCTGATGCTGAGTGCCAGGCTCCACCTCCATACTGACACAATCTTCCTCCTCCTCCTCCTCGTCCTCTTCCTGTGTGATCGGCGGGCACGCAGGAACACTGTCTGGATAAAGGGGGCCTTGAGAGCTAAGGAAGTCCTCCTCTTCCTGCCTCTGTTCTGCCTCAAGTGCCCTGTCCATTATTCCACGCAGCGTGTGCTCCAACAGGTGGACAAGGGGGACAGTGTCACTGATGCATGCACTGTCACTGCTCACCATCCTCGTGGCCTCCTCGAATGGTGACAGGACAGTGCATGCATCCCTGATCATGGCCCACTGGCGTGGGGAAAAAAAACCAAGCTCCCCTGACCCTGTCCTGGTGCCATAGTTGCACAGCATGGCCAACGTTGAGTTCCACCTGGTGGGCATGTCACAGATTAGGCGGTTCTTGGGCAGGTTAAACTCCTTTTGGAGGTCCGTCAGCCGTGCACTGGCATTATATGACCGGCAGAAATGCACACAGACTTTCCTGGCCTGCCTCAGGACATCCTGTAAGCCCGGGTACCTGCCCAAGAACCGCTGCACCACCAAGTTAAGGACGTGAGCCAAACAGGGCACATGGGTCATTTGTCCCTGTCGGAGGGCAGAGAGGAGGTTGGTGCCATTGTCGCAAACCACCATTCCTGCCTTAAGTTGGCGTGGCGTCAACCACCTCTGAACCTGCCCCTGCAGAGCTGACAGAACCTCTGCCCCAGTGTGGCTCCTGTCCCCCAAGCACACCAGCTCAAGCACCGCATAGCATCTTTTGGCCTGCGTACTTGCGTAGCCCCTTGAACGCCTATGGAGCACCGCTGGTTCCGAGGAAGAGGCCATGGAGGAAGAAGAAGAGGAGGGGGTGGAGGAGAGAGGTGTGTCACAATCAGCATTTTGGAGGCGTGGTGGCGGAACAACCTCCAACACTACTGCACCTTGTCCTGCATCCTTCCCAGCTGCCAGCAGAGTCACCCAATGCGCCGTGAAACTTAGGTAACGTCCCTGTCCATGCCTGCTGGACCATGAGTCAGCGGTAATATGCCAGCGAGGCATGGACATTGCCTTCCACATGCCGGTAGAGAGCCGGAATCGCCTTCCGTGAGAAAAAGTGGCGTTTGGGTACCTGCCACTGAGGAACCGTACATTCCACAAACTCACGGAAGGGGGCAGAGTCTACCAACTGAAAAGGCAGCAGTTGAAGTGCTAGCAATTTTGCCAAGCTAGCATTCAACCGCTGGGCATGTGGATGGCTGGGAGCAAACTTCTTTCGGCGGTGCAGCAGCTGGGGCAGGGAAATTTGCCTGGTACAATCTGACGTCGGTGTACCAAAAGCAGATTGCCCACAAGTACTTGGCTGTGACACACCTAATTCTACACCTTCATTCCTCTCAGTGCAGGTCTCAGAGAGGACTGGAGGTCTAGTGGGGTTGGAAATCTCAGCTGATGAGGAGCAAGGAGAGATCCTCTTTGTTCTTTGGTGTGGGTCTTTTAGATACGCTTGCCAACGAACTGCATGGCAGGTCAACATATGTCTGGTCAAGCATGTGGTACCCAAGCGGGAGATGTTTTGGCCACGTGAGATACGCTTGAGACATATGTTGCAAATAGCAGCGGTGCGATCTGATGCACTCGTCTCAAAAAAGGCCCACACCAAAGAACTTTTTGAATAACGCGCAGAGACTGCAGCGCCCTGCACATGTGGAGCTTTGGGGTGTGATGCAGTCAATGTGCTGCCCTTAGGCTGGCCCCTGGAGGGCATCCTGCCTCGTTGGTGATGTGCCGCCTCCTCCTCCTCCTCTCTCCTATCAGGCACCCACGTTGAGTCAGTGACCTCATCATCCCCTCCCTCCTCATCACTGGAGCAAACCTGGCAGTATGCTGCAGCAGGGGGAGCATGACTGCCAGATTGCTGTCCTTCTTGGGCACCCCCTCTGTCCGTGCTCATGTTACTGCCTTCATCGAGCTCAGTATCATCATCAGAGCCTTCCAAACGCTGGGCATCCTCCTGGAGCATGTACCCAACACTGTGGTCAAACAGTTCGAGAGACTCCTCAGGAGGACATGGTGGAGCTAGGGAAGGAGTCACTGATGACATTGAGCTGAGGGAAGAGGCCGCTGCTTTGCCAGACAAAGCACCCTGGGCATGGGTGAGAGAGGATGAGGAGGATGAGGACGGCTTGGTCATCCACTCGACCAAGTCTTCCGCATGTTGCGGCTCAACACGGCCAGCTGCCGAAAAAAAGGCCAAGCGTGTCCCATGGCCACGTGCTAATGAGGATGCACCGTCTCCACGACCAGCACTAGACACAGAGCCTGCTTGCCCTCTCTTATTGGCTTGTGACTGTCTGCCTCTCCTTGGCCTTCCAGACATACTAATGGCCTGTAGCTGCACTAAGCTGGGATAGAACACCAGTAATTTTCTTCAGGTAGCTTTATATACTGTAACCAGACAAGCCTGCCTGTCAGTAGGAAGATAACAGGAACGGATCTAGCTGAACACTGTGAGCAGGACGCACTGTACTAAATGTAAATAGTCTAGCTGCCTGACCGTGGTACTAATAGGATCAAATAGAACACCAGTAATTTTCTTCACGTAGCTTTATATACTGTAACCAGACAAGCCTGCCTGTCAGTAGGAAGATAACAGGAACAGATCTAGCTGAACACTGTGAGCAGGACGCACTGTACTAAATGTAAATAGTCTAGCTGCCTGACTGTGGTACTAATAGGATCAA
Source organism: Lithobates septentrionalis (assembly GCA_037952835.1). Lineage (NCBI taxonomy): Eukaryota > Metazoa > Chordata > Amphibia > Anura > Ranidae > Lithobates > Lithobates septentrionalis. Next base: position 705,616 of record JBBDGP010000982.1, read on the forward strand.
ATAGAACACCAGTAATTTTCTTCAGGTAGCTTTATATACTGTAACCAGACAAGCCTGCCTGTCAGTAGGAAGATAACAGGAACGGATCTAGCTGAACACTGTGAGCAGGACGCACTGCACTAAATGTAAATAGTCTAGAAGATAACAGGAACAGATCTAGCTGAACACTGTGAGCAGGACGCACTGTACTAAATGTAAATAGTCTAGCTGCCTGACCGTGGTACTAATAGGATCAAATAGAACACCAGTAATTTTCTTCAGGTAGCTTTATATACTGTAACCAGACAAGCCTGCCTGTCAGTAGGAAGATAACAGGAACGGATCTAGCTGAACACTGTGAGCAGGACGCACTGCACTAAATGTAAATAGTCTAGAAGATAACAGGAACGGATCTAGCTGAACACTGTGAGCAGGACGCACTGCACTAAATGTAAATAGTCTAGAAGATAACAGGAACGGATCTAGCTGAACACTGTGAGCAGGACGCACTGCACTAAATGTAAATAGTCTAGAAGATAACAGGAACGGATCTAGCTGAACACTGTGAGCAGGACGCACTGCACTAAATGTAAATAGTCTAGAAGATAACAGGAACGGATCTAGCTGAACACTGTGAGCAGGACGCACTGCACTAAATGTAAATAGTCTAGAAGATAACAGGAACGGATCTAGCTGAACACTGTGAGCAGGACGCACTGCACTAAATGTAAATAGTCTAGAAGATAACAGGAACGGATCTAGCTAAACTGAATACAGTGTATATATATATATGCAACACCTGGGATGCATATATATACACAATACACTGTAAGTGCAGCTAACTGACTGACTGTTCTGCCTAATCTATCTAACTCAAATCAAATGACACTCTCTCTCTCTCTCTCTATCTCTCAGCACACCGGAACACACACTACACAGGGCCGCCGTGCAGTCGGCCTTATATAGTGTGGGGCGTGTACTAAATCCCCTGAGCCATAATTGGCCAAAGCCACCCTGGCTTTGACCAATTACAGCTCTCTCTACTGACGGCGCTGTGATTGGCCAATCATCAGCCAGCAATGCACTGCGATGCCGCAGTGAATTATGGGCCGTGACGCGCCACACGAATTTGGCGCGAACGGCCCATATCGTTCGCAATTCGACGGACGGTCGAACAGCCGATGTTCGAGTCGAACATGGGTTCGACTCGAACACGAAGCTCATCCCTACTGACCATTGCCATAAATGCAGACTGGCCATTGCCATAAACACAGACTGAACATTGCCAATAATTCAGAGTGACCATTATTGCAGAGTGACCATTATTACAGACTGACCATTATTGCAGAGTGACCATTATTGCAGAGTGACCATTATTGCAGAGTGACCATTATTGCAGAGTGACCATTATTGCAGAGTGACCATTATTGCAGAGTGACCATTATTGCAGAGTGACCATTATTGCAGAGTGACCATTATCGCAGAGTGACCATTATCGCAGAGTGACCATTATCGCAGAGTGACCATTATCGCAGAGTGACCATTATCGCAGAGTGACCATTATCGCAGAGTGACCATTATCGCAGAGTGACCATTATCGCAGAGTGACCATTAATGCAGAGTGACCATTAATGCAGAGTGACCATTTCCACAAACACAGCCTTACCTGATGTTATCCCATCCGCTGACAGAGCAGCCCAAGCATCCGAATGCTATGGTTTCTGTGTCTGGTAGAGCAGGGGGATCGCCCAGCACCCACGGGGGGTTTGAATGTCTGTCAGAGCAGAGGGATCGCCGGTGCCCACGGGGGGTTTGAATGTCTGGCAGAGCAGTGGGACCACGGGGGGTTTGAATGTCTGTCCCCTGCTCTCCTGCCTCTCTTCTGATGGTGGCGGCAGGGGGACGGTGCCGGTGGCGATGGGGGGCGGTGACTGTTGTATATTCACACCATAAGATGCAGAGACATTTTGCCCCATATTTCTGGGGGGAAAAAAGTGCGTCTTATGGTCTGAAAAATACGGTATTTTTACACTGCACAAATACAACATTTCACAGGATGGAATCTGCCTAATGCACTGGATCCCTCTAAATATTTACTTATTAATCCTAATACGACATACTCTGCCCTATCCCATATGGAGATGGGCTTCCCCACAGCCCTTTCTCAATGCCCTACAGTTTGCCTCTTTAAAAAACTATGGGACAGTATCAAGCAAAGACTAGGAATAAATGGATTCCTTCCCAGCACACTTGGCAGAATAGATTTTACACAGAGATAGCTTAGTGGTCATGCACGGTGGGAGGCGGCAGGGGTTAAATATGTAGCAGAATATATTTTGGCTTAAATTTATGACAAAATAAGATTCTATTGGATTTCTTTTAAAACAGAAAGTAGAAAATATTTCTTTTTCAAAATTTCCACTCTTTTTTTCACTTATATAGCAAAAAATAAAAACTGATTTGTAAATAAATACCACCAAAAGAAAGCTCTATTTGTGTGAACAAAATGATAAAAAAATTTTATTTGGGTACAGTGTTGCATGGCTGCACAATTCTTATTGAAATTGCAAGAGCACTGAAAGCTGAAAATTAGCCTGGGAAGGAAGGGGGTGAAATTGCCCAGTATTGAAGTGGTTAAAGAGGCATGCAATGGTTGACACTACGGATGAGCCGAACACCCTCCTGTTCAGTTCGCACAAGAACATGTGAACAGGCAAAAAATTTAACACACGAACACCGTTAAAGTCTATGGGACACGAACCTGAATAATCAACAGTGCTAATTTTAACGGCTTATATGCAAGTTATTGTCATAAAAAGTGTTTGGGGACCCGGGTCCTGCCCCAGGGGACATGTATCAATGCTATTTTTTTTTTTTTTAAACTGACGTTTTTTCAGGAGCAGTGATTTTTTAAATTCTTAAAGTGAAACAATGAAATATTCCTTTAACCACTTGACGACCGCCTCACGCCGATGTACGTCGGCAAGGTGGCACGGACAGGCAAAATCACGTACATGTACGTGATTTGCCTCCCGCGGGTGCCCGAGGCGGTCGTCTTTTGTCCAGCGGCGATCAGAGGTGAGGGGGAGACCATCCGTTCGTGGCCCCCCCCTCGCGATCGCCGCCGGCCAATCGAATCATTCCTTTGCTGCTGTATGCTAAACAGCAGCAAAGGAAATGATGTCATCTCTCCTCGGCTCGGTGATTTCCGTTCCGGCCCGAGGAGAGACGACATGTGAGTGAGTGCAACAACACACACACACACAGTAGAACATGCCAGGCACACAAAACACCCCGACCCCCCCCCCCCCCCCAGATCACCCCCCCCCCCCCTGTCACAAACTGACACCAAGCAGTTTTTTTTGTTTTTTTTTCTGATTACTGCATAGTGTCAGTTTGTGACAGTTACAGTGTTGGGACAGTTAGTATTACCCCCCTTTAGGTCTAGGGTACCCCCCTAACCCCCCCTAATAAAGTTTTAACCCCTTGATCACCCCCTGTCACCAGTGTCGCTAAGCGATCATTTTTCTGATCGCTGTATTAGTGTCGCTGGTGACGCTAGTTAGGGAGGTAAATATTTAGGTTCGCCGTCAGCGTTTTATAGCGTCAGGGACCCCCATATACTACCAAATAAATGTTTTAGCCCCTTGATGGCCCCCTAGTTAACCCTTTCACCACTGATCACTGTATAACCATTACGGGTGACGCTGGTTAGTTCGTTTATTTTTTATAGTGTCAGGGCACCCGCCGTTTATTACCGAATAAAGGTTTAGCCCCCTGATCGCCCGGCGGTGATATGCGTCGCCCCAGGCAGCGTCAGATTAGCGCCAGTACCGCTAACACCCACGCACGCAGCATACGCCTCCCTTAGTGTTAGCGGAATCAGCCCAGATACCTGCTAGCACCTGCATTTTGCCCCGCCGCCCGGCCCAGCCCAGCCCACCCAAGTGCAGTATTGATCGATCACTGTCACTTACAAAACACTAAAGGCATAACTGCAGCGTTCGCAGAGTCAGGTCTGATCCCTGCGATCGCTAACAGTTTTTTTGGTAGTATTTTGGTGAACTGGCAAGCACCAGCCCCAAGCAGCGTCAGGTTAGCGCCAGTAGCACTAACACCCACGCACGCAGCATACACCTCCCTTAGTGGTACAGTATCTGAACGGATCAATATCTGATCCGATCAGATCTATACTAGCGTCCCCAGCAGTTTAGGGTTCCCAAAAACGCAGTGTTAGCGGGATCAGCACAGATACCTGCTAGCACCTACGTTTTGCCCCACCGCCCGGCCCGGCCCAGCCCAGCCCACCCAAGTGCAGTATCGATCGATCACTGTCACTTACAAAACACTAAACGCATAACTGCAGCGTTCGCAGAGTCAGGCCTGATCCCTGCGATCGCTAACAGTTTTTTTGGTAGCGTTTTGGTGAACTGGCAAGCGCCAGCGGCCTAGTACACCCCGGTCGTAGTCAAACCAGCACTGCAGTAACACTTGGTGACGTGGCGAGTCCAATAAGTGCAGTTCAAGCTGGTGAGGTGGCAAGCACAAGTAGTGTCCCGCTGCCACCAAAAAGACAAACACAGGCCCGTCGTGCCCATAATGCCCTTCCTGCTGCATTCGCCAATCCTAATTGGGAACCCACCGCTTCTGCAGCGCCCGTACTTCCCCCATTCACATCCCCAACCAAATGCAGTCGGCTGCATGAGAGGCATTTTCTTTATGTCCTCCCGAGTACCCCTACCCAGCGAACCCCCCCAAAAAAGATGTTGTGTCTGCAGCAAGCGCGGATATAGGCGTGACACCCGCTATTATTGTCCCTCCTGTCCTGACAATCCTGGTCTTTGCATTGGTGAATGTTTTGAACGCTACTATGCACTAGTTGAGTATTAGCGTAGGGTACAGCATTGCACAGACTAGGCACACTTTCACAGGGTCTCCCAAGATGCCATCGCATTTTGAGAGACCCGAACCTGGAACCGGTTACCGTTATAAAAGTTAGTTACAAAAAAAGTGTAAAAAAAAAATATATATATATATATATATATATATATAAAAAAAAAAAAAAATAGTTGTCGTTTTATTGTTCTCTCTCTCTCTATTCTCTCTATTGTTCTGCTCTTATTTACTGTATTCTATTCTGCAATGTTTTATTGTTATTATGCTTTATCATGTTTGCTTTTCAGGTATGCAATTTTTTATACTTTACCGTTTACTGTGCTTTATTGTTAACCATTTTTTTGTCTTCAGGTACGCCATTCACAACTTTGAGTGGTTATACCAGAATGATGCCTGCAGGTTTAGGTATCATCTTGGTATCATTCTTTTCAGCCAGCGGTCGGCTTTCATGTAAAAGCAATCCTAGCGGCTAATTAACCTCTAGACTGCTTTTACAAGCCGTGGGAGGGAATGCCCCCCCCCACCGTCTTCCGTGTTTTTCTCTGGCTCTCCTGTCTCAACAGGGAACCTGAAAATGCAGCCGGTGATTCAGCCAGCTGACCATAGAGCTGATCAGAGACCAGAGTGGCTCCAAACATCTCTATGGCCTAAGAAACCGGAAGCTACGAGCATTTTATGACTTAGATTTCGCCGGATGTAAATAGCGCCATTGGGAAATTGGGGAAGCATTTTATCACACCGATCTTGGTGTGGTCAGATGCTTTGAGGGCAGAGAAGAGATCTAGGGTCTAATAGACCCCAATTTTTTCAAAAAAGAGTACCTGTCACTACCTATTGCTATCATAGGGGATATTTACATTCCCCGAGATAACAATAAAAATGATTAGAAAAAAAAAATGAAAGGAACAGTTTAAAAATAAGATAAAAAAGCAAAAAAATAATAAAGAAAAAAAAAAAAAAAGCACCCCTGTCGCCCCATGCTCTCGCGCTAAGGCGAACGCAAGCGGCGGTCTGTCGTCAAACGTAAACAGCAATTGCACCATGCATGTGAGGTATCACCGTGAAGGTTAGATCGAGGGCAGTAATTTTTGCAGTAGACCTCCTCTGTAAATCTAAAGTGGTAACCTGTAAAGGCTTTTAAAGGCTTTTAAAAATGTATTTATTTTGTTGCCACTGCACGTTTGTGCGCAATTGTAAAGCATGTCATGTTTGGTATCCATGTACTCGGCCTAAGATCATCTTTTTTATTTCATCAAACATTTGGGCAATATAGTGTGTTTTAGTGCATTAAAATTTAAAAAAGTGTGTTTTTTCCCCAAAAAATGCGTTTGAAAAATCGCTGCGCAAATACTGTGTGAAAAAAAAAAATGAAACACCCACCATTTTAATCTGTAGGGCATTTGCTTTAAAAAAATATATAATGTTTGGGGGTTCAAAGTAATTTTCTTGCAAAAAAAAAAAAACTTTTTCATGTAAACAATAAGAGTCAGAAAGGGCTTTGTCTTCAAGTGGTTAGAAGAGTGGGTGATGTGTGACATAAGCTTCTAAATGTTGTGCATAAAATGCCAGGACAGTTCAAAACCCCCCCAAATGACCCCATTTTGGAAAGTAGACACCCCAAGCTATTTGCTGAGAGGCATGTCGAGTCCATGGAATATTTTATATTGCGACACAAGTTGTGGGAAAGAGACAATTTTTTTTTTTTTGCACAAAATTGTCACTAAATGATATATTGCTCAAACATGCCATGGGAATATGTGAAATTACACCCCAAAATACATTCTGCTGCTTCTCCTGAGTACGGGGATACCACATGTGTGAGACTTTTTGGGAGCCTAGCCGCGTACGGAACCCCGAAAACCAAGCACCGCCTTCAGGCTTTCTAAGGGCGTGAATTTTTGATTTCACTCTTGACTGCCTATCACAGTTTCGGAGGCCATGGAATGCCCAGGTGGCACAAAACCCCCCCAAATGACCCCATTTTGGAAAGTAGACACCCAAAGCTATTTGCTGAGAGGTATAGTGAGTATTTTGCAGACCTCACTTTTTGTCACAAAGTTTTGAAAATTGAAAAAAGAAAATAAAAAAAGGTTTTTCTTGCCTTTCTTCATTTTCAAAAACAAATGAGAGCTGCAAAATACTCACCATGCCTCTCAGCAAATAGCTTGGGGTGTCTACTTTCCAAAATGGGGTCATTTGGGGTGGTTTTGTGCCACCTGGGCATTCCATGGCCTCCGAAACTGTGATAGGCAGTGAAGAAAGAAATCAAAAATTTTCACCCTTAGAAATCCTGAAGGCGGTGATTGGTTTTCGGGGTCCCGTGCACGGCTAGGCTCCCAAAAAGTCCCACACATGTGGTATCCCCGTACTCAGGAGAAGTAGCTAAATGTATTTTGGGGTGCAATTCCACATATGCCCATGGCCTGTGTGAGCAATATATCATTTAGTGACAACTTTGTGCAAAAAAAAAAAAAAAGTGTCACTTTCCCGCAACTTGTGTCAAAATATAAAATATTCCATGGACTCAATATGCCTCTCAGCAAATAGCTTGGGGTGTCTACTTTCCAAAATGGGGTCATTTGGGGGGGGGGGTTTGTGCCACCTGGGCATTCCATGGCCTCCGAAACTGTGATAGGTAGTGAAGAGTGAAATCATAAATTTCCACCCTTAGAAATCCTGAAGGCGGTGATTGTTTTTCGGGGCCCCGTACGCGGCTAGGCTCCCAAAAAGTCCCACACATGTGGTATCCCCATACTCAGGAGAAGCAGCAGAATGTATTTTGGGGTGCAATTCCACATAGGCCCATGGCCTGTGTGAGCAATATATCATTTAGTGACAACTTTTTGTCATTATTCAATCACTTGGGACAAAAAAAATAAATATTCAATGGGTTCAACATGCCTCTCAGCAATTTCCTTGGGGTGTCTACTTTCCAAAATGGGGTCATTTGGGGGGGTTTTGTACTGCACTGCCATTTTAGCACCTCAAGAAATGACATAGGCAGTCATAAACTAAAAGCTGTGTAAATTACAGAAAATGTACCCTAGTTTGTAGACGCTATAACTTTTGCGCAAACCAATAAATATACGCTTATTGACATTTTTTTTACCAAAGACATGTGGCCGAATACATTTTGGCCTAAATGTATGACTAAAATTGAGTTTATTGGATTTTTTTTATAACAAAAAGTAGAAAATATCATTTTTTTTCAAAATTTTCGGTCTTTTTCCATTTATAGCGCAAAAAATGAAAACCGCAGAGGTGATCAAATACCATCAAAAGAAAGCTCTATTTGTGGGAAGAAAAGGACGCAAATTTTGTTTGGGTACAGCATTGCATGACCGCGCAATTAGCAGTTAAAGCGACGCAGTGCCAAATTGGAAAAAGACCTCTGGTCCTTAGGCAGCATAATGGTCTGGGGCTCAAGTGGTTAAATATCATGCCTGAGGGGTATCTATAGTATGCCTGTAAAGTGTCACATTTTTCCCGTGTTTAGAACAGTACCACAGCAAAATGACATTTCTAAAGGAAAATTTTACATTTAAAACTGATTGCGGCTGTAATGAATTGTCTTGGCAATATAGATAAAACTCATTGAAAAAAAGAGCATAGGATCCCCCCCCAGTCCATTACCAGGCCCTTTGGGTATGGTATGAATATTAGGGTCATGCTCGACTCGAATATTGGGCTCATCCCTAGTTGACACACGTTATGGCGAGACGCAGTGGACAAGCTGCTTTTGCGGTAGAAGGTGTATAGCTATAGGGTCATATATCAGAAGAAGAGTACACTGGTATAGTCAGGTTGAAATGTTTTTCCTTTTGTTTTGTTTTTTTTTTTTCTTTTTTTTAAGTTTCTGCAAAAGGCAATATGGAAGATATACTGTGAATTTATATCATATACAGTATAAAGTCAAAATGAATACTCCCTGTATATGTAAAGTTGTTTCTGTTTCTTGTATGGACTGTACATATGCATATCTGTATTGGAAGTGCCTTTTGCTTTTGTCACAATAAAAGCCTTTTGATTTAAAAAAAATAAATAAACCAGGGTACCTACTGTACACTTTCCATATGTTTCTGGACCAGTGGCACCACATTTGTGATCCTGTCTTGCATTTTGGGAACACATGCTCTTGTGAGTGATGGATATCCTATTTTTTCTTCACTGTGTCAAGAAACCCTGGGGTCTCTGTCCAGATATCAGCTGAAAGGGTGAAAACCCTATGGAGGCCAGAGACACCTCATGTTTGGTAAACAGGTGGTTGGAGTCTTTCTAGTCCTGTTTAAGCATTTGATAAGGCCATCCATGTGCAAATGGTAGACACATGTGTGGAGCTGCTTAATCTGAAACAGGTTGTACACATTTGCCATAGCCCTTTATATGAAGAGCGTGCCCTGATCAGTAACAATTTCTTAGGGGAAACTCATTCTAGTAAAGATTCAGAACATTTCTTTGGCAATTGTTTTTGAGAGAACTTGTTGAACTATAGCTATTTACCTGCAGTGAGACATACAGTATCCAGTCTCCAGTATCTATATAATACCAAGTGTTCCTTCTGATAGGCTGTTGGATACACGAGCCACAGCTTGCATCCCCTCTCCTCTAATCACATGAGGGCATGAGATCTATGAGAAAAACTGCAGTATTAATTTTCCTAAACAAAGTTATTCCCTCAGTTATTTATTTGGGAGTGACATTCAGGTAAACAATTATTTAAACTTCTAGGATATGAACAGATTAAATTGCAATAAAGTAAGATGCCCACAAATACTATTTAGACACAAATGTGTTGTGCGTGTGCATTTTTGATATGCTAATTGACCAAACCTGTGTATTTTTCAACTCAAATACAATCCTTTATGCACTTACAGTATGTATATATGTTGTAATACTTCTCTGAAATTCCCTATGTTTATTTAGCATTCTTTAAAGTGATATTAAAGTCTCTTTTTAAAACAAAACAAAAAAAACATGTTATACTTATGTAACACTAACCCCCGAAGGAGCTGCTGATTTATATCGGGCTGTTACCGTCACCTCTTCACCCGTATTTTCACCAATACCAGAACTTAGAGTCCATGTTGAGCTTTGTATCTGACAATGTAGGCACCAGTCACTTTAGTACTTTTCCAATGCTTTAATAGGAAATAACTGGAAAAAGTAGCAGGAAAGAGGTAGGAGAAGAGCTTCAGGGAAGTTCAAATACCTTTTCTTTAGGACACTGAGGAATTTGAAATCTCAGGGACGAATATACCTTCAGTCCAAGATTAAATCTTTGCCCGCCCGGATAGGTCTCTCTCACTGACCTAGCAGCCGAACAAAAAGAAAGTCTCTGCCACAGACTTGAAAAGAGCAATATAACTGTATGATCCTCTGCCACAGGACGTAGTAGTTTTAGATGAACAGCAACACAGTACCAGAACCTTTAAGCCGACCCGGCAGTACTTGTGCGGTAGATTAGGTTAAGATGCATCCTCCAATTGAGTCACCAGGCCCCTCTTGAGACACCAGCATTCCGCACGGTCCCCTCCAAGATGGGTCCTCCCCTGGGTCTTCTCAATTGTCTGGCTTGTTCCCGCAGGACAGACAGCACAGGACCATCAGCAGTAATCCCCAGGCAGGCTTCTGGGCCTACTTGCATGGCTGCAGCATCACAGCCCTCCGGCCTGGAGGGCCACGAGGTAGAAATCTCCTTAGCACAAACCTTTAGGCCAGGAGGGCCAGCAAGTGAAAGAGAAAGAAAAATGGCGTCTGCCCCTTAAGTACTCTCTCCCAGAATGCATAGCAGTGGACCACCTCTGCCGAGTTACCTCTGGGAAAGAAGAGCACTCAATATACTTGTTGATTTTCCAACACTGACCTATGGTGACAACGACACCTACAGGCAACAGTGTGGAACTGCACGCAACACGGCCAATGTTGGAACAGAGGCTAATTTAGCCATAGATTAACTCTGATAACCCACTAAATGTACAAATAGGCGCCTGATCAAAAATTTGTCAGCGCTACACTTACCTGCTCTGTGCAGCAGTTTTTCACAGATAAGCCCCAATCCTCCTCTTCTCGGGTCCCTCGTTAGTGATCCTGGCCTCTCACTCCGGCTGAGTGCCTCCAAAGGAAGCAGCTTGCAATGTGGGCACCCAAGTAGGCTCGTTCCACAGCTTGGGTCCACCCCTCTCTCTATTGATTGGCTCAGTGGCTGTGATTGACAGCAGCGGGAGCCAATGACTCCCAGGAATTATGATGTGCTTGGGATGAGGGAGGACTATTCTTGCTTCCCCCCATTTGGTGAGACCACGGTGGTGTCCCCAGTTGGGAGCTACCTGGTTGTTTCTTCTAGAGCACTTCCCCGCTTCCAGGTGTGGGCTTCTTGGCTGCGTAATTGGTGGGTAAAATTCCCTGTGCCCCACCACACTGGGCATGCTCGGTGGCTGCCATCTTGGAAACTCATGCCCCGTGACACCATCCACCACGGTATAACAAGTAATTTTGCGCTTCCTTTAAGAGATAGCAGCTAACTCAGCAAATTGGATAAATGGCAATACAAAGGAAAACAAATAGTGTAGCGCTTGTAAAAAAAACGTGACTTAACACATGTATCAAACAGATGGTGATAGACCCAAATGATCACCTCTAAAAACTAAAACAAAAACATGTGCAAATATAGTGAACACTATAACAAATGCTGAACGTCCAAGAAAAATCCAACATCCGACAATATTCAAAATGTAGTTCAAAGCTTCATGTGAAATCAAAAAAATGGTTTGACACTGCATGTGAATATCCCAACCGTGAACCAGGACATGTAACTAAAGTGAGAAGTACCACCACCGAAAACTGGGAGGCTTACCGGAGCGTTAGAACCCACAAGAACATACAGTATCTCACAAAAATGAGTACACCTCTCACATTTTTGTAAATATTTTATTATATCTTTTCATGTGACAACACTAAAGAAATGACACTTTTCTACAATGTAAAGTAGTGAGTGTACAGCTTGTATAACAGTGTCCCCACAAAATAACTCAACACACAGCCATTATTGTCTAAACTACTGGCAACAAAAGTGAGTACACCCCTAAGTGAAAATGTCCAAATTGGGCCCAAAGTGTCAATATTTTGTGTGGCCACCATTATTTTCCAGCACTGCCTTAGCCCTCTTGGGCACGGAGTTCACCAGTGCTTCACAGATTGCCACTGGAGTCCTCTTCCACTCCTCCATGACGACATCACAGAGCTGGTGGATGTTAGAGACCTTGCACTCCGACACCTTCCATTTGAGGATACCCCACAGATGCTCAATAGGGTTTAGGTCTGGAGAGATGCTTGGCCAGTCCATCACCTTTACCCTCAGCTTCTTTAGCAAAGCAGTGGTCATCTTGAAGGTGTGTTTGGGGTCATTATGTTGGAATACCGCCCAGTCTCTGAAGGGAGGGGATCATGCTCTGCTTCAGTATGTCACAGTACATTTTGACATTCATGGTTCCCTCAATGAACTGTAGCTACCCAGTGCCGGACACACTTATACAGCCAGACCACGAGACTCCCACCACCATGCTTGACTCTAGGCAAGACGCACTTGCCTTCATACCCCACCCCTGTAGTTGCCGCCATACATGCTTGACATCATCTGAACCAAATAAGTTTATCTTGGTTTCATCAGTCCACAGGACATGGTTCCAGTAGTCCATGTCCTTAGCTGCTTGTCTTCAGCAAACTGAGGGCTTTCTTGTGCATCATCTTTAGAAGACTCTTCCTTCTGGGATGACAGCCATGCAGACCAATTTGATGCAGTGTGCGTGGCGTATGGTCTGAGCACTGACAGATTGACCCCCCACCCCTTCAACCTCTGCAGCAATGCTGGCAGCACTCATACACCTATTTCCCAAAGACATCCTCTGTATATGACGTTGAGCACATGCACTCTACTTCTTTGGTCGACCATGGTGAGGCCTGTTCTGAGTGGAACCTGTTAAACTGCTGTACGGTGTTGACCACCGTGCTGAAGCTCAATTTCAGGGTCTTGGCAATCTTCTTATAGCCTAGGCTATCTTTATGGAGAGCAACAATTCTTTTTTTCAGATCCTCCAGAGAGTCCTTTGCCATTAGGAGCCATGTTGAACTTCCAGTGACCTGTATGAGAGAATGAGACTGATAACAACAAATTTAAGTAGACATGTGCAGGATGAAAAAATTTGTTTTGTTTCGTTTCTATTCGTTATTTAACTAAATTTGTTTAGTTAAATTAGTTGCATTCATTACATTCGTTTTCAGGATTCGTTCAGTTTCGTATTCGAAAAAATTTGACCGCATTCGAAAAAAAACTATCAAATTCGAAAAAATTCGACCACATTCCAAAAAAATTTGACCAAATTTGAAAAAGTAAACTATATATAACTATTTTGCAAAATTCTAATTTCATATAGAATGAAATTGAATTCCAATAGAAAAGATTAGAATAGAATAGAAAATAAGAATAGCATAGAAAAACAATAGAACAATAGAACAGAAAAGAAAAAAAATATAATATATTCTATTCTAATCTTTTCTATTCAAATTCGAATTCATTCTGTACCAAATTCCAATTCCGGAAGATGTTTTATTTATATATATATATATATATATATATTTATATATTATTATTTTTTTTTTCTATTCTGTTCTATTGTTTTTTCTATTCTAGTCTTTTCTATTAGAATTCGATTTCATTCTATTTCTTTATAACCATTTTCCAAAATTCGAATTTCGTATAGAATGAATTTGCATTCAAATAGAAAAGATTAGAATAAAATAGAAAATAATAGAAAAGAATAGCATAGAAAAATCATAGACCAGCATAGAAAAAAATAATATATATAAAACCATCTTCCGAAATTCGAATTTCGTATAAAATTAATTTGAATTTAAATAGCAAATATTGGAATAGAGTAGAAAAGAATAGACTAGAAAAACAATAGAACAGAATAGAATAAAATATAATATATATATTATATTTTATTCTACTCTGTTCTATTGTTTTTTTAGTCTATTTTCTATTATTTTCTATTCTAATCTTTTCTATTCAAATTCGAATTCATTCTATACGGAAGCCATCTTCCCAAATTCGAATTTCAAAGTTTAGAATAGAATAGAAAAGAATAGCATAGAAAAACAATGGAACAGAATAAAAAAAAATATTTATAAACATCTTCCTAAATTCGAATCTCATATAGACTGAAATCAAGTTTGAATAGAAAAGATTAGAATAGAAAATAATAGAAACGAATAGCATAGAAAACAATAGAACAGAATAGAAAAAAAAAATATTATATATTTTATATATATATATATATATATATATATATATATATAAGTGTAGAGGAGAAGCACACACAGCTTTCAATCTAGTGTCAGCAAACAGGTCCTCCCACCGACCTTGTATATATAAAAATAAAGGTCAGATATGTTCTGACTGATCTAAGGAAGGGTGCGAAGAAATCAGCCTGAAACGTACAGATGATTGTAACGATTTTGTTTGGAATGACCCTACTTGCTTTGTAATCTTTTTCTAAAGATTTGATGGAATAAAGCAACAAATTTTTAAGTGCAGCAACCTTTGGAAATGTATATCTATATCTATATCTATATCTATAGATATATATATATATCTATAGATATATATATATATCTATAGATGTATATATATATATATATATATATATATATATATATATATATATATATATATATATCTCATTCTATTGTTTTTCTAGTCTATCCTTTTCTATTAATTTCCTCTATTCCAATTCGATTTCATTCTATATGAAATTAGAATCTCTGAAAATGGTTATATATACACTTTATATATACACTTTTTTCCCCTGAAAATCAGGGGGGGACTGGGCGGGACTGTAAGCGGCGCCGAGAAAAGCCGAGGACTCTCGGGTATATGTATCTCGGCTCCGCCGAGTCCCTGCAGTCTCGGCGCCATATTTAATATGTATGTCGGCAGGGATCGCGGCGATCCCACAAAGCTGCACTGGGGCAAGGCTGCACTGACATGGCTGCACTGGGGCAAAGCTGCACTGACAAGGCTGCAATGGACACTGGGGCAAGGCTGCACTGACAATTCTGCACTGGGGCAAAGCTGCACTGACAATTCTGCACTGGGACAAAGCTGCACTGACAAGGCTGCACTGACAATTCTGCACTGGGGCAAAGCTGCACTGACAAGGCTGCACTGACAATTCTGCACTGGGGCAAAGCTGCACTGACAAGGCTGCAAAAGACACTGGAGCAAGGCTGCACGGACACTGAAAAGGCTGCAGATGGACACCGATAACGCTGCATTGATGGGCATTTTAATGTAAGTTTTTCTTCCTTAAACTTTACTCCTAAAAGTTTTTTTCCTTAAAATTCCCTTCTAAACTTGGGGTGCGTGTTATACGCCGGCGCGTGTTATACGCCGATAAATATGGTATATTATAACCATTTGTCCGAAATTCAAATTTAGTATAAAATGATTTTGAATTTGAATAGAAAAGATTAGAGTAGAATCGGTGTTCCTCTGTACTGGGAACATACCATCGGTCTCCTCTCCTCTGACAGGTCCGTGGATCTGTATGTTTACACACACAGGTCCACGGTCCTGCTGTGTCTATTATTATGAGAATCTTGTTTCGGTTTGACTTCCAATAAAGACTCTCTATTCACCTCCAATGCACATTGAAGTTCACTATCAACTTCATTGGAATTGTAACCTTTGTCAAGGAACCTTGTTTTTAATACTTTTGTAATTCGGTAATTCGGATGCATCCAAATTTCCGAATAATGAAAAATTCATCCGAATTTGGATTTGAAATGAAATGAAATGCACATGTCTAAATTTAACACACCTGCTCCCCATTCACACCTGAGACCTTGTAACATTAACGAGTCACATGAAACCGGGGAGGGAAAATAGCTAATTGGGCCCACTTTGGACATTTTCACTTAGGGGTGTATTCACTTTTGTTGCCAGCGGTTTAGACATTAATGGCTGTGTGTTGAGTTATTTTGAGGGAACAACAAACTTACACTGTTATCCATGCTGTACACTCACTTCTTTACATTGTAGCAAAGTGTCATTTCCTCAGTGTTGTCACATAAAAAGATATAATAAAATATTTACAAAAAATGTGAGGGGTGTACTCACTTTTGTGAGATACTGTATGTTCTGTGAGTCAAACGGGCTTGTGTTGTGTAAACAACCAATGGGAATGGACACTGGAACCTTCAGATGGCTGGAACGGAAACACCAGGCTATCCTCGAGGTGGAAGATATCTATGTAGGTGTGTCTCATAAGAGACATTGATCAGATGTCCATGGATGTAGTAAAGGTAATTAAAGGGGGAAAAACAGAAAGGGCCACATAGCGTAATTACGTTTGAGTACAAGATACATTTTAATAAAGTTGGAAGACTTACACTTGGCAGGTAAAAATCAGCCCTTTTTAAAAAAAACAAATGGCGGCAGTGGAGTCCTCCTGACGCGTTTCATCTACAAGGACATCGTCTGGGGTGTCCCTCCACTGCAGCCCTCCAGATATTTATAGAGAATATGACCCCATACATGAGAGCCAAGCCCCCATTGTGTTTCCAGTGTTACCAATGCTACTTCCAGTTTGGAAAGTTGGCCGACCGGCGTGCGTTCCACACCTCGGTCTGAACAAGTGATGTGTTCCAAGCCTCAATGTGGCAAAAATCAGCCAATAGCAGACATATGCATCTCAAGCCTCGATGTAAGAGGCTGATGATGTATCTTTACTCATCAAAAAGGAACAAACACACCGGGGGACGTATGATTGCGTAATGATGTCATGCGCCTCAACAGCGCAGTGGGCTTGCGTTTTATGTGACAGGGACTAACTCTGCCTAGCCAGCCGGAGAATGCTACTGTCTCACACCCGGAAGAATGTGATTAAGAAGCCCAATATAAACGGGGATTGTTAACTGTTTAATGTAAATGTAAAAAAGGCTCGGTGACATTATAAAAATGGCTACTTTGAATTAAATAGAGTCAACATATAGAAGCCGATGGATTATGTGGAAACACGATCGGTTAAAAGATGAATTGAAAAATGACTAAAAAATAACAAAAAACAAAAAAACATATGAGCTCACATCTAGACACAGCAGAAGGGCTCTGTCTAGATGAAACTAATAACATTGTAGGGTGTGAACCATCAAATTGATATGTCCACCACAGTGAGAATCTAGGGAAAATAATGTGTATAAACAGACGTCCATGTAATTCCATTGAGCACAAAATGAATGTATCCAATGGACAATGAATCTTCCTAAAACTGAAAAAAAAATTAAATATAAGAAATAATAAATGAAAAATTAAAAGATGTTTATGTGTACACACGTGAAATTGACTCTCATGTGGGGTCATATACATATAACCAAAATACAATAAAATGAATAGGAACAAGGCAACGAGAAAACTGCTAGAATAAAAATAAAAATAAAAATAAATGCAAGTATGAAAAGGCCAAGAACCCAAGTAATGTATGGTTTTTATGCTTTATTAACCACCTCAATACAGTGCATTTTCACCCCCTTCCTGCCCAAGCCATTTTTCAGCTTTCAGCGCTGTCGCACTTTGAATGACAATTGCGCTGTCATACAACACTGTACCTAGATGAAATTGTGATAATTTTTTCCCCACAAATAGAGCTTTCTTTTGGTGGTATTTGATCACCTCTGCGGTTTTTATTTTTTGCGCTATAAACAAAAGAAGAGTGACTAGTTTGAAAAAAAACACAATATTTTTTACTTTTTGCGATAATAAATATCCAATATTTTTTTCTTTAAAAAAAAATATTCTTCTACATATTTTTGGTAAAAAAAATCGCATTAAGCGTATATTGATTGGTATATTGAAGTTATAGCGTCTACAAAATAGGGGATAGATTTATAACATTTTTATTTATTTATTTTTTTTACTAGTAATGGCGGCGATCTGCGATTTTTATCATGACTGCGATATTGCGGCGGACACATGGGACACTTTTGACACATTTTTGGGACCATTCACATTTATAAAGCGATCCGTGCTATAAAAATGCACTGATTACTGTATAAATGTGACTGGCAGGGAAGGGGTTAACACTAGGTGGTGATCGAGGGGTTAACTGTGTTTGCTAGGGAGTGTTTCTAACTGTAGGGGGAGGGGACTCACTAGGGGTCTATTTTAATACATTAGCCTGTACCTTAAAGGTTTCATTGTCAGTACAATTTCTGCGTAGTCTTAAAAATTGGCTACGTGGAACAGGCTAAAGCCACGATCGATGATGGCAACAATCCGTTGGGATGAAGCCATTTCGACCTGTTGGTTTGAAATATGTTTGAAATTCAAACCGTCTATTCTTAATTCTGATTTCCAGGTCTAAAGATCAATTTAAAAAAAAAAGACTCAAGACTGTCAATTTTACATCTTCTGTTACTAACAAGAAATATTCCATCAAACAGTTCTGTACGTGTACCACCAATTACGTTGTATACTTGATTACCTGCCCATGCGAGAAACAATATGTAGGTCGCACTATTCGCAACTTTTCAGTCAGAGTTGCTGAGCACATCGCATTGATCAAAAGTGGTGACACCAAACACACCGTACCTAGACATTACAAATTACATCATAATCTTAATCCTAAAGGAACACAGTTTGTGGTGATAGACAGGTACATCCCCCCTTGGAGAGGGGGGTGCTATGACCAAGGGTGTTTCCAGATTGGAGACATTCTGGATCTACGAGTTGCAGTCCTATTCTCTGTTCGGCCTGAATGTGGAGTTAGACATCAACTATTTCATTAATAAAGCATAAAAAACATACATTACTTGGGTTCTTGGCCTTTTTTTTTTAGTTTTAGGAAGATTTTAATTTATTCTTCCTTTTTTCTTATCATGCTAGCATTGTTGCATATTCCAATACCGGCCATTTATTTATTTCATTGTCCATTGGATACATTCATTTTGTGCTCAATGGAATTACATGGACGGTCTGTTTATACACATTATTTTAACTAGATTCTTACTGTGGTGAACATATTAATTTGATGGTTCACATCCTACAATGTTATTGTCACGTACCTTGTGGACGAGCCTGACTTGCAGGGGATGGCCTCTCTTGTGGCTCCGACGCGAGGGCCCTGGTAGGATATACAGGAAGCACAAGAGTCAAGAGTGGCACGATCAACAGCAGGAAGTGGGTCTGGAACTCAGGAAGCGCTGTGTATTAGAACTTCAGACTGAGCTGGAAGGTAGACTGGAACCTGGAAGGAGCTGGATCAGTAGGCTGGTGCAGCAGGCTGGAACCAAACAGCAGACTGGAACTGGATAGCAGACAGGAACTGGATAGCAGACTGGAACACTGGTACAGCAGACTGGAACCACACAGCAGACTGGAACCTCACAGCAGACTAGAACACTGGTGCAGCAGACTGGAACCAAACAGCAGACTGGAACCGGATAGCAGACTGGAACACTGGTGCAACAGACTGGAACCAAACAGCAGACTGAAACCGAATAGCAGAGTGGAACACTGGTGCAGCAGACTGGAACCAAACAGTGGACTGGAACCAGATAGCACAAAATATTTTACAGCGCACACATACAAGAATGACATTTCCTGCAGGGCTAGTTAAAAACACCTGAACATATTCAAAAAATATGGGGGTTTGGTCACACTATATGGTCATATAGTGCTAAGCCCACTTACTGCGACAAAGTACACCGAATTAGTGGGTCCTACACTAGTAATAGAATGGAAGATCCTTTGTCTCAACCATGGGAGCTGAACTCCTCCTATGTGGGAGAACTGAAGGGGATACATCCTAAACACTGGTGGCCACTAAATAGGAGGTAATGAGGAGGGGGAGGGGTGCTCCAGCCCAAAAAACCTGGTCAGGGCCTATTACAATATACAAGAACATATTTGGGGGCACACCATTGTAACAAGGGGTTAAATTCTGTGTTACATTTATTCATAGATTCATTCATATATTTACCCTTTCAGATATGTGGTCAGTAAATGCAAGGATTAAAACACACAACACAAAGAATGTAATAAAAAGTTTTACTTAGCTTCGATTAAAGATGTATTACAGATGATACGATACAAAATAAATATAGCATATTCAATTCCAGGGGACCCCATAACTTCTTAAAGTTCTGGAAAGCGATGATCTGTTCAAAATCTAGGCACATTCATGTCCGTAGAAGAAGTCCGCTGGCCTTCTCTATTGTCTGACTTTTTAAAGGCTATGAAAGGCGCGAAAAGCTGGTTTTATCTGGTCCTAACAATAGACTAGCCAGAGAATGGTTCAGAGACAATGTAAGCCTCTATGAATGACCATCTGTGAGCTCAGAAACATACATTAAACATATATAGAAATATATATATATATATATAAGTAATCACCTTAAAACTATTACTAAGTTTCTTGTAATTCAATAACTAAAGTTACACCCATACTACATTCCACCCCTTGACTTACAAGATTCTTAGTTTAGTTTATAATACTCAGGATTACTTATAGATATATCAAGATGTTCCACTTAAGGTAGTCCTTTCGCTTGTACTCCAATATAAACATTTCTGACTTCATTAATTTCATCCTTCACATTTCCAGTGTTATAAGTATGTATGCGAAACACTCCTCATTATTAAATATGGTCCCATATATCCCACCCCTTGGGTATTTTCCACATGTAAATCAATGTATAACAGTTTTACATCCTTCCGCACCTTGTCTTATTTATCTAAAGTTCTATCTCTTGACCCACTTTCTCTGTCTGATTTACCTGTCCAGGAAATCTCATTCTGCTATGTTAGGGCTGAAAAATATAAAAAATGTCCAGGCTTATAAAAACAACTATATGTTGGACTAACAGAATAACACCAAACTTCCTTTTGAAAGTACAGGCATGAGCATCAAAGTTCCCTTTCCAAGAGTTTAAACGCATAGATACTTGTCAAAGTCCTCCATATCTGGTGATGGACAGCAGAGTCTTAGACATCCGGTTACCAGATCACAGCTGCAGCATAACACTTGCAACACTGTAGAACTGAAAGAACTGTAGAATACAAAGTCCATATCCTTCGGACTATTGCAGCTCACAAGTCACAAACGTGCAGGCACATAACCACATAGTAGCTGGAACTTCTACAGACAGTTCAGGCACATGACCATCAGAGCAGATAAAACAGTTCAAGTACTTCACCATCAGACTCAGGTACTTAACCATGATAGCGAATGGAACAGTTCAGGTACTCGACCCTCAGAACAGGTGGAACTTGCACCAACAGTTCAGCTGCTGATCATTGGTAAAGACTTTATAGACCGTTGCTGCTGTCAAAAGTGTTTGTCTCCTTTCTCCAATATGCTTCTAGTTGACATCCTGACAGGTGTGTTACCAAATATGTCAGTCCAACATTTCTTAATTAACAACAATGCCCATATAGCCCATTATAGATTTCTGAACAGGCAAATCGATAATCATTAGTGACCTGTCTTAACACTGAAAAACTCAGCTGTCTACATTAAAGGTGAAATATTATTACAGGTATATTACTCATCCCCCACCTGAACTATACACTACTCTGTCTCAAATTATAGGCCCAACTTTAAACTACTTCATGTGTGTTTCCTCTATGCACTTTGATCTCCTTCCACACTCTAAAGACATTCTGGCAGGCTAACCGGCTCTTTTGTCTACACTGATCCCAATATGTGCATATAATATGCCCATGCATATGTGTCCCTGTATTCTACATGCCAGTCCCACCCCAAGCAATCAAGGAAAATTGAGGAAAACAAAACCTGAGAACCTATTTATAACTCTTTTTACTTTACCAAGAAAATTTTATGAAAACTCAACCAGGTGTATAGAACAGGGTGGTCAAAGAATAACACTAGAACACCTCATGTTGATAGACTTAAAAATTGTGTTCAGTGCAATAATATTAACCTAAATGTACAGTTATAAGTAGACATAAGTACTTTTTTTCCTTGAAAAACAAAATGATTACTTTAAATTTAAACTGTCAATCATGCAGGAAAATGTACTTTATGTAAAACCCCAAACACACACCCACAGTGGTAATGCCTTACAGTTCCACCAAAATAATTATGTCAGAATATACAGAAGTAGATGCTGCCATAATGTAGCTTACATATACACAGAAAATAACAATATGTAAATGTTTGGGTATTCTTACACTCTTCAAACCATTTCAAGTATTATATCATTCCAGATATCAAAACAATCTTGCTGTCATTATTCAAACATTATTTGTTCTATATCATTTTAAATTCAACTCAATCAGAGGAAACCCTTATAAATCTATTATGCAGCATCGAGAGTGTTAGCTGCTCTGGTTTACAATCAGTTCCAATGAAAACTTTCAGTATGTTTGCATATTGCATAAAAATAACAACAAAAACAACATAAATTATTTAGTTTGACTGTAATCTTCATCTTTAGTTCTTGGACATCAAACCATATCAGACAGGTGGGTTGATGCTGTTTAATATTGTCTAGGAACTAAACAAAACAAAAAGGTTTTTTTAGTGTGATGTTATTACAGCTCCTTCCTAGAAAGTAACAAATAGTTAGCAACAAACACATTTAACCAACACTTTCCACAAACAACAAAACATATGGCCATTATTTCTGTTATTCAGGAGTGCACTTTTATTACCCTTATTAATTGAGCTCATATTAATTAATTATCACCACGTGGATTTTCATTAAAGGACGTCCATTCAAAGTTGTCATTAACCATGGTTGAAATAATTCACAAGCACATTATATGGTGTTCATTACATTTGTGCACAAACATTATACATCACCAAACTCATATTGATGTTTCTATTGCAACCTCTTGTTCAATACCATACAGATCTACGAAACTTCTAGGAATAGATCTGGTTCCTTCTGTATTAACGAAAAACTTAAATAAAAACATTAGTGTTGTATCCTAGAACATGACACTTTATTACATTCACCAATAAAATTATAATAATCATGACTGCTATTCAGGATTTTAAAGGGTGTTAACATCAATTAGGCATTTACTTTCTTTGTTTCAAATAATCCTAGATTTTAACAAAACTAACAATTTCAACTAGGATGTTATTTTTTCAACATGATTAGACATTTCTCAGATGTTCAGCACTGTCCTGTTTTATCACAGGCATAAGCTTTTTTACAGGGGGGGGGGGGTTGAGGGGGAATATCTGCAACAAACTCTGTCCCCCTCTCTTAAGCTCTCACAAATACAAGCAGTCTACAGCTGCAGTTCCTTTCACAACATGCTGGACTATTGTCCGTTGTCCGGGGAGGGGGGGGGGAGCTGAAAGCTGCAGCCATTCCTGTATGTTTAACTGATCTTTTCAGCCAAACATAAAAAAACTCACTTAAACATCCAAGCAACTTTTCCTCACCAATAGCTAGCTAAACAACCAACAAACGAGCTCAACATTTAAACTCAACACATATATTACTGCAGTAATCACAATCTAAGCATCAATACAGGTCATCCTACCTGTTTTCTGCTCATCGTTTTCAAACCTCAAAGAACAACTATTTGAGCACCAGCGAAAGGGCCACTCGTCCACCTAACGCAGTCATCTGCTCATCTGTTCTATATCTCAAAAAATCTAAAGCTTGCCGGGGGTTCGCTAAGCACACAATGAGTGGAAACATTCGACCATCTACCCCCTTTGCTATATTTATCCAATTTAAATCAAACATCTCTGCCACTAACTGCCACCAAAGCAAAGCTAGCAACAAACCTCCCATCACAGTGCACACTAATAATACAGTTTCCCACTTGTCAAAAACATTACAATTCACAACAGTATTACTAGGATTAATCACTGCACTTCAAACCAGCACTGAAAGGGTTAAATATCCTGCTCGCAGCGCCATTATGTAACAAGGGGTTAAATTCTGTGTTACATTTATTCATAGATTCATTCATATATTTACCCTTTCAGATATGTGGTCAGTAAATGCAAGGATTAAAACACACAACACAAAGAATGTAATAAAAAGTTTTACTTAGCTTCGATTAAAGATGTATTACAGATGATACGATACAAAATAAATATAGCATATTCAATTCCAGGGGACCCCATAACTTCTTAAAGTTCTGGAAAGCGATGATCTGTTCAAAATCTAGGCACATTCATGTCCGTAGAAGAAGTCCGCTGGCCTTCTCTATTGTCTGACTTTTTAAAGGCTATGAAAGGCGCGAAAAGCTGGTTTTATCTGGTCCTAACAATAGACTAGCCAGAGAATGGTTCAGAGACAATGTAAGCCTCTATGAATGACCATCTGTGAGCTCAGAAACATACATTAAACATATATAGAAATATATATATATATATATAAGTAATCACCTTAAAACTATTACTAAGTTTCTTGTAATTCAATAACTAAAGTTACACCCATACTACAACCATACAATGCGTTTAAATTCAGGATGGTGCCCCTATAAGACCTACAAACAGTACAAAATATTTTACAGCGCACACATACAAGAATGACATTTCCTGCAGGGCTAGTTAAAAACACCTGAACATATTCAAAAAATACGGGGGTTTGGTCACACTATATGGTCATATAGTGCTAAGCCCACTTACTGCGACAAAGTACTCCGAATTAGTGGGTCCTACACTAGTAATAGAATGGAAGATCCTTTGTCTCAACCATGGGAGCTCAACTCCTCTATGTGGGAGAACTGAAGGGGATACATCCTAAACACTGGTGGCCACTAAATAGGAGGTAATGAGGAGGGGGAGGGGTGCTTCAGCCCAAAAAACCTGGTCAGGGCCTATTACAATATACAAGAACATATTTGGGGGCACACCATACAATGCGTTTAAATTCAGGATGGTGCCCCTATAAGACCTACAAACAGTACAAAATATTTTACAGCGCACACATACAAGAATGACATTTCCTGCAGGGCTAGTTAAAAACACCTGAACATATTCAAAAAATACGGGGGTTTGGTCACACTATATGGTCATATAGTGCTAAGCCCACTTACTGCGACAAAGTACTCCGAATTAGTGGGTCCTACACTAGTAATAGAATGGAAGATCCTTTGTCTCAACCATGGGAGCTGAACTCCTCTATGTGGGAGAACTGAAGGGGATACATCCTAAACACTGGTGGCCACTAAATAGGAGGTAATGAGGAGGGGGAGGGGTGCTCCAGCCCAAAAAACCTGGTCAGGGCCTATTACAACATACAAGAACATATTTGGGGGGCACACCATACAATGCGTTTAAATTCAAGATGGTGCTGCTATAAGACCTACAAACAGTACAAAATATTTTACAGCGCACACATACAAGATATGTTCTTGTATATTGTAATAGGCCCTGACCAGGTTTTTTGGGCTGGAGCACCCCTCCCCCTCCTCATTACCTTCTATTTAGTGGCCACCAGTGTTTAGGATGTATCCCCTTCAGTTCTCCCACATAGAGGAGTTCAGCTCCCATGGTTGAGACAAAGGATCTTCCATTCTATTACTAGTGTAGGACCCACTAATTCGGTGTACTTTGTCGCAGTAAGTGGGCTTAGCACTATATGACCATATAGTGTGACCAAACCCCCGTATTTTTTGAATATGTTCAGGTGTTTTTAACTAGCCCTGCAGGAAATGTTATTCTTGTATGTGTGCGCTGTAAAATATTTTGTACTGTTTGTAGGTCTTATAGCAGCACCATCTTGAATTTAAACGCATTGTATGGTGTGCCCCCCAAATATGTTCTTGGAACCAGATAGCAGACTGGAACACTGGTGCAGCAGACTGGAACCAAACAGCAGACTGGAACCGGATAGCAGACTGGAACACTGGTGCAGCAGACTGGAACTGAAGTCAGTATACTAGGCTGGAGAGTCAGACAAGCCGGATCGATAGCCAAGCGGACTGTGGATAAGCCAGAGGGTCAGGCAGAAGAGTAGTCAGACAAGCTGGGGTCGGATGCAGGCAGAAGACAGGGGTGGTCAGAGACAAGCCGGGATCAGATGCAGGCAGATAACAAGGATAATTAGGAACAAGCTGGGTCTTTAGTACAGAAACAGGTTCTCAAGGATCAACACATGTAACTCTGTAGAGCAGACAGCAAGATCCCCGTGTGACAGCTAGGTTTAAATAGCCCGCCTGGCGCGCGTGTGCATGCACACAGTAGCACGCAATCGCGCAACTGCACGCACAGGACACCTGTTACTGGCAGTATCTTCCTGACAGTTATTAGTTTCATCTAGACAGAACCCTTCTGCTGTGTCCAGAGGTGAGCTCATGTGTTATTTTGTTTTTTGTTATTTTTTAGTCATTTTACATTTCATCTTTTAACCAGTCGTGTTTCCACATAATCCATGGGCTTCTATGTGTGGACTCTATTTAATACAATGTAGACATTTTTATAACGTCACTGAGCCTTTTTTACATTTACATTAAACAGTTAACAATCCCCATTTATATTAGGCATCTTAATCACATTCTTCCAGGTGTGAGATAGTAGCGTGGTAAGTGGCATTCTCCGGCTGGCTAAGGGGAGTTAGTTCCCCATCACATGAAACGCATGCTTATTGCACAGTTGAGGCGCATTATGTCTTTACACGATCATGCGCTCCCCGGCATTTTGGTCCTGTTTTATGAGTGACGATACATCATCAGACTCTTACATCGAGGCTTGAGATGTATATGTCTTCTATTGGCTGATTTTTGCCACATTGAGGCTTGGAACACATCACTCATGGTTCAGACCGAGGCATGGAATGCACGCCGGTTGGCCATCTTTCCAAACCGGAAGTAACATTGGTAACACTGGAAACACAATGGGGGCTTGGCTCTCATGTATGGGGTCATATTCTCTATAAATATCTGGAGGGCTGCAGTAGAGGGACACCCCAGACAATGTCCTTGGGGACAAAACGTGTCGGGAAGGACTCCACTGCCGCTATTTGTTTTAAAAATGTGCTGATTTTTACCTGCCAAATGTAAGTCTTCCAACTTTATTAAAATGTATCTTGTACTCAAACGTAATTCCGCTATGTGGCCCTTTCTGTTCTTCCCCCTTTAATTACCTTTACTACATCCATGGACATCTGATCATCGTCTCTTATGAGACACACCTACATATATATCTTCCACCTCGAGGATAGCCAGGTGTTCCCATTCGAAGGTTCCAGTGTCCATTCCCATTGGTTGTTTACACAACACAAGCCCGTTTGACTCACAGAACATATGCTCTTGTGGGTTCAAACGCTCCGGTAAGCCTTGCAGTTTTCGCTGTTGGTACTTCTCACTTTAGTTACATATCCTGGTTCACAGTTGGGATATTCACATGTAGTTTTGAACCATATTTTGATTTCACATGAAGCTTTGAACTACATTTTGAATATTGTCACTTGGATTTTTCTTGGACATTCAACATTTGTTATAGTGTTTGCTATATTTGCACGTTTTTTGTTTTAATTTTTAGTGGTGATCATTTGGATCTATCACCCTCTGTTCGATACATGTGTTAAGTCACGTTTTTTACAAGCGCTACACTATTTCTTTTCCTTTGACACCATCCACCATGCCTGGCACCTGTGTGATGGGCAGGGCGAGCACTCAGGGATGCCATCTTAACCAGCTGGCCTGGCTGTATAGTTACACTGGCTGCGGTGCAGTCACAGGGCATATGAGTGCACATGAGGTAATTGTGTTATAATGAGAGGCATATATTTAATTTTGATTTTGCTTTTGTTTGGGTAAATTAGCTCTCTCTGGAATTCTTGTTTTCTAGGGTTTAATTCAACCTGCCCTGGATATTGGGAAACTGTTTTCCTTATTGGGCCATACTCATATATTCATCTTTTTATAAAACCATGGTAGGTTTGTTTCTCTGCATATACTATTATAGTTGTTTGCCTTGCCCTATTGGTTTGACTACCATTATTATTGTTTTTAAGAGATATTTTGCATTTTAGTGAAAACATTTGTTGGGCTCATCAGTCAGGGCAGGGTTGTTTTGGGTTTCTACACCATACCTAGACTATTGTTAGTGTGGCCATTTGACCTTCATCCATTGTATTCAAGTGAGTGCTGCTCTTCGTGTGCATGTTCTGTTGGCAATTTGCCTTATATTATCATTAAGAACATAAACTCATGTATCGTTTTTCTGTTTATAGTACACAACTCCTGATGAAGTTTTAATGTGAAACATGTTGAGAATGAGGCGGTTTTCATTAAGTTATCAGTATCACCAATTTGTTTGTATTGGTTTATACAGTATACCTCTCTATAGGTAAGTAATTATTTCTATTCACTGGTCCTTAACATAGCCTCTTTTTACGTGTGAACATATTGTTAATCATAGTCATGTATGGTGCTTTTACAGTTTAATATTGTTTTTATCTTTTGAACCTATATGCACCAATAAAGACAGTGGTTTTTATACATATCACTTCATAAGTTATTTTCTTTGGGGTCATACTTATAAAGTCCAGTTTGTCTCCTTTTTTCATTTCTTGCCAGTCATCCCTTTAAGATCATACTTTGCATGTGTTAGCAGCTGAAGCACTAAAATACAGCTTGGTTTTGTGGTTTCTAAAATGTAATAGGTTAATTACTAGGCACAGGCCATTGTTTGAAAGAACACATTGGAAAAGCCAAAACAACTTTATCTGGCACTCCTATATATGTCCCATTTTCCTCTGTTTGAATAAATACATTTTGCAAAACAATAACCAACATCATCTCTGACTAGGCTTAAGTGTTTAGCAAATCCAGGGTCTAAACAGCAGCCTTGCTAATCCACCACACACTCATCGTTATCAGAGTTGGCAGAATTTCCATCAGCTCCTTTTTAGTAAAGCCCAGTACAGGTGGTTAGGTGAGATAGGGGGAAACATTGCCAAGCCCCTTGCCAGAAGCTCTGCATGATTGGTGTTAGTTGGCAGCTACTGTGAATAAGTAAAGTCGTTTGGCATTGATAGACTGACACATGTAAATGCAAGCCTAGTAGGGAAGCTCTTATCAGAAAATAATGGAGGCTCACAAAGACCAATGAGGTTTTTTTTATAGATAAGCAGTGAATCCTCAGGCCCATGGAAACACATCATAAACCTTTTTAACAATGGCAGCAAAGGGGAAAAAGAACAAGCTATAGTTATTTCTTTCTGCTAGAACACTGAAGTGTAATTAACAGAGTCATAGCATGTACTTAAACCACCAAATCTATCATGAACTTAACGCCTTCTTTTTCTCCTTGTCCTATAAAATCAAGGCTAAAATTAACCTCTTTGTGTTTGTACATTTTGAGGATCACAAATAAAATGTACAGTATATTTCCTACAATCCAGTTTTTTTTTCAATTAATACAAGAAAATGTCTTCTGAGTCAGCAATACAAACCTGTAAATGTAAATCCCAGCTGACATGTTAAATTATTATTTCCCTTTGTTTATATCCCTTTGGAGTGCTTCCTAAAGATGAAAATACAATAGAATGGCATTTTACAGCACTTGTGTTTGGTTACAGAGTATTTCTTATTAAGTAACATTTTACATGCATGTTTACAATAATCTCCTCTGAAAGACTTATTGTATTTAAAAATGGTATATCAAAGACATGGGGTGTGCCCTGATCATCGCTGTGATCTAATGTGATGCCTGTATATTTCAACCATTTATCCTTCAAAAAGTGCAACACTGGCAGCTGGGTTCATTTAGTGACATATTTGGGGCTTTTTCCTTTGGTTTTTGCCTTTGGATTTTTTCTGTATGTTCTTTGGATTTCTTCTGGTCCCTGCTTCTCCTCCATTCACTCCCTCTGCTTTGCTCTATGGATGCCAAAAAAAGATGTGGGGAGAAGTGTGTATGCCAGTGAAACTGTCCCAAAATAATGTGAGGATGCCAAGTAAAAGGAAAACTGTGAAAGATAAGGGAAAGAAGGTTATGGCTAGGCTTGAGCATTTTGCTTTGCAGGTGTGTAAAGGAGGTAACTCATAATGCTGATACTGCTGCAAGTTTGAATTCTACCATGCTACTTAGGTGTAACTCTTCCTAATTCCTTTCTACATCAAATTATATGAGGGTAACATTCTATCTCCAAACACTAGATGGAAATACAGTTCCATAAATGCCACTGGTCAATCTATTGCAGCTATGGTAAAATAACAAACTATTGTTGATTCTTATTGACAAGCCTTGGTACAGTGTTTGACCAAGGGCTTCTCTAAACAAGGAGCAGTTTAAGATGTGTACATTCTCTGCTCATGATTTATAGTACACGTACATATACCACAATAGTATCAGTATCAATAGTATTTAATTTCCTATTGTTCTGAAGAACAGCACAGAGGGTATTATGCAAACATTGCTTGATTTAAGAATAGCATGTGAAATGTTCCCACCAGAAACTGAAAACCACCTATGGTTTCCTTTGTCTCAATATCAACCTTTCAGAAAGTGTTTCAGCTGTTTGTTGTCCAAAGTTCACTAAATTTACTCCATAAAGCAGGCATTCACAGTAGCCCTAATTGTAATAGATGTGGTCAGGACCCAGGAAATTTTAAATGTCTTATTTGAAGATATCCTACAGTATGTTAATACAATATTCAAAAGAGGCTATCCTACATATCAATACTATTTTTATTCAAGCATAACATACAGTATATTCCATACAAGTGTAGTTTGGGGCACCTAGGTGTTTTGAGATTGGGGCTTTGTAAAACATTGTTCCTTGCTAGGAAATTGATTGCTCAAAAATGGATTTCAACAAATCTACCAACAGTGGGGGAATGGCTATTGACAGTTAATTTGAATTTGAACAGTTAACTTTTCACCATAGAGGAGCCTTAAATACATTTCAAAAGATTTGTGTGGATATTTCAGACACAAGCTTGGAAATATAGGAAAATGTATTGTATGAGAGAGGGGTTATCTTTTTTGGACTAGAGAGAATAGTTTGTTTGGAATGTGTAATGTCCTGGTTTCAAGGTCTTAGATTTTTTTTTAGGATATCTTGGGATGTTCTTGTTTTTTTTTCAATCCAAACAATACTCAAAAAACAGAAAAAAATAAACTATTGGGACAAAATTGGACTTTTAAGGTATGAAAGTAGTCTATATCATTGGGAAATGTTTTTAAAAAATGCTAAATTGTTTGGAATCCTTAAGGTTTAGCTTCTACATAAATATGCAAGAAAAGTGTAGTAATAAGTGTAGTAATATACCTGTGAATATCATTGATTGAATTTATTAAAGGACAGATAAACTTTCTTACAATCTGTCATTCTGCCATTGTTTCCTCTTCCTGCAAAATTTTAGATTCCAATAGGTCACGTCAAGTAGTTGTAAACATCAGCAGTGTAAAAAAATGTTTTTTTTGCTAAAACTAACCTTTTTATAAATCCATGTCTTTTTTAGAAAAAAACTTTCTCCTAATTAGAGTAATGTCCCGTACACACGGTCGGATTTTCCAATGGAAAATGTCTGATCGGAGCGTGTTGTCGGAAATTCCGACCGTGTGTGGGCTCCATCGGACATTTTCCATCGGATTTTCCGACACACAAAGTTTGAGAGCAGGCTATAAAATTTTCCGACAACAAAATCCGATCGCGTCAATTCCGACCGTGTGTGGCCTGTTCCGACGCGTTAAGTTCATGATAGATTCGGTGGTTTAAGTACATGCTATGACTCTGTTAATTACACTTCAGTGTTCTAGCAGAAAGAAATAACTATAGCTTGTTCTTTTTCCCCTTTGCTGCCATTGTTAAAAAGGTTTATGATGTGTTTCCATGGGCCTGAAGATTCACTGCTTCTCTATAAAAAAAAAAACCTCATTGGTTTTTGAATCCTTTTCAAACACCACAGCGTATCTAAGCATTTTAGGGATATACATGGAAGAAACCCCCAACATTTGAAGTTCTATGGAATAGACAAAATAGAGAAAAACTGGAGAAATACTAACATGAAAAGAGAGGTGTCAAGGAATGAAACTCATTGGATATTTAAAATGGACACGATGGGGCCACTGGGGTTGAATGTGGAACTTGACGTCAATTGCTACTTAGAAGATTATTAGAATGTTATCTAGTCATAGTATGCTTTTTATCTATTTTTATTTATTTTTATTTTTTCATTTTAAATTTCTTATTTTATTTTATTTTGGTATCTCTATATTCATTTTTTCATTTTTTATTTATTATTTTTTATTTCATTAATTTTTTCAATTTTTTTCAAATTTTTAATTTTTTAAATTTTTTAAAATTATTTTCATTTTTTCATTTTTTCCTATTTTCTTTTTATTTTATTGTTTTCTTTTCTTTTATTTCTTAATTAACTTTTTTTTTAATTTTATTTTATTTTATTTTTTATATATATTTTATTTTTTTATTTTATTTCAGTATTTTTTCGGTTTTGGGATAATATCAAAATGATGTATAAGGTTTAAGGAAATTTTGTCGAATATTTAAGTTTTTTTACTGCATTTGCACTTTTTGTATAGGAACAGATAGGTACACTTGGAGTATTTGCTGTTCCATATTTCTGTAAGTTAAGAAAGTTTGTTAACACAGATCGTGGGATAGGAACCATAAATTTAATTTAATTGTATATTAAGTTGTAAAAGCCTCTCCAGCAGATACAGATGGGTAAGATTTCTAGAAATATATAATTTAAACACCAATGTAGGAAGAGTAATTACAATAAGGACGGGATGTGCACGTTCTAAATAGAGAAGTGGGAAAAAGCCCTTAACCAAGATGGCGATACAATAAAGGAAGCCAGAGTAAGCAAATTGGGCAAACACCCTTAGTTAAAATGGCGACAATTACATTTCCGGTATAGGGAATATAAATAGGACATGAACCAATCATACGGCAGCTTCCTGATGACGCATACTATGATGCGAAACGTGT
This sequence comes from Lithobates septentrionalis, assembly GCA_037952835.1. Classification (NCBI taxonomy): domain Eukaryota; kingdom Metazoa; phylum Chordata; class Amphibia; order Anura; family Ranidae; genus Lithobates; species Lithobates septentrionalis. Next base: position 738,451 of record JBBDGP010000982.1, read on the forward strand.
AGAGGCTGCTGGGAGGTTTTGCACCACGTGAGCGGGTACGTCCGTAGCTGGTGGAGATACGAACAAGAGCGAGATTTTGCACCACGTGAGCGGGGACGTCCGGAACGCCCGTAGCTGGTGGAGATACGAACGGGAACGAGGGGTGAAGCGCAAGCCGGATGCGGGGACACTTACATCGCACACAGGCTGGTCACGCTACTGAATGACACCCGTCCCTAACTGCTGGAATAGCTTAGTGCCGGCTCGAGGGCACTTTTAAATGTGAGTGTACACTTTTGCATTTTATGATAATAAATAGTTTTAAACGCATTTCGCAATGATCGTTGTCCATATACTTTACATGAGGAATATCAAAGCCCAAGCATAATCAGTGGTTAACGATAATAAGGTGGAGTGGTTATCCCATTAATGAACCAAAGGCACATCCTAAAAGAAATATCTGGTGAGTGGCCGATCTAGAAGGTGGTGGTGTGTCACCAAGTCACAAATGAAACTAGAAGATACATAGCAGCACATTAAGAGAAGAATTTGCACTGTATTGCACAAGGACTTTGTGATATACACTTTGCATGTCAGCAATGTTGATATAGTAATTGGTGATTTACATTTAGCGTATTGTTAAGTGGTATTTAACACTTGGAGGGAAGATTTTTTGTTTTTTGTGTTTTTGGGGTTTTTTGTAAATTATAATTTTTTTATTGTACAGTAATCAGGAAAGTAACGTACAAATATGAGTGGTGTATGGTAAAAGAGTAGCGCACCCACACACAATAATCATAATCTTCAGTCCATTCCGTTGAATGTTTTTTTTTTGGATGCAGCAACTCTAACAGGGGTTAATAAGGGTAATTAAGCAAAAGGTTTTTTTTGCGCCGGTGACACACACACATTGTTACAATATAGGCTTCAATTTCGAAGCAGTATAGGCCCAAGTTTAGATCTTACCTTCGTTATCACGATCGGCGCTTTCGATGCTCCTTCCTCCGCTCACAGATCGTACGTAATACGCACGTGTGTTACGCTTTATACACACTGCGCATGCGTGTAACAACGCCCGCCCCTGACGTTCTTTCCAGTCTATTCCCCGCCCCTTTTCATTCTGCGCAGTGGGGGAAGAGCACATGGCGGATACACAGCAGGTGCGTGCTCATTATAGCAACGAGGAGGAGGAGGAAAGCCCGGAGCCTGAAACGTCCCGATCCAGAAGGAGATTTAAGGTCTCAAATATGTCCTTTGGGGAGATGTTGGAGATGGTGGGTATCCTGAAGAAGGCCGACTATGATGGAAAGTATGGACCTTACCCCAACCCCAATGTCAGAAAGGCCAAGATAATAGCGAAAGTGGTCAAGAGTCTGCACCGGAAATTCGGGGTACGACGATCGAAAGATCAGCTCAGGAAATGGTGGTCGGACCTGAAATTACGAGAACATGAGCAGTACAGAAAGATCCGGAGAGTGCTGCAAAAAAGTAAGTAGTTGTCCTGTGTTCCTATTCTTTATGTTTCTTACGTTCATGCTGCTCCATGTGCTTTTCTTACAAGTGTACATTTTTAAATGGCAAATTTCATGTTCATGGGTACATTATTCATTCGTATCAAACATTTTTCTTTCGGCCTATTACGCCCTACTTGTCACAAACTAATTTGGTTGTGTAGATGGCTTTGTTACTAGAATGAAATGCAAACTAGATTCTGTGTAAGGAGAGGACACTCAGCAGCTGTTTTCACATCTGGACACTGGAGCACTAGTGTGGGACACAAGAACACCATTTTTATTAGGGGGCCACACAGGTGCTCCAGTGTATACTATAGGGGGGGGGGGACTACATCTGTGAAGCTTGTACCAAACATGTAAAGTATTGAAGCTTGACAAAGGACACCAAAATAGACAATTGTACCCCACTTCCAAGCAATGTTTCCTATTTATAGTTCTGCCATCAAATCACTGTGTGCTAAGTATAGCATTTTTGTTTTACATAGGGGAGAAAAGACTCGGACGACACCCCTCCTCCGAGGAGACCAGAGACCCCCCACCTCTGAAAGAAGGGGAAATACCCCCAACCCAAGAAGTGCAGGAGGAGGAAGAAGACGTGGTGGAACTAGTCACCACAACAGGTGAGTGTCTGCGACCACAGGCTCAGGTAAGAGATGGATGCCGGCATATTTTTGATACCTTTTTTTTTTTTGGGTCTCTCTCTTTTTAGGTGATCATGATGTTGTGGATCCAGATCACATCAGAAAGTGCCCAGATCCTGATCGGGGAGATCATGGGGTGTAATTTACAATTGGAAAACCTCAAGAAAAACATCAATGATGTTATTCTAAAAAATAAAAACATCATTGATGTTTTGGGACGAGTTTAAAACCCCTCCCAATCCCTTTGTTTTTTTGTGTGCTCCAATGTTAAAAATGTTTGAAAGATTTGTAGAAAAGCCTAATTTGTAGGATGCACACAGTGTGCCAACATGTGCTATCTGCCATCACGGGAGATCAATGGACACGTTTTGGGGGTGCAACCCCTTCCTCAATAATAAAGTAGCTGAGAGGAAGGGGTTTCTCCCCAAAACACGTCCCTTGATCCCCCGTGATGGCAGCTAGCACATGTTGACATTGGGAAATTTGTGTGCATTTTCCAAATTTGGCTTTTCCTGGGGTGACTTCACCCCATCTGAACGCAATATCAAACACAGTTCTTAAATACTCATGTCTGATATTGCCTTCAAGTTCTACCAAATGTGAACTTTGTAAGTTCAAGATTTGTGTCTTTCTTGTTGGTTTTACACATGCCTGTTTTATCTTAAATGGACATTTATTATAATGCTACCCCAAAAATTGTTATACAACAAACGTGTTGGTTTGTTAGAAAAACCTTTTCTAAATGCACATGTGATTGTGCAGGTATTAAAGAGATTGTTAAGCAAGAATATGTGGATTATTGTGTCAACGCTAAAACACTTTGTTGGTGATGTAATTGGTGTTTTCTGTGAAAATGGGGGTTACTTCCTAAGGACAAATCCTCTTTGCACTACAAGTGCAGTTTCAGTGCACTTGTAGTGCAAAGTGTCTTTGCCTTTAGTAAATAACACCCAACAGTGCTTTGTATAAGGTTACACAATCACGCCATTTTCTGTACTCAACACATTTCTGTCAGGGTCAGCTAAAACAAACACAAGCAGTAAATGTCCACAAAGGTTTTCTTTTTTTTGCTTTTTTATTTGATAAAGGCTTCACAAATTTGCTGGCATATTGATGGCCCCCCTACCCGCAAAGAACTCCAGGTGTCGTAACCGGACATCACGGGCACTAAGGGAGGGCAAGCCAGGACGGCCACTTTCAAGCGCCGTCAGTGTTTCATGTATCATTCCGGCCTCAGGCCCAACTGAGCCAGCATAGTTGGCCAAATGTTTGCGTAAAAAGTTATGGAGAATACAGCACGCCATAATTATATGATTAAGTTTATACTCCGCCATATGGATGGGTGTCAGAAATAGGCGGAACCGGCTGGCCAGGATTCCAAATGTGTTCTCCACCACTCTTCTGGCTCTGACCAGCCGGTAATTAAAAACCCTCTGTTCCGGGGTGAGGGTCCTCATAAGATGGTCCCCCAGCGCAAACGCTTCATCAGCAACGAACACAAATGGGAGTCCTTCCACATTGTCCTCTGGAGGTGGCAAGTCCAAGCTGCCATTCTGGGGACGCCTGTAGAACTCCGTCTGGGCGATGACTCCACCATCGGATATCCGGCCATTCTTCCCCACGTCCACATACAAGAAGTCGTAATTAGCCGACACCACCGCCAACATCACAATACTATTGAATCCCTTATAGTTGAAATAGTACGACCCCGAGTTGGGTGGTGGGACGATGTGGACGTGTTTCCCATCAATTGCCCCTCCACAGTTAGGAAAGTCCCACCGCTGGGCAAAGTGGGAGGCCACAGTCTGCCATTCCTGTGGCGTGGAAGGAAACTGTTGAGGAAAACAAAAATAAATTAATATTTTTGCACATAAACATGGCAAGCAGATTAGGCACAAACATTCTTGGCCAACCTCCAGATAGCATTTATTAAGGGGAATTTAACAACACCAAAGTATAAGGTACACCTATCATATTCCCCCTCCCCCCCTCTCATGGGCCATTTCTAACATTATGGGGGGTGGGGAAATCTTGGACAGGTAACCCTCTCCACTTCATTGAGAGATGAATGCCTAAATACAGGGTATTACTTGGAACAGCCCCTCCTTACTTACACTATTGGCAGCCCACTGGACAGGTAAGAAGTGTCATAATACAAAGATATAAATACACACTGTACACATTTGAGGACATTTGGACATTCTGCTATTACCTGTCAAGATAATAATAGGATCTAAAAAGTTTAAACAGTACCATTTGAAAGTATACAGGCAGGCCCTTGCACTACATGCTTTGGGTAATTCATCCATAAATCTGAGCACAAAAGAGATGGATATAGTGTGTATGGGTATGGCAGAGTCAGCAGATAGATGATTGAGGATAGATAGAGAATTGGGATCAGCTGACTTAGGAGTTGGGGGGAGGGAGGGTTAATAAAAATGATTTGGGGACACCACAAAAAAGTCTCTGGCACTCTGCCTGAATTTAAAGCACAAATCACATTTCAACACATTTTAGGGGGTGTTTGGGGTAAAGCACTACTATGGAGCTGATAAAATACATTGTTAAGTGACTACATGAGGTGAATATAGAGCAGGAGAACATGCTGGGGAGGTTATTGAAGGCCAATCTGTATGAAGGACTAAAAAATTAATTACATACAAATCCAGCATGCATGAGGACAATGGGGACATTCAGAGCATATTCCAATCATGGTAATTAGGGAATGAGGAAAGAAATACAATATAATAACAATCATTAAACACAAAAAAATGTGAGATTAAAGGATACAAATCTTACCTTCATATACTCCTTCTGCAGGACCTGTATGATGGCAGAACAGGTCTCTGGGATTATGATCCCCAGAGCCTGGGGGGAGATGCCTGTCGAGAACTTCAAGTCCTGCAGACTTCTCCCTGTCGCCAAGTACCACAGGGTAGCGACCAGCCTCTGCTCCGGAGTGATGGCTTGCCTCATGCAGGTATCCTGCCTGCTAATATAAGGGGTCAGCGAAGCCAGCAGATGGTGAAACACGGGGTCCGTCATCCTGAGAAAGTTCCTGAAATCATCAGGATTATTCTCACGGATCTCACGGAGCAAAGGCATATGAGAGAACTGGTCATGCTGAAGCAACCAATTCTTGGTCCAAGAACTCCTCCCCACCCTGTTCATGGACTGGACTTGTGTCAAGGTCAGGACCCCAACACCAAGCCCCCGCACAGCACGAACTCTACGAGGAGTACGTATACGCAACATGGCTAGAAAACGGTCGGCTGCTCAGAACGAAGTAACAGAACGCACTGAAGAACAGCAAGGCCTGTGAAGAGCGACCTGAAAAACAGTAACGAACGAACAAGAACACAATGACTACTTAAAGTCACGCAGGACTTGCTTGCACGCACTGAAGAGCAGATACAAACCCACAAGCACAAACTGAACCGCAGAAAACGATCTGAAAGCCACGAGTCTGAAAAAGCGCGAATCGTCTCTCACCAAACTTTTACTAACACGAGATTAGCAAAAGGAGCCCAAAGGGTGCCGCGCTTGGTTCTGAACTGGCCTTTTCTAGTCTCGTCGTACGTGCTTGACGTCACCGCGTTGTTGGCGAACGGAAATTCCGACAACTTTGTGCGACCGTGTGTACGCAAAACAAGTTTGAGCCAACATCCGTCGGAAAAAATCCTAGGATTTTGTTGTCGGAATGTCCGAACAAAGTCCGACCGTGTGTACGGGGCATTAGAGTTTATGAACTCCCAAACAGGGGATAAATTCTAACCCAAACGGCAAACCCCATTGAAGTCTATGGGAGCCAAATAATAAAAATGAGGGTGTTCACCTGTTCGCCGAATAGCGAATAATTTGGGGTGTTCGCGGCAAATTCAAAAGCCGCGGAACACCCTTTAAAAGTCTATGGGAGAAATCAAAAGTGCTAATTTTAAAGGCTTATATGCATGGTTATGTCATAAAAAATGTTTGGGGACCTGGGTCCTGCCCCAGGGGACATGTAACAATGCAAAAAAAACTTTTAAAAATGTCAGTTTTTTCGGGAGCAGTGATTTTAATAATGCTTAAAGTGAAACAATAATAGTGAAATATTGCTTTAAATTTCATACCTGGGTGTGTCTATAGTATGCCTGTAAAGTGGCACATGTTTCCCATGTTTAGAACAGTCCGAGAGCAAAATGACATTTCTAAAGGAAAAAAAGTCATTTAAATGTTCTCGCGGCTATACTGAATTGTCGGTCCCGGCAATACAGCAAAAAAACAGGAGAGAAAGTGAGTGGGGTGGTTCCTTGGGTGGTAGGTGATGTAGTGTCAGACGTGGTGGGCCCAATGAGGAACTCTGGGGAACGGGGGACCCAGAGCAGGACACTGGGGGGGAGGGGGGGGCAATGATGTGGGAGCCAGGGACAGAGGGACCAGGGGCTGACTCAGCAGCAACTTTGAAGCATTTCAGGAGTACACAGCTGTGTAGTGAGAGTCTCTCTAAATCAGTAATGGCTCACAACAATTGAGGCCGAGATGTTGAGATGTGGAAGAGGAGGATGCAGGGGAGTACTACTGGTGAGTCCTGGACTGAGCTAAATAGCTAGCTACATGGACCGGGTACCGTGAGGTGGATACCAGGTAGTCATAAAAGATAACTGTCCCAGACTCGTGATGAAGACAGGTAAGATCTCACCCGGTGTTGGCTGCAGTCCACGTCAGGAGCAGGGATTGAAGTTCTCACCATCTCCCGCTAGTTAGATGCTTGGTTGCATAGTATTCCATCCTCCAGGGAGTCATCCACGGTACACATCCATTGGCGGTGTCATGGAGATGAAGATAGGAGAGGGTAGGCCCGAGAAAGTGCAGCGGGCAAGGCCTGCTCCTCACACCGTCAATTCCCCTCGTTCCGTTTCCGCGGGCTGATTCAGGTGGCCACAATGATCCTGGGCCAATGGTGTCAAGGCTGGTAGGTGGGTCTGCTGGTCTGCAGGAACGCTATAGGCAGCGTGATGGCATCATGCTGACGCGTTTTATCTGTAACTCGGATTTCATCAGAGCATGCGCAGTAGCAGAATTCGTCGTCTTATAAAGCATCAAGACGGAACCACGTAAGGGCTTCAGCGTCTTGTTGTCAAGGCTACGGAGTTAATCACTGACAGCCACACACGTAAACAGGAAATTAAAAACACAAGAAGCAGGGTGGATCCGTGAGTACGTACATCCAGAGGAGAAGATTAAGCAGAACAGTAGCACCAGATACAGAAGCCCAAATGGGAGGAATAGTGAAGGAGGGAGCAAAGGAAATACACATAAAAGTTTGTTGATAAAAATGGCATGGGATTCCCCCACCAGGGAACCCCGAACCAAAATGTAAAAAAAAATGCATGGGGGTCCCCCCAAATTCCATACCAGGCCCTTCAGGTCTGGTATGGATATTAAGGAGAACCCCGTGCCAAAATTTAAAAAAAAATGGCGTGGGGGTTCCCCTCAAAGTCCATACCAGACACTTCAGGTCTGGTATGGATTTTAAGGGGAACCCCACGCCAAAATAATAAAAAAATTGCGTGGGGGTTCCCCCAAAATCCATACCAGACCCTTATCCGAGCACGCAACCTGGCAGGCTGCAGGAAAAGGGGGGGCAAGATAGCCGTACCAGGCTACATGCACTCAACATGGGGAGGGTGCTTTGGGGTCACCCCAAAACACCCTGTACCATGTTGATGGGGACAAGGGCCTCTTCCCCACAACCTTTGCTTGGTGGTTGTGGGGGTCTGTGGGCGGGGGGGCTTATCAGAATCTGGAAGCCCTCTTTAACAAGGGGGCCCCCAGATCCCACCCCCTATGTGAATAAGTATGGGGTACATTGTACCCCTTACCCATTCACCAAAAAAGTGCAAGAAAAGTAAAAATGACAGGAGACAGTTTTTGACAATTCCTTTATTTAAAAAAAAAATGTCCTGTGATGTCCATTCATCCTCTATCTATATAAGAAAGGTCAACGTGCAGAGAAGGCATTCAGTGGGAGGCGGAGAGATTTTTTTGTTTTTTGGGTCAGCGGGCAGCATGATTGATGATGGATTTACATCAAGGGACACTATTTTTATTTTTAATAAAGAATTTGTTAAAAACTTGTTTTTATTACTTTTTGTAATTTTTTTTGGTGAATGGGTAGGGGTACTATGTACCCGATACTCATTCACATGGGGGGTCCTTGTTAAAAGAGGCTTCCAGATTCCTATAAGCCCCCACCTGCAGACCCCACAACCACAGCCCAGGGTTGTGGGAATGAGGTCCTTGTCCCCATCAACATGGGAACAAGGTGCTTTGGGATGGAGGCAGGGCACCCCCTGCCCCAAAGCATCCAGCCCCTCATGTTGAGGACATGTGGCCTGGTATGGTTTGGGGGGCGCTCGCTCCCCCCCTTCCCTGACCTACCAGGCTGCTTGGGGTGGACCACATGCCGTTTTGTTTTAAATTTTGGGGTGGGGTTCTCCTCCAAATCCATATCATCCATACTCTGAAGAGCCTGGCATGGACTGGGGGGATGGACACCACGCCATTTTTATCTTTAATTTTTAACCGTAATTTTTTCATTTATTAAACTGTCAGTGGAAAAAAACCATTGACAGCTGATGACTCATCAGTTGTTAAGGACACCGCTTAACAACCAGTTTGCACTGTGCCCTTATATGGCAAAGCGTTGCCCAATCGCAGAATGCACTATGCAGCATTGCAGGGTGTTAATCAGGGCGATCAGCCAGCAGGCAGGCAAATATTCAGCCCAAACTCATGCTCGGGCGAACCGTTCCCCCATCCCAAATGAGGAGGAAACAAACATGGTGAGCTGTGACAATGCATACATCAGTGACATAACCCCTCTTGTGTTCCTGATGGAGCAGACTCTGCCTGGCATTATGAAAAGGGCACCGAGGCAGAGCAGTGGGAGCAGTAGCGTCGGGAGTGGGGGGCTGGAGCCCTGAGTGGGTCCCCAAAAAGCCCCAGGTCTCGGGCATGCACAATCCTGTTATTAGCCCCGAGCCTGAGCGGCGCCACAGAGCGGGGACCGATATGACCCTGAGCGTGGCCGAATGACATAGCAGGTCCCGCCTTCTGGAGCCTGCAGCGAATATGATGGACGTCTCACTGGTCCAATGCCGGGACCATGGGATGTGTGACGTCCATCATAAATAATAAAATGGTGATGGTATTTGCGCTGTGAGAATGATGATCTGCGACCAGTTTATGCTGTACACCTTACAGCAGTAAGGTGAGCTGCTTGCAGACACAGAGGTGTTATCACTGAAGATTGCATTTGGTACACAATGTTTCCCGTGGTGGGATAGATCGAGTTTTACTTTACACTGACTTTTTTTATATATTATCACATTAACTTTTTTGTCAGTTTTTTTATATTTCTTTTGGATTTATCATTCTTATATGAACTATTCAGTTTTATGTGACATACGTTTGTTATATATCTCCTGTTTACACGCGTCTATTTTTATATATATAATATATATAATTATATAAAAATATATAATTTTTTGGATTGCATGATCATACTGCACTAGGTATTATGTGATTTACTTGGATTTGATGTACACGCATTCGTTTGCCTTTATCACATATCTTTTTAGTTTCCACCAGTATATTCATATATTTCTTTTTAGCATCTCCTACATCTCTATTTTGCATTCTCACAAATACCATTACCATTTTATTATTTATATTTTCTGTTTGGATCAGATTTATAGGTTTTTGCAGCAGTGTTCCCAAGCCTTAGACCTTTAGACAGCGCAGGAGTAATCTATATATATGACGTCCATCATAGTCGCTGCAGGCTCCAGAAGGTGGGAATTACAATACGGCCGCCATGCCGCGTCACTGTGAGAAGATCCCCACTCAGCACTCGGGTGGGCGGCTCTCCTCTCCTGTCCTGTGTCATGGCTCTGGCTCTGGCTGCCTGGAGTGCCTGCTGTCTACTACTCTACTGTAATGGGCGCGTCGCACACTGCGACTGAGCTGCAGGAGGAGGTCACGTCACCTGAAGTCTGGTCATGTAGGTCAGTGCGTGTCAGTGTGGGTCAATGTATGTCAGGTAGGTCAGTGTATGTCAGGTAGGTCAGTGTGTGTCAGGTAGGTCGGTGTATGTCAGGGAGATCTGTGTGTGTCAGGTAAGTCAGTGCGTTCAGGTAGGTCAGTGCATGTCAGGTAGGTCAGTGTATATCAGGTAGGTCAGTGCGTGTCAAGTAGGTCAGTGCTTGTCAGGTAGGTCAGTGCGCATCAGGTAGGTCAGTGCGCATCAGGTAGGTAACATCCCCCCAGTGCCGGGCTCGGACTTCGAGCTGAAGCCCCTGGTCTTTTTGCCACCTAGCAACGCTCCTGAGTGGGAGGAAGAGGAGGAGTTCCTTTCCTCTCAAGGCCCACTTTATGCAAACACCATCCTTGCAATGCCACACAACACACAAGATGAGAGGGAGGAAAAGGAGGAGGATTCTGGCAGTTTTTCAAGCTTTGAAGCAGATCTGGCCCTGATGCCGATGTTGCTGATTAAGTGTTTTTCGGATGTGGAATTGCTGCAAGACTGTCTAGGCTGCCTTGCTTTGTGGGTGTTGATTTTATTGTGAATACATTTTTTGGTATACGTTTCATGAGCACAATAACACCCTAAGACCAATTTTTCTGCATCTGTTTAACCAGGACATATCTTTTCAATTTTTGACAGGAAGGCCAGTTCTTGCTTTCATAAAGAGTACCTCTATAGGGTTGTGGTATGAAGGTACCACCAACACCCAAAGCCCAAATTTTCTGCACCTGTTACCTCTATTCAAAGAAGTGGGTCCCCAAAAAGTCCTGGGTCTTGGGCATGCACAATTCTGTTATTAACCTCCGAGTCCGAGTGCTGCCGCCGAGCAGGGACCGATCTGACATTGAGCGTGGCCGAATGACATAGCAGGTCCCACCTTCTGGAGCCTGCAGCGCCTATGATGGATGTCCTCCCACTGGTCCAATGCCGGGACCGCAGTATGTGTGACATCCATCATGGGCGCTGCAGGCTCCAGAAGGCAGAAATTACAATCTGGCTGCCACATCACTGAGAAAATCCCCACTTGGCGCTCGGGCGGGCGGCTCTCCTCTTCTCTCTTGTCCTGTCCTGTGTCATGGCTCTGGCTGCCTAGAGTGCCTGCCTGTCTACTACTCTACTGTGATGGGCGCGCCACACAATACAGCTGAGCTGCAGGAGGAGGTCACATCACCTGAAGTCTGGTCAGGTAGGTCAGTGCGTGTCAGTGTGTGTCAGGTAGGTCAGTGTATGTTAGGTAGGTTTGTGTGTGTCAGGTAGGTCAGTGTATGTCAGGTAAGTCAGTGTGTGTCTAAGATCACCTGACCATACACCAGGGGCAAATTGGCTGCACACCCCTAAATGATATTTTTCTAAAAATAATTGTGGAAGTTCCCCATGGGGTTTTAAAGCAGCAAGCGAAAAAGTTTTTGTAAAAAAATGTTTTTATTAGAAAAATGCTCCGAACATACTTTGAAGACTACAAAGATTTAAAATATGAGCTCCGGTTACACATAGAGTCAAGTATATAGGGTACATATACTGGTTATGCTAAAATTTTGTCACATAATCGCACAATAAATCGCAAGGAGTGTATGTGTATTACCACTCCAGGCAGTATCATTCATGGTTATAGTAATGCTTGCCAATAACGAAGACCCCGAGACCCCAATGCATTTTGACATTTACATGGTCATTGTCTTCCTCAGGGGGTCCTTTAGGTTCTGTAGAGGCATCAAAGAAAAAATATAATCATATATTCCTCATGTATCATTGAATATAGGTATTCCATAATAACTTGATATTTACCCTTGGTACCATATACACTCTTAACCGGAGTTATCTTAAAAACTGAAAGGATCAGAGAAGTTCCCCTCTTCTGACGCTGGATTCCGTTACACCTCTGTCCCTACCCATAACCCAAGGGGGAAACCGGACCAACCCGTGGGGCTTACGAAAGATCACAGATGTGTAGCCCTCCTCCACACTTGGATGCAGGTGAAGAGCAGGACACCTATAGGTGCATCATAGTAGAAAAAAAGGGGGGATTTCTTGCTGTCATATCTAACTTTCAAAAAACTATATATCACATATGTAAATTAGTTTGTTTGGATATAGAGAGGATTGAGCATACTGAGTATCTGTACTTTGTTGTTGCTCTGACGTGTAAAGCCCCATGACCTATATGTGTAGCTCAAAAAAGAGTAAATTAATATCTTAAACCCTTCTATAATTACAATAAGTCTATCATATCATATGCTACCAGCAGTCTGTACTATAATTGCATTAAATCTATCATATCACCATGATACTGGTATATTATAGACTTCTATGTAAAAAGTGCAAGTGCTATAAAGAAAAAAGAAAAAAAGAGGAAAAAGAAAAAAGAGAAAAAAAAAGGGTGCATATGAACTAGACAGTGTGGATGAATATTATATTACCTAGTGAAAAAAAGCATGATGTGAAAAAATAAGGACATCCTTATGTAGAGGGAATGAGTGGTTTATCAAGTATGGGGCATAAAAAGATAAAAAAACCCAGTGAAAAAATATGAAAACTATAAAAACTATGAAATAAAACCCAATACCTACGATAAAGAAAGTATGCCAAAATGTGAAAAGGTAATAATTAGTATATGACAATATTGTGAAGTGAAAAAAAGGAGAAATAATGACAAACATTTGAATGGTGTAAATGTTGTGTGTCTATGTAAGTGGAATGTCAGTGAGTAAATGATCATGTGTAAGTGCAAGTGGATGATTGAAGGAATGGAATTAAAACCTTCATCTCAATTGAAACTGACGCTCAGAAGTAAAAAATGAAAAATAAAAAATAAATACTTTAGAATACATGTGAAAATCACTAGTCTTAAAACTAAAGACCAAGAAGCTCACCTAATGGTTCATAGTGGAAAAGTTATTGGTGTCCATGGCATACTATAGGCAAATGCACAGTGTCTGATAACCAAGTCTAGCAGACAAGTGCATTGGAGGCCTTTAAAAACCAAAAAGAGGGTATTAAACATAGAGAGGATTGATAGACAAGCTCACAGCGGTACAGCATGACCCACTGTTTGCATGTGTGCTTACCTCATAAGATGGTTGCCGTCTTACTCTGTCAGGGATCAGCTGAGCTGTCTAAATCTAAGCTGTCACTAATTATACTCACTCACTTATCCGTTATTACTATCAGCTGTTCACAGCCTGCAGTCCCAGCCTACCAAGGGGAGGGGCCGTGGGGAGGCGGTCCTGCGTCCCCTCTGTGGTCATCCTGGCGTTCTGACAAGTAGAACGCTCCGGAAACCTCCGACACCTCCACTGTGAAAAACGAGACTGGGAACCAGGTAGGCGCACGTGCAACCCGCACATCCCCGATCATAGCCGAAGAGTCTTCGTGCGCATGCGCTCTGCCTGGATCCCAGTCCGGTGGTGTGTACGGAACGCCGCCGGCAGGGAAAGCAAGCTCCACCTAGTGGTTGTAGACAACCACTGGTGTTTGCTACGATGGTAGACGTGACATCTCCCTACCCTGCCGGGAAGCCGCCGAGTTGGTGATTGCAACCCCAGAGGCCAGGAGGGAGAGCGGGACGGTGATCCAGCATCTAGGGGAAAAAAGAAAAATAGAGAAAAAGAAAAAAACATCAGAAATATATACATTGTGTACACAGAAAAGTATGCTTCAATGTTCAGGAGTTATACAAAGTTAGAAAGTATTTATTCACATTTATATGTCAACTGAGCGCAACATAAAGGGTATAAATTGCAACAACTGTACACAAAAATAAAGGGATGGATCCCAACTCTATTTTTCTTTTTTATGGAAATCATTCCCAAGGGCTTTACTCCCAAAGAGGGAGAACAAATGGAGAGGACATTCTAGCAAGGATTCAAGAGGAATCCACAGGCGAACTATGTGTGTTTTTTTATTTTATTTTATATATATCACGTATTTTAGTTACACCAAATTCCTTTGCAAAAAGACATAAGACAGCTATGTCTAAGTATGCCTGATTGTTGCTAAAGAAGCAAACTAAGAAAGGATAACCCAACTTATAAATTATATATGTCTCTTGATATATCCGCCAAGTGCTTGTCTGCATCTCTCTAGTTTGTCTTCCCTGAACTGAAGCCCTTGAGAAAGGGGGTATATGAAATAGACTCATTTAAACCAGGATATGAGGTTGCCCCCAATCTGTATATCCATTTTTGCTCAATTTGAAGGAGCCGTTTGTTCCAGTCTCCGCCCCGTGCCGGAATATGAATTCGGTCTAGGGCGGCGAATGTCACTTTAGGCATTATGTAATTGTGTTTGGTGACCACATGCCTCCCCAGAGGGAGGTAGATGTTCCCGATTTCCATACTATAAATGTGTTTAGATGTTCGACACCAAAATTTCTGCCGAGTTTTCACCACATAAAATGCTCCACATTCACAGGACATTAGATATACCACTGCAGGAGTCTGGCAGTTAACAAAGTGTTTGGGTTTGAAGACCCGTCCATTTGGGAGTGTAAAGACTTTTTCTTTCCTTATCCACTGGCAGTGGGCACATTGTCCAAAAGGAAAAGTGCCAAATGTTGAGCAGTGTTTTTTAATGGATTTCCGATATTCGCTTTTGACCAGCTTGTCTTTAAGGGACATAGCGCGTTTAAAAGTAATAGAGGGAACAGGAGATACATAGTGTCCCACCTTGTCATCATCTGTAAGGATGGACCAGTGTTTCGTGATAATGTTACGAATTTGTTGATGTTTTCGTGAATATCGTATAATTATACGTGAAGGGTTTGCTTCTTTCCTCCTTCTTGTTTGTGGTCTAAATAACAATGCACCTCAGGTAGGTCAGTGCGCGTCAAGTAGGTAACATCCCCCCCCGCTGCCGGGATCAGACTTCGGGCTGAAGCTGCTGGTCTTTTTGTCACCTAACAACGCCCCTGCCCCTAGTGCATTACTTTATATTTTCCACCATCAAACCTTCTTTGCCGTGTAGTTGCCCACCCCTCTTTTTATTGAAGGCCTCTTGTAAAGTTGCTATATCGTGTTGTGAGGTTATTACCCTGCTTATCTTTGTATCATCAACATACACTGAGACTGAACTATTTATACCAACGTCTTTATCATTTATGAACAAGTTAAACATAAGTGGTGTACTCCAGGGCTCTGTTCAGGGGCCAATTCTAACTCCAGACCATTCAGAGAATATGCTATTTATCACCACCCTGTGTACATGCTCCTGTAAGCAGTTTTCTATCCAGGTTCATACACTATCGCCAATGCCAACAGAACTCAATTTGGGAATTAAGTATTTACGGGGGGACCGTGTCGAATGTTTTGGTCAAGTTTAGATACATCCACAGGCCTTCCTCTATCCAGATTACAGCTCACTTCCTCATAGGATGTTTATTAACAACCTATTGGTTGGTCTGGCAAGAACAATCTTTCTTAAATCCATGTTGGTTACTACTAATGATATTATTTTCATTAGCAAATTCTTAGATATGGTTCCTTATCACCCCCTCCAATAGTTTACAAACTATTGATGTTAGGCTGACTGGCCTTTAAATGTATCTTGGTCTTTTTTTGAATATTGTTACCACATCGGCACCCATCTTAACCACTTCAATACAGGGCACTTATACCCCTTTTCCTGCCCGGACCAATTGTCAGCTTACAGTGCTCTCACACTTTAAATGCCAATTACTCAGTCATGCAACATGGTACCCAAACAAAATTGTTATAATTTTTTCACACAAATAGAGCTTTCTTTTGGTGGTATTTAATTAGCACTGGATTTTTTTAGGTTAAACCTCTTTTCTTCTAATTTTAATGAGTCACCAGGTGTCTTGTTAAACTCCCTTCCACAAAAAAGTTTTATCCCTATTGTGGGGACATCAGTACGGTATTTATATATTGAAATCATATCCCCTCTCAAGCGTCTCTTCTCCAGAGTGAATAAGTTCAATGCTCGCAACCTTTTCTGTAATACAACATTGAAGTAGTACCTTCAGGTGTTCTAGAAGCATAAATTACACATCTAATTTCATTCCTACCTATCACACTGACCCCATTTTGGAAAGCAAAGGTATATTCTATGAGGCATGGGCTGCAGATAGGTACTCGGGTACTCTTATGGGCTGGTGACAGGTACTCAGGTAATCTGATGGGCTGCAGATAGGTATTCGGGTACTCTGATGGACTGGAGACAGGTAGTCGGGTAATCTGATGGGCTGCAGATAGGTACTCGGGTACTCTGATGGGCTGGAGACAGGTACTTGGGTACTCTGATGGGCTGGTGACAGGTACTCGGGTACTCTGATGGGCTGGTGACAGGTACTCGGGTACTCCGATGGGCTGGTGACAGGTACTCGAGTAATCTGATGGGCTGCAGATAGGTACTCGGGTACTCTGATGGGCTGGGGACAGATACTCGGGTACTCTGATGGGCTGCAGATAGGTACTCGGTGAAGAGGAAACAGGTAATATAACCACCCAGGTGTACTCTTTAGGTAATGCAGGAAGAACTTTTTAGTGACCCTTCAGATCTGAGAGAGACTCAATGATTACACATGGAGAGTATTATCAAAGTGCCTCTGTTTATTGAACACAAAATGCAGAGTATATATGCAGATTCTAAAGGAAAAAGGTAGGGGCTAGTAGGGACTTCCCATATGTTTCATATGTTTCGACCGGACTCGATTTCGACTGATTAATTTAAAACATGTTTCAAATCTAAGTCCGTCCAACTTTTGAGAAAACAAAGTCCGCTGGAGCCCACACACTATCGAATTGTCGACCAAATCCCGTCCGCCGGGCATAGTCTGCAGTAAAGTCCGCTCGTGTGTACGCGGCATTAGGGTATTATTTGAAAGCGTTCTTGTGAAATTTGTAAGGATGACAGGAGGTGTGCCATTAAGGAGGGCGTGAAGTTTAGAGGTACTGCCATTAGGGGAATTCTAGCAGTGCTAGGATGGAGTTTACTACATATCCAACATTTTTCATATGCAGACTTCCGGGCATAACTATATTTAAATTTTAATAAAAGCATCTTATCAGTGAAACTAACTTCCTTATTTCCTTCAGTTTGTATATCTCTCTTATGTCTTATATGTGTATGATTTAGATTTATTCTGAGGTGACCCACATATGCCTTTTAAGGCTACCAAGTCCTCTGGATGATATATACAGTTAGTTATGATCCAGGTGGGTAGTAACACAATCAGAGTGATCAGGAACAGAAAGAAGAAAGCTTTCCCAGAAGTCTGTGGTGAAATAAGTGAGGTAACCTTTTTCAGAGACTTGACCCCCTTCTTCACTCACTATTCAAGGATTTTCACTACTCTCTTGACCTCCTCTGTCTTTGTATTTGCCTTTGCCTTTCTTCTTAGGGTCCTGGTTGACCTTCTTTACTCGACTGGCATTGATCCAAGACTGTTGTCCCTCCACAAGGATTGCTGTCCTGGTTACCGCGCTCATGGTGGTTGGAGGTCCAAAAGGAAATTCCTGCTTTTTGGTTCGGTTCAGCTGCTGGACCACCACTAGGTCACCGACCTTAAAGAGGTGTGTTGGTTCCTGTGAAGAAGAAGGAGAGGTGTGAGCGACATTTCTTTCAATTTTGTCCAATGTTTCAATTAATTTTCTTATATATTCATCCTGAATAAGATCAAGATCTACTCTTTCTAACAGTTATGCCCAGTACATACGGTCGGACATTGATCGGACATTCCGACAACAAAATCCTAGGATTTTTTCCGACGGATGTTGGCTCAAACTTGTTTTGCATACACACGGTCGCACAAAGTTGTTGTAATTTCCAATCGCCAAGAATGCGGTGGCGTAAACCACATACAACAAGACTAGAAAAGGTCAGTTCACAACCTAGCGCAGCACCCTTTGGGCTCCTTTTGCTAATCTCGTGTTAGTAAAAGTTTGGGGAGAGACGATTCGCGCTTTTTCAGACTCGTGGCTTTCAGATCGTTTTCTGCGGTTCAGTTTGTGCTTGTGGGTTTGTATCTGCTCTTCAGTGCGTGCAAGCAAGCTACGCGTGACTTTGTCATTGTGTTCTTGTTCATTCGTTACTGTTTTTCAGGTCGCTCTTCACAGGCCTTGCTGTTCTTCAGTGCGTTCTGTTACTTCGTTCTGTGCAGCCGACCGTTTTCTAGCCATGTTGCATATACGTACTCCTCGTAGAGTTCGTGCTGTGCGGGGGCTTGGTGTTGGGGTCCTGACCTTGACACAAGTCCAGTCCATGAACAGGGTGGGGAGGAGTTCATGGACCAAGAATTGGTTGCTCCAGCGTGACCAGTTCTGTCATATGCCTTTGCTCCGTGAGATCCATGAGAATAATCCTGATGATTTCAGGAACTTTCTACGGATGACGGACCCCGTATTTCATCGTTTGTTGGCTTTGCTGACCCCCTATATCAGCAGGCAGGATACCTGCATGAGGCAAGCCATCACTCCGGAGCAGAGGCTCGTCGCCACCCTGCGGTACTTGGCGACAGGGAGAAGTCTGCAGGACTTGAAGTTCTCGACAGGCATCTCCCCCCAGGCTCTGGGGATCATTATCCCAGAAACCTGTTCTGCCATCATACAGGTCCTGCAGAAGGAGTATATTAAGGTAAGATTTTTATCCTTTAATCTCACATTTTATTGTATGTATTGTTTGATAATATATTGTATTTCTTTCCTCATTCCCTAAGTACCATGATTGTAATATGCTGTGAATGTCTCCTTTGTCCTCATGCATGCTGGATTTTTATGTAATTATTTTTTTGTCCTTCATACATATTTGCCTTCACTTACCTTCCCAGCATTCTCTCCTGGCCCCCATATTTATCTCATGTAGTCAATTAACAATGTATTTTGTCAGCTCCATAGTAGTGCTTTACCCCAAACACCCCCTAAAATGTGTTGAAATGTGATTTGTGCTTTAAATTCAGGCAGAGTGCCAGAGGCTTTTTTTGGGGGTCCTCAAATCATTTGGAACCCTCCCCCCAGCTGATACCAATTCTCTATCTATCCTCAATCATCTATCTGCTGACTTTTCCAAACCCATACACACTATACCCATCTCTTTAGTGGTCAGATTTATGAATGAATTCCCCAAACATGTAGTGCAAGGGCCTGCCTGTATACTTTCAAATGGTAATGTTTAAAGTTTTTGTATCCTATTATTATCTTGATAGGTAATAGCAGAATGTCCAAATGTGCTCAAATGTGTACAATGTGTATTTATATGTTTGTATTATGACACTTCTTACCTGTCCAGTGGGCTGCCAATAGTGTAACTAAGGAGGGGCTGTTCAAAGTAATACACATTATTTATGCATTCATCTCTCAATGAAGTGGAGAGGGTTACCTGTCCAAGAGCCCCCCCCCATAATGTTAGAAATGGCCCATGAGAGGGGGGAGGGGGAATATGATAGGTGTACCTAATACTTTGGTGCTTAAAAATTCCCATAAATAAATGGTATCTTGATGTTGGCCAAGAATGTTTGTGTCTAATCTGCTTTCCCTGTTTATGTGCAAAATTACTATTTTTTTTTTGTTTTCCTCCAGTTTCCTTCCATGCAACAGGAATGGCAGACTGTGGCCTCTCACTTTGCCCAGCGGTGGGACTTTCCTAACTGCGGAGGGGCAATTGATGGGAAACACGTCCACATCATCCCACCACCCAACTCGGGGTCATACTATTATAATTATAAGGGGTTCAATAGTTGTGTGATGTTGGCGGTGGTGTCGGCTACTTATGAGTTCCTGTATGTGGACATGGGGAAGAATGGCCGGATGTCTGATGGTGGAGTCATCGCCCAGACGAAGTTCTACAGGAGTCTCCAGAATGTCAGCTTGGACTTGCCACCTCCAGAAGGCAATGTGGAAGGACTCCCATTCGTCTTCATTGCGGATGAAGCCTTTGCGCTGGGGGACCATCTTATGCGGCCATTCCCAATGAGGACCCTCACCCTGGACCAGAGGGTTTTTAATTACCTGCTGGCCAGAGCCGGAAGAAGGGTGGAGAACACGTTTGGAATCATGGCCAGCCGGTTCCACCTATTTCTTACACCCATACATATGGCGGAGTATAAACTGAATTATATTATCCTGGTGTAAAGTTGAACCTTGAAATAAAGGACATCAACGCCAGCTGCATACGTCTCACACATGGTTTACTCAAGAATATACACTGTACATACAGCGGATCACATCTGGATTGATAGTGATACAGGTTACAGAGTGATACAGACTTTTATAGAAACTCATATCATTACAGTCTATGTCGGGCAAAAGTCCAAAGTTACACATCACAAATACGTATTTCAATAAGTATTTCACTCAATATTTCAACACAGTTCTTGGCCAGTGTTCTGAGTTTTCTGGGTTACTTTGACCTGGCTAATTTCAACTGTCAAGTTATTTTGACAGAAAGAAAGAATAATTATTTGGAAGAAATTAATTTGGCTTTTAAACAGGGACTTTCTACGTCAACATCTTTCCCTATCTCATATTCTGAGAATCATTGGCAGAACATTTAGATGTTGGTCAACCCAGCCACATGTGTTGCAATACCGAGAGAATTCAGAAACTTTTCTTACTGGAACACAGATTCTCAAAAATACAGTGTATATATATTTTTAATAAAAAAGGAGAACTCTGAATATACAAGAAGATATGGTTCCTATATTTTATATATCTTCACAGCCCCTCCTGTGTTTAGAATTCTTTCGGTATCCCTTTTAAGATTCTTCTGTATCTTTAAGTTGATTTCCAGGTATGCGGACCACCATTTCATGAGCAGTTATGACTCGAGATTATTTTTCAAACAACATTTGTATAACATGTACACCTAATTCCTACAATGTATAAAATACCATGTAAAATTCCAGAAAACCATCCTGCAATACCAGAAAACCAGTTGAGAGGATTGAGCCAGGAAAGCCAGCTTTCCCAGTTACCTTCAACCCAAGTAGTTTTGGTATGTTCTTTGCAAAATTTAACCTTCATTTGTTGTACTTTTTCTACATGTGAAATGATGGCATCTTCAGTCTTCGTATCATTTCCGATGTAGTTACAACAAGTAGTTCCCACTATGGCGCATATTCCTCCTTGACTGTCCGTGAGATAATCCAGCACCAGCCCGTGCTGCAAAACCTCCTTCTTGATCATCTTTAATTCTATAGCAAGGGCTATAAAGTTTCTATCATACAGGGCAGTAATGTTATCCATCAAGCCTGCCAAATGAATGATGAAACTGAAAGCCTTTTTAATGCAACATCTATTTACCCAAGGAATAGAAAACAATGGTTTAATCTCTCTGTCATGTGATTCAACATTTGTAAAATTATCATCTGACTTAGGATAAAATGTAGGCCTATCAGGAGAATTGTCATTTTTTTCATTAATCTCAGAGTCTTCTTCTTCCTCTTTTCCTCCTGGGATTTCATCTTCTCCTGGAGCTGACTGATCAGTGAGGTTCCTTTTTAACAAGGCGCACAAAGTCTTTTTTAAGAAAGTGTATAGGTATTTTGTGGAGCTGTGTTTCTTGAAAGTCATTATCCTCCATATACCAAGTAGCAGGTATGACTCTACCAAAGTAAAAGTTAATGCAGACAGCTGGTTTTCTCAATGCAGCATTTGTGAATAGTAGAAGTGAAATAGCTCTGTCAATCATTGTTCTACTGACTTCACCAAAGTGTACACTGTCCTCCATTTTAGCTAAAGTGCTAGGTATTCCTAACAAAGAGGAGAAAGTCTTATGAGAAATAGGTGCATGTGTGCATATCCAGCAATTAGTGATATTCAGCTTCTTGGCAGCTTGCATCTGAAACCGGTTCAAGTTGTGACATTTCTTCCATTACAGTAGCATTAAAAAGAAAAGTGTCTTGCATCTTACCCTTTTCTTCCTTGTGTGTCCATTCATATGTCATGACTGTAATCCATACCACCACACCACCGCAGAGGATAACACTCCAGAGCTTCACATTCATCTTAGGCCCTAGGAGATTCATTCTGCAGTCTTCTTGCTTGCGCACGAGTCAGTGGAGGAGACCTGGAAGGTAAAGGTACAGAACAATTCTTGCCAGTGGCAGACCGGCTTATATTTTCTTTTTGAGTCACAGACTTTACAGTGTGAACCATGCACCCAATACTTATAGTCTTTCAGCTTCACTGTGGTAGGAGACACAAGAATGACCTGAAATGGTCCTTTCCACTTAGGAGACAAAGTAGTTTGGGGTGTGTGATTCTTGATATACACCCAATCTCCTAACTTTAGTCCATGAGTTTCTTCACTCGTGTCCACAGGTTGTCCTGCTTTGGCTCTGGAAAAAGTATCAGAAAACACATTTGCCAATTTGCAATGTCCATTCATTAAAGTCACTGTCTCTGGCTGTACAAGAGATGAATGTAGTCTCCTGGGCGGTCGCCCAAATAATATGTCAAAAGGTGACAGTCCATGCTTCTTTTTAGGGGTAGTCCTAAAGGCTATAGGTAACGCTTCTACACATGTGCTTTGTCCATTAGCAGTTATTTTGGCCAAATACCTCTTCAGGGCTTGATTGCTGCATTCCACCATCCCACTAGCTTGAGATCTGCAAGGAGTATGCAATTGCTGTTTCATACCCAAAATACTCACTACTTCTGCCATGAGTTTATTATCAAAATGTGTACCTCTATCTGAGGAAATTATTGACCCCATACCAAACCTTGGGATCAATTCCCTCGTCAGACATTTTACCACAGTTCTGGCATCATTTTTGGACGTGGGCCAAGCCTCTGGCCAGTTCAAAAATTGATCAATGCAAAAATACTTAAATTGACCACAAGGGGGCATATCCGAGAAGTCAGGGGGTCACCAAATGTAAAGTTGAACCTTGAAATAAAGGACATCAACGCCAGCTGCATACGTCTCACACATGGTTTACTCAAGAATATACACTGTACATACAGCGGATCACATCTGGATTGATAGTGATACAGGTTACAGAGTGATACAGACTTTTATAGAAACTCATATCATTACAGTCTATGTCGGCAAAAGCCCAAAGTTACACATCACAAATACGTATTTCAATAAGTATTTCACTCAATATTTCAACACAGTTCTTGGCCAGTGTTCTGAGTTTTCTGGGTTACTTTGACCTGGCTAATTTCAACTGTCAAGTTATTTTGACAGAAAGAAAGAATAATTATTTGGAAGAAATTAATTTGGCTTTTAAACAGGGACTTTCTACGTCAACATCTTTCCCTTTCTCATATTCCGAGAATCATTGGCAGAACATTTAGATGTTGGTCAACCCAGCCACATGTGTTGCAATACCGAGAGAATTCAGAAACTTTTCTTACTGGAACACAGATTCTCAAAAATACAGTGTATATATATTTTTAATAAAAAAGGAGAACTCTGAATATACAAGAAGATATGGTTCCTATATTTTATATATCTTCACACTGGTGTGCTGTGTTCTACATAACTTTTTACGGAAACATTCTGCCAACTATGCTAGCTCAGTTGGGCCTGAGGCTGGAATTCAAAATGAATCAACCCTGACGGCGCTTGAAAGTGGCCGTCCTGGCTTGCCCTCCCTGAGTGCCCGTGATGTCCGGCTAAGATACCTTGAATTCTTTGCGGGTAGGGGGGCTATCAATATGCCAGACAATGTCTGAAACCTTTATCAAATTGAAAAAAAAAAAGCAAATCTTTGGTGACAATTACTGCTTGTGTTTGTTTAAGCTGACCCTGACAGAAATGTGTTGAGTCCTGAAAATGGCGTGATTGTGTAACCTTATACAAAGCACTGTTGGGTGTTATTTACTAAAGGCAAAGACACTTTGCACTATAAAGTGCACTTGAAACTGCACTTGGAGTGCAAAGTTGATTTGCCCTTGGGAAATAACACCCATTGTCACAGAAAACACCAATTAGAGCACCCCCAAAAGTGTTGTAGCGTTGAGACACTAATCCACACATTCTTGATTAACAATCTTTTTAATACTTGCATAATCACATGTGCATTTAGAAAAGGTTTTTAAAACAAACCAACATGTTTGTTGTATAACAATTTTTGGGATCACATTAGAAAAAGTAGAAATGTCCATTTCAGATAAAACAGGCATGTTTAAAACCCACAAGAAAGACACAAATCTTGAACTTACAAAGTTCACATTTGGTAGAACTTGAAGGCAATATCAGACATGAGTATTTACAAACTGTGTTTGATATTGCGTTCAGATGGGGTGAAGTCACCCCCAGAAAAGCCAAATTTTGAAGATGCACACAAATAGCCGAATGTTAACATGTGCTAGCTGCCATCATGGGGGATCAAGGGACGCGTTTTGGGGGAGCAACCCCTTCCTCACAGCTACTTTATTATTGAGGAAGGGGTTGCACCCCCAAAACGCGTCCATTGATCTCCCGTGATGGCAGATAGCACATGTTGACACACTGTGTGCATCCTCAAAATTTGGCTTTTCTCCAACTAGACAAAAAATTTTAAAATTGTAGCACACCATAAAAGAAAGGGATTTGGGCGGGTTTTAAACTCTCCCCAAAACATCAATGATGTTCTTATTTTTTGAATAACATCATTGATGTTTTTCTTAGTTTCAAAGATTTTATTGAAGATTGTAAGGTCTTTACAGCAGTTGTGTTACATTTAACAGTAAACATCGAACATGAGATTGTTAAAGTATGAAATTTTATCTTATCTTAAGAGAATTCCCAGCCGGGCTTAAAGATAACAAACCTATTAACCTAGGTAATAAAGGGGTGTGTACCCCACATGTAACTTTAGATAGGTCAAAACTGCCCTAAAATTGAGACTCCATTGGAGGTGTGTTCTACGTTCCGTGATAAATTTTGTGTGTAGTAGAAAGTTGGTTTGTAATTTATGGAAGAACTCTATCATCAGAGTGATGTATTTATCATTTGATGTGTAACCGCTCGTTACTCGTGCTTGATAAGTTCGTTTGCCTCTGGGTAGTAATTCATGAATTGGGTAGTTAGTTGGTATGTGGCGTGGGTATCTTATGTACTTGTCCGGGTGTCAACATATCGGGCATGGGAAAAGGAGAGGGTGAGGAAGAAAGGATAGAAGGTAAGAAAGTAGTTAAAGGGGTCAGTAGGGAATGGAGGTGGACCAGGAGGATGGGGAAGGTGGGATCTCTGACTTCTCTTAGTAAATGTAGTATGGTCAATATATATTATAGACATTGGAGTGCTTTTAACCACTTCCCTACCCGCCCATAGTCATATGACGTCCTGGGATGGGATCTCCCATCCTGGGTGGGCGTCATATGACGTCCTGGGATTCCCGGCCTCCTAGGGTGCGCGCGCGCGCCGCCGGGAGCGCGTGCGCGCCCCCGCCGCGTTCCTCGGGACTCGGTGCGTGTGCCCGGCGGCCGCGATGTCCGCCGGGCACCCGTGATTGCCCGTTAACCGGGCCGGCTTGTGGATCTGTGTGTGTAAACACACAGATCCACAGCCTGTCAGCTCTGAGGAGAGCGATCTGTGTTCCCAGAACGGAGGAACACTGATCGGTCTCCTCCCCTTGAGCGTCCCCTCCCCCTTCAGTTAGTAATCACTCCCTAGGAAACATATTAACCCCTCCCCGCCCCTTAGTGGTTAACCCCTTCACTGCCTGTCACATTTACACAGTAATCAATGCAATTGTATAGCATTGATCGCTGTATAAATGTGAACGGTCCCAAAAATGTGTCAAAAGTGTCCGATGTGTCCGCCATAATGTCGCAGTCACGAAAAAAAATCGCGATCGCCGCTAAAAAAATAAATAATTTTTTTTTTTAAAAATGCCGTAAATCTATCCCCTATTTTGTAGACGCTATAACTTTTGAGCAAACCAATCAATATACGCTTATTGCGATTTTTTTTTACCAAAAATATGTAGAAGAATACGTATCAGCCGAAACTGAGGAAAAAATTTGTTTTTTAAAAAAAAAATTGGGATATTTATTATAGCAAAAAGTAAAAAATATTGGGTTTTTTTCAAAATTGTCGCTCTTCTTTTGTTTATAGCGCAAAAAATAAAAACCGCAGAGGCGATCAAATACCACCAAAAGAAATCTCTATTTGTGGTGAAAAAAGGACGTCAATTTTTTTTGGGTACAACGTCGCACGACCGCGCAATTGACGTTCACAGTGCGACAGCGCTGAAAACTAAAATTTGGCCTGGGAAGGAAGGGGGTAGAATTGCCCTGTATTGAACCGGTTAAAAGGGGAAAATTTGTCATCGGGGTAGGGAGTAAAGATAAATATATATATTTGGTCTGTGTATGAGTAATGATAATTTTCATCCTCTTCCCTTACGTAGGGGAATTCAAGATGGTCTTGTATTCCGGCAGAGACTGGAAGTGAGTCCAGCATGCCCATTTGCGGCTGAATTTTGTCGGTGTGTCTCTAGCGATATGTATTAATTTTTCCATCTCTGCTACTTTGTTGATTCTGAGGAACCATTCTTTCAGAGTGGGTATCTTGTTTGATTTCCAATGTATTGGTATGCATTGTTTTGCTGCATTTATCAAGTGCATCATTAGTGATTTGTGGTAGGTATTGTGTGGTAATGAGGAAAGGTGTAGAAGAAATTGGGCAGGGGTGAAATCTGGGTTATAGGTGGTGACCTGCTCAATTATTCTGTGGACCTCCGATCAGAAGGCTTGTAGCGGGGTGCAAGACCACCAAATATGGAGTAGCGTGCCCCTCCCTTGATGGCTCCTCCAACATGTTTCAGGGATGTCAGCTTTAAATTTATGTAACAATGCTGGGGTATGATACCATCTCAACTGGATTTTGAACCCATTCTCTTGAGTGGAGACATTAGTTGAGCCTTTGTGTATGTTTGAGAATATTTGCTCCCAGTTCTCTTCCGAGATTTGTATGGATAAGTCCTTTTCCCATTTCTTGCAGTATTGACTGTCATTAGCTTTAAGGTCAGCGAAGAGAAGGTTGTGTATTTGAGAGATAAGGTGTGTTTGTTGTGTTGTTTTGGTACATAGTGTTTCGAAGGGAGTGAGCTGTCTAGAGCATTGACCCTTTTTGTCTAGCTTTTGGAGGTAGTGGGCTATCATTATGAATGTCCAGCTTGGGATAGGTGTCTTTTCAAAACGTGCTGCGATTTGCGTTGCGGGGAGTAATTTGCCTTGTTGGAGGAATTGGTGGGCTCTGATTTGTCCCTGTGGTTGTCAGCTAGAAATTGATGGTGCATATCCGGTGGGAAGTCCGGATTCAGCTTTATAGGAGTCAATAGACTGGGGGTGGAGGAGATTGGGGTGGCCTTACATATCGTGTGAAAAACATTGCAAGGTGGGACCAATCGTCAGATGAGTTTGGGTATCTTGTGGGATTTGCTTGGGGGAAATCCAAGGAAGGGAGTTCAGATCTAATTTTGTGAAGGAAGCTTGTAGGGAGACCCAATCTTTTTGATGGGTATGGACGTTCCAGTCCACTATCCTGGCTAGATGGGTGGCTGCATGGTAATTGAAGATGTTCGGAAGGCCTATTCCTCCTAGGTTTTTTGGGCGAGAGAGCATGTTGTGACTAATTCTGTGTCTATGTTTGCCCCACAAGAAGTTGGAGCTGATCTGCCTGTATGTTTTGAAGAACAGGGGAGAATCTGTATCGGGATCGTCTGTAGAAGGTATAGGATTCGGGAAGAGCATTCATCTTCAGGATAGCCGCTCTGCCGAACCATGAAAATGTCGGTTTGTTCCATGTTTCGAGATCAGAGGATAGTCTGTTTAGTAGGGAAAGAAAATTTTTGGCATATAGGTCAGAGAGTGTGGTCGGAATCTGAATGCCTAAGTATGATATCAAATCTTGTTTCCATTGGAACGGAAAGTTATGCTTGCATTGGTTTACTAGACTTTGGGTTAGTGATATGTTAAGTGCAAAAGATTTAGAGAAATTGATCTTCAGATTAGATAGGGTTTGGAAGAGCTTAAATTCAGCTAATAATATTGGTAAAGTGGTTAGTGGTTGTGAGGAATAATAGTATGTCATCTGCGTATGCCGCATATTTGTATTCCTTTTCAGGAGATTGAATTCCCTTTATGTCTGGGTTAAGTGTCAGTTTCCATAGGAAGGGTTCAAGGGTTAGTACAAATAGGATTGGTGACAGTGGGCACCCCTGTCTAGTTCCATTGCGGATGGGAAAGGCATTCGACAGAGTACCATCGACCCTCACTTTAGCAGAGGGATTGCTGTATAGTGACATAATTAGTCCAATCATTTGGGGACCAAGTCCTATGGCTTGTAAGATTGCTGACATGTAATCCCAAGATACTCTGTCGAACGCCTTTTCGGCGTCAAGTGACAGGAAGAAACCTTTTTGCTTGGTATGGGTGATCAGATAGTGCAGGTCAATCACTTTTCTCGTGTTGTCTCTGGCTTCACTGCCAGGGATAAAACCTACTTGGTCGTGGGATATGATTGAAGGCAGAACGGTTAGTAGTCTGTTGGCTAATATTTTTGAAACTATTTTTATGTCTACATTTAACAATGAAATTGGTCTGTAATTACTTGTGAGGGAAGGGTCTTTGCCCTCTTTGGGAATGACTGCTTTATGAGCTTCTAGCATTCCTCCTGTGAGGGGATTTTTGGGAGAAAGAGATTTAAAGGTCCTGAGGAAAGGAGTTTGGAGGGTGTCGGAAAATGTCTTGTAGTACACCGCTGGGAGGCCGTCTGGGCCTGGGCTTTTGCCAGGTTTGAGCTGACTGATTGCCTGTGCCCATTCCGTGGATGAGATTGGCGCGTCAAGAGTTGTCGCTACCTCTGAAGTTATTTTCTGGGGGGCATAATGATCTAGGAATGTTTTAATGTTTTGGGCTCTCAGTGAAGCTGGGGTGGAGGTGGGTTCAGATGCGTATAAATCGTAGAGGGAGGAGTAATATTTTGCAAATTCCTGCGCTATGTCATCATTGTGTGTGAGGGCTTTTCCAGTAGCGGATTGTATTTGGTGGATCGTATTACTGGCTTTTTGTTTGCGTAGGGCTCTTGCGAGGAATCGGCCGCTCTTGTTGCCAAAGTCGTAGAATAGTTTGTGCGAGAGGATGAATTTTTTTCCTGAGAGTGAGGTGTAGTTCTTCTTTGATAAGTGTGCGGGTCTCCATGAGTTCCGAATGAGTTTGTTGTGCTAGAGTTTGTTTATGCGAAGCTTCAAGTTTCTTCAGTTTCATGAATAGGTTAGATAGATTAGCTTTCTTGGCTTTTTTAATAGAAGCTGTGAGGGAGATCAGTTTCCCTCTTATGACACATTCGTGCGCCTCCCATTGTGTCAGAGGTAGGGATGAGCCGAACACCCCCCTGTTCGGTTCGCACCAGAACATGCGAACAGGAAAAAAAATTCGTTCGAACACGCGAACACCGTTAAAGTCTATGGGACACGAACATGAATAATCAAAAGTGCTAATTTTAAAGGCTAATATGCAAGTTATTGTCAATAAAAGTGTTTGGGGACCTGGGTCCTGCCCCAGGGGACATGGATCAATGCAAAAAAAAGTTTTAAAAACGGCCGTTTTTTCAGGAGCAGTGATTTTAATAATGCTTAAAGTCAAACAATAAAAGTGTAATATCCCTTTAAATTTCGTACCTGGGGGGTGTCTATAGTATGCCTGTAAAGGGGCGCATGTTTCCCGTGTTTAGAACAGTCTGACAGCAAAATGACATTTTGAAGGAAAAAACTCATTTAAAACTACCGCGGCTATTGCATTGCCGACAATACACATAGAAGTTCATTGATAAAAACGGCATGGGAATTCCCCACAGGGCAACCCCGAACCAAAATTAAAAAAAAAAATGATGTGGGAGTCCCCCTAAATTCCATACAAGGCCCTTCAGGTCTGGTATGGATTTTAAGGGGAACCCCGCGCCCAAAAAAAAAAAAAAAAAACGGCGTGGGGTCCCCCTAAAAATCCATACCAGACCCTTATCCGAGCACGCAACCTGGCAGGCCGCAGGAAAAGAGGGGGGGACGAGAGTGCGGCCCCCCCCCCTCCTGAACCATACCAGGCCACATGCCCTCAACATTGGGAGGGTGCTTTGGGGTAGCCCCCCAAAGCACCTTGTCCCCATGTTGATGAAGACAAGGGCCTCATCCCCACAACCGTGGCCGGTGGTTGTGGGGGTCTGCGGGCGGGGGGCTTATCGGAATCTGGAAGCCCCCTTTAACAAGGGGACCCCCAGATCCCGGCCCCCCCCCTGTGTGAAATGGTAAGGGGGTACTTACCCCTACCATTTCACTAAAAAACTGTCAAAAATGTTAAAAATGACAAGAGACAGTTTTTGACAATTCCTTTATTTAAATGCTTCTTCTTTCTTCCTTCATCTTCTTCTTCTTCTGGTTCTTCTGGCTCTTCTGGTTCTTCCTCCGGCGTTCTCGTCCAGCATCTCCTCCGCGGCGTCTTCTATCTTCTTCTCCTCGGGCCGCTCCGCACCCATGGCATGAGGGGGGAGGCTCCCGCTCTTCTCTTCATCTTCATCTTCTTCTTCATCTTCTTCTTCATCTTCTTCTTCATCTTCTTCATCTTCTTCTTCATCTTCTTCTTCATCTTCTTCTTCATCTTCTTCATCTCTTCTTCCTTCTTCATTTCTTCTGCGGCCGCTCCGCATCCATGCATGGAGGGAGGCTCCCGCTGTGTGACGGCGTCTCTTCGTCTGACGGTTCTTAAATAACGGGGGCGGGGCCATCCGGTGACCCCGCCCCCCTCTGACGCACGGTGAATTGACGGGACTTCCCTGTGACGTCACGGGGAATGCCACAGGGAAGTCCCGTCATGTCCCGTGCGTCAGAGGGGGGCGGGGTCACCGGGTGGCCCCGCCCCCTGTTATTTAAGAACCGTCAGACGAAGAGACGCCGTCACACAGCGGGAGCCTCCCTCCATGCATGGATGCGGAGCGGCCCGCAGAAGAAATGAAGAAGGGAGAAGAGATGAAGAAGAGAAGAAGAAGAAGAAGAAGAAGATGAAGAAGAAGATGAAGAAGAAGATGAAGAAGAAGATGAAGAAGAAGATGAAGATGAAGAAGAAGATGAAGAGAAGAGCGGGAGCCTCCCCCCTCATGCCATGGGTGCGGAGCGGCCCGAGGAGAAGAAGATAGAAGACGCCGCGGAGGAGATGCTGGACGAGAACGCCGGAGGAAGAACCAGAAGAGCCAGAAGAACCAGAAGAAGAAGAAGATGAAGGAAGAAAGAAGAAGCATTTAAATAAAGGAATTGTCAAAAACTGTCTCTTGTCATTTTTAACATTTTTGACAGTTTTTTAGTGAAATGGTAGGGGTAAGTACCCCCTTACCATTTCACACAGGGGGGGGGCCGGGATCTGGGGGTCCCCTTGTTAAAGGGGGCTTCCAGATTCCGATAAGCCCCCCGCCCGCAGACCCCCACAACCACCGGCCACGGTTGTGGGGATGAGGCCCTTGTCTTCATCAACATGGGGACAAGGTGTTTTGGGGGGCTACCCCAAAGCACCCTCCCAATGTTGAGGGCATGTGGCCTGGTACGGTTCAGGAGGGGGGGGGGCCGCACTCTCGTCCCCCCCTCTTTTCCTGCGGCCTGCCAGGTTGCATGCTCGGATAAGGGTCTGGTATGGATTTTTAGGGGGACCCCACGCCGTTTTTTTTTTTTTTTTGGGCGCGGGGTTCCCCTTAAAATCCATACCAGACCTGAAGGGCCTTGTATGGAATTTAGGGGGACCCCCACATCATTTTTTTTTTATTATTTTGGTTCGGGGTTCCCCTGTGGGGAATTCCCATGCCGTTTTTATCAATGAACTTCTATGTGTATTGTCGGCAATGCAATAGCCGCGGGTAGTTTTAAATGTGTTTTTTCCTTCCAAATGTCATTTTGCTGTCAGACTGTTCTAAACACAGGAAACATGCGCCCCTTTACAGGCATACTATAGACACCCCCCAGGTACGAAATTTAAAGGGATATTACACTTTTATTGTTTGACTTTAAGCATTAATAAAATCACTGCTCCTGAAAAAACGTCCGTTTTTAAAACTTTTTTTTGCATTGATCCATGTCCCCTGGGGCAGGACCCGGGTCCCCAAACACTTTTTATGACAATAACTTGCATATAAGCCTTTAAAATTAGCACTTTTGATTTCTCCCATAGACTTTTAAAGGGTGTTCCGCGGCATTCGAATTTGCCGCGAACACCCCAAATTGTTCGCTGTTCGGCGAACTTGCGAACAGCCAATGTTCGAGTAGAACATGAGTTCGACTCGAACTCGAAGCTCATCCCTAGTCAGAGGGGTCGTATCTGGGGTGTTGTTTTCTATGAAATAATCTTTTAGGCATGAACGAATTTCTTCTACCTGAAGTTCATCCGTTAGAAGTGTATGGTCTAGTTTCCAAACGTAAGATCTGCGAAGGGTGTCTGGGAAAGTGAGCGATATGGAGATAGGATGATGGTCTGAGAATGTCATGGGGTCTATGGTCGCTGTTGTTAGTGTCAGAAGGTCTTGTTGTGAGAGAAACAAATAGTCAATGCGGGAATATTTATTGTGGGGGACAGAGAAGAAGGTGTAGTCTTTGTCTTTTGGATAGAGGGTACGCCAAGCGTCATGTAATGATAATTCCTGTAGGCAATTTTTGATCTGCTTTAGGGCTGTTGGTTGGTTGGTGGGATTCTCCTGTAGAAGTGTCTACTAACGGGTCTAAGGGAACATTAGAATCTCCCCCTAAGATCAAAAGGCCTTCCTGGAAGGTTGTCAATTCCCTTGTCACTGTCCGGAAGAAGGGTACTTGGGAAGTGTTGGGGCTGTAGATGTTTGCTAGGGTAATTGGCTTATTTTTGAAAGTGCCTTTAAGGAAGATGAACCTACCCTGTTCGTCTGTCAAGGTGTCCGTTATTTGCAGGGGTACTTTTTTGGAAAGAAGTATAGAGACCCCTTTCGTCTTTGAATTTGGTGATGTAGCATGATAGCAATGGGAGAAGAAATGGTTCATCAGTTTGGGGGTATTTGTGCTACTAAAGTGAGTCTCCTGTATATAGATCACATCAGCCTTCACACTACGCATATACGCAAGCAGCTGCGATCTCTTTTCAGGGATGTTTAAACCTTTCGCGTTGAGAGAAATAACTTTCAGCGAACTAGGTGTGGGCAATGTCTGACGAGAAGCCATTGTTGTCTGCCTAGAGCGTGAGTACCAGAATTTGTGGTTTTCCCAAAGGGAAGTCAGAGATTGGGAGGTAGTTGTTAATGGGTCGGGGGTTGAAGGGTAATATAATGAGAAAGTGAGGTGTTGAATGGGAGGTGGAGTAGGGGAGTGGGGTAGGGAAGAGGTGGGTGTGTAAGAGGGTAATGCGAGGGAGAATACAAGGGGAAAACCGGTAGTGTGGGTTGACCTGCAAACCCACTTATCAACTTTGTGGGGTACCGGTTTGGGTCAGCGGAATCTACTTGAGTCCGCTGGTTGCGAGAGTGGAAGGTGACGTTCAACAGAAGGTGGAAGTCCTGTGTCCCAAGAAGGTCATTAAAAGCTGATAGTGACGTTTCTTGATTAGTGGGTCAGGGTTCTGCTAATTGTGATATACGAGCCTAACTGTGAACCCGACTAATAGATAGTGTGTTTTCTGACTATGGTGTTGTGCTTTACACTTGTAATAGGGATGTGGGAGGTCTGTGTGTTGTGAAGGGTGTCCTGAGTCTGATGTTTCTATTTTGCGCCGGTGTAGAAGGTGTTTTTAGAAAATTGTCTGTTCTTTGTGTATGCACTATATGTCTGTGGAACGGTATATAAGACAGCTTGCAACTTGTGTGAAATGTTGCGTAATAGCCTGATACCTAAATAACTACTATAATTTACACTTGGAAGAATAAAAAGGGTGTAGAGGATGATCCGCAGGTAAGTAGTTTTCATGACCCAGGATAAACAATAACCAAATATTGTAGTGAACTAACATATTTAACTTTAGTCTTAATAAGCTAAACTTAGTAACCAGTTAATAACTATATTCGTACCTGTAAAAGTAAAGGTAAGTCCTCTATATTCTCTCTCTGGTGCCAAAAGGAAACGTGCTCGGTGGTATTCTGGGAGTTTATGCCCTGCTTTTTGTCCCCCACGAAATGGGGTAGGGGACAAACGTTAAGTTCTGAATGGGAGGGACAACTTATTCCACTGGGTAGTATGTGTGTGTATATGTATGTTGTGTTGACGTAGTTCGCTTACCTAAGCACGCCCCTATCGGCTTCCAGACAGTCATGAGCAATCCTTAATTCCTAAGGTTTAAATGATAGAAGTATTAAAAACCCTGAAGGGAGGAAGAGTCATGGCAAAATAAACAAACTTAGTATAAGTGCCTCAACGTAATAAGTATGAGGTTGATAGCGCTAAGACTGAGTGAAAAGAGGCCTAGGTGAGTAGAGGGAGCATTTAGATTCTTCTGAAAAGAAAGAAAAGAAAGTAGTGAGGGTTCCCCAAGATAAGGGGAAAAATAAAGGGAGAGAAGGAAGGGTATAAAGGGGGAGAGAAGGAGTTATAGATGCCTATATAGTTACTGCATGTGTCCTTAATATAAATTCAATCCAGCTCTCTTGGTCCTTCTTATGCAGCGGCTTTGTGTGCTGGATGGAGGTAAGCTCTGCTGGATGTTGAAGGTGATCCAACTTGTTATTTCAGCTTAAGGAAAGGTTTGCTTTCAAGCCAACCGGAGCAGGTTGAGAGAGTGTCTGGAGACAGACAGAACATTCCGTCTCTTTAGAGAAATAATAGGGATATTACAGATCAAAAGGAAGGGGGGTTATCCTCCTTGTCGTTATGGAGTTGTCCTCAGCTGAGGGTAGTGTCATATTCTCCCTTTAGTATATTAACGTGGGTGATGATGGAGATACGGGTGGATGATTTTCCGTCAAGCAGGGTAAATGGACTGTCCGGGTTCAGGGTGGAGTACCAGAGAGTTCAGTGATAGGTTGTCTTGTCTTTTACAGGTAAATGTGACCGTATAACGAAGGTGAGTGCTAGTCAATGCAACTTTAAATCAACATCCTGGGTCAGACGAGAAGAGGGTGAAGGCATTGTCGTTCCTTTAGATGATCCGGGCCCTGCGATGAGCAGGGGAGGCCGTGGGGCTACTGTTCCGTGGCATGCTTGGGTCTCGTAGTGGTGAGTGAGGAGGCGCTTGATGGGGTCGGCGATGACCAAGGTGGAAGTTGCCTGCTTCTGCAATGCCATCCATTGAAGTAGCTCTGTGCATCTGTGGTAAGCGGAAGTCACTATACCAATCCAGCTGTGCAACTGTTGGGATGTCTAGGGTGGAACAGAAATGTTCCAGGTCTTCTGGGACCCTGAGTAGTGCAGTGCGGCCTTGGTGTGTTGCCGAAAGGAAATTTCCATCTGTATACGATCGATCTGGCTCTTAGAGTGTCTAACAGAGGTCTTAACTCATGTCTCCTTTGCAGGGTGATATTGGAAAGGTCCTGGTATATTTTGATGTTCGATCCCTGGTGAATTAGTTGATTGCGAGTCCTGGATGCCCTCAAAATTTCTTCTTTGAGGGAGAAATCTATTAGGCAGCATACAATATCCCTTGGGGGATCTGTGTCTCTCCCTCTCGGTCTCAATGCTCTATGAATGCGCTCAAAGGCGACCGGAGCATCTTGGGGTCTTTCTAGTAGCTCATTAACTATGGCAGTGACTGTTTGGGATAGTTGATGTGAGTCAATCGATTCTGGTAAGCCTCTCAGGCGGAGGTTGTGGCGTCTCCTGCGATTGTCAAGGTCCTCCATATGACGATTGATATCTCTTAGGTGTACCGCATGAGACTCTGTGAGCTGCTGCACGTGGCAAAGGGAAGCTTCATGGCGCGTCTGAGTTGTTTCTACTTCCTCCACTCTGAGAGAGATTGCAGGTCAGACCTCATGTCTGAAATAGCTACCATCAGTGTATTCTTTATGTCAGCAGCTACATTGTGAAGATCTTCCAGGTTAACTGCGGGTGAATGCCTCTGCTCCGATCCCGTGCCTGACTGACTCAGAGTTCCAGAGCTGTGGGAGCTGTCGCTCTGGGGTTGTGCCTTACTCGAGGTGGCTGGATGAGCGGCCTACATGGCGCCTTTGGGCCTGGATCAGAAGATCTCTGGAATGTGTCCTTTTCGTGTGTGATCTTGGCTCCGTGGAGACCGGGATCTGGATGCTGAGGTACTGCGGGCTGTCCTCACCGTAGCAGAGTGGTGTCAGGTGCCGTTTTGCTAAAAAAGCTAGACCTCATGGACGGGAGCTTCAGAACAACACGTCCATCTTAGAGCGGCTCCAAACCATGCCCCCTCCCATTTATGTTTTTCTTGATGTTTTCCAAGTCCCTATTACAACCCATGATCTCCCCAATCAGGATCTGTGCACTTTCCGAGGTGAAATGCCCTGGACCCACAACATCACGATCACCTAAAAAGATAGAAACCAAAAAAAAAACATGTATTATAAATATGCCGGCATCCATCTCTTACCTGAGTCTGTGGTCGCAGACACTCACCTGTTGTGGTGCCAATTTCCACCACGTCTTCCTCCTCCTGCTCTTCTTGTCTTTGGTGGATTTCCCCTTCTTCCAGGGGTGGGGGGTCTCTGTTCTCCTCGGATGAGGGGTGTCCTCCGAGTCTTTTCTCCCCTATGTAAAAAAAAAGTGTATACTTAGCACACAGATATTTGATGGCAGAACTATAAATATGAAACATTGCTTGGAAGTGGGGTACAAGTGTCTGTTTTGGCAGAGTTCCAAGATGTATAATTTTTAGTGTCCTTTGTCAAGCTTCAATACTTTACCTGTTTTGTACAAGCTTCAGAGATGGAGACATCCCTATAGTATTCACTGGATCACCTGTGTGGGCCCCCTAATAAAAAGGGTGTTCTTGTGTCCCACACTAGTGCTCCAGCGTCCAGATGTGAAAACTGCTGCTGAGTGTCCTCTCCTTACACAGAATCGAATTTGCATTTCATTCTAGTAACAAACCCATCTACACAACCAAATTATTTTCAGACAAGTAGGCCCTAAAAAATGTGGGCAAATGCATATGGCCAAAACAATGGTGTTTTATAGGCCGAAAGAAAAATGTTTGATACGAACGAATAATGTGCCCATGAACATGAAAGTTGACATTTTAAACTGGATAACAGTTAAGAAAAGCACATGGAGCAGCACGAACGTAATAAACATAAAGAATAGGAACACAGCACAACTACTTACTTTTTTGCAGCACTCTCCGGATCTTTCGGTACTGCTCGTGCTCTCTTAATTTTAGGTCCGACCACCGCTTCCTGAGCTGATCTTTCGATCGTCGTACCCCGAAATTCCATCCAGACTTTTGACCACTTTCACCATTATCTTGGCCTTTCTGACATTGGGGTTGGGGTGAGGTTCATACTTCCTGTCATAGTCGGCCTTCCTCAGGATTTCGACCAACTCCAACATCTTCCCAAAGGACATATTTGAGGCCTTAAATCGTCTCCTTCTGGATCCAGACGTTTCTGGCTCCAGGCTTTCCTCCTCCTTCTCCTTGTTGCTATAATTAGCACGCACCTGCTGTGTCTCCGCCATGTGCTCTTCCCCCACTGCGCCGAACGAAAAGGGGCTGGTAATAGACTAGAAAGAACTTAGGGGCGGGCGGAGTTACACGCATGCGCAGTGTGTATAAAGCGTAACACGCGTGCGTAGTACGTACGATCTGTGAGCGGAGGATGGAGTATTGGAGGCGCCGATCGTGATAACGAAGGTAAGATCTAAACTTGGGCCTATACTGCTTCTAGATTGAGGCCTATATTGTAACAAGATTAGGAGAGTTTTGCCTGACATTAGGGTTTGTCTCGTGTTGTGTTTTGCAGATAAAATGGATGGCTTCAATGACCACAACTTCCTCCCCCTGTTCATAGATAAGTACAGGGAGCTGCCCAGTCTGTGGCAGGTGAAACATCCACATTACAATAATAAATAAAAGAGGCAGGCAGCGCTGGAGAAACT
Organism: Lithobates septentrionalis; assembly: GCA_037952835.1. Classification (NCBI taxonomy): domain Eukaryota; kingdom Metazoa; phylum Chordata; class Amphibia; order Anura; family Ranidae; genus Lithobates; species Lithobates septentrionalis. The sequence goes on from JBBDGP010000982.1 coordinate 776,590, forward strand.
GCTGGAGTTGGTGAAGCCGGTGGTCCCCACGGCAACCATCCCCTATTTAAAAGCCAAAATTGGTGGCCTGAGGAGCACTTATCTTAGGGAGCGCAAGAAGGTCACGGATTCCCAGAGATCTGGAGCTGCAGCAGATGACATTTATGTCCCCAGGCTGTGGTACTATGAGAGACTGCGATTTCTGTCAGACCACACTGGAGTCAGGGAATCCCTCTCAACCCTTCCTTCCACTCTTCCTTCCACCCCAGCTGAGGCTTCCGATGTCCAACCTGGGACTTCCAGCCAGGAAGAAGTGGAGGAGCCCAGATGGAGTCAGGTATAGCATTGTTCTACAGATTTCTGGTCAATAAATAAATGATCTTTACTAGATGTTATTATTGATCACTAATTGCTGATTTAAGAAAGTGTTTTACATATCATTAGACAGTAGTGGGCAAAAATAATTGGGACAAGACTGAAAAATGCTGGGCTCAGAATGATAGTCTGTTATATTTGTTAACATTCAATTTGCAACAGTCAACAGAAAATTGTGTGTGATTGATGAATAAAAAACTAAAACTATGTCCCTTTTTTATACACAGGAAGAACTCAGCCAGGACGAGGCTGTGGAATGTGCCACACAGGAGGAGGCTGTGGAATGTGGCAGCCAGGAGGAGGCGTGGGTTAGTGGCAGCCAGGAGCAGGCGGGGCTAATTGGCAGCCAGGAGAAGCCTGGGACCAGTCGCAGCCTGACAGAATCGCAGGTTCCTCCCCTCCGCCTTCCATACAAAAGACCCAGGAAGGGGAGTCACGTGCAGGATTCAGCGCTCAGGCTCATTCAGGAGGCTTCTGTGTCCAAAATCACACCCAAGACCGACGTGATAGAATTGGACCATCCTCCTCCTCCTGCCACAACTCCACCACCAGAGCCACAGCGTGGAAGGAAGCGTGGAAGGAAGACCAAAGAGTGATGACCTGTGTTCAGTCTGGTCTGACAAAAGATGCAGGCTTTTGTATGACCACAGCCTGGGGACACAGATGTCATCTGCTGCTTTCCGGATCTCTGGGACTTCTGGACCAGACTGTACTCCCTTAGATATGGACTCCTCAGGCCACCAATTTTGCAGTAAAATAATTGATATGTGCCCTGGGGGCCAAAGGCTTCGCCAATTTCAGCTGTTTCTCCAGTGTTGCCTCCCTCTTTGTTTGGTTCTGAGCCCTTAATAAAGGAATTTTTGGTTCAATTATACTCGCCTATAAGTGTTTTCCTGTTGCTGAGGATTCAGGTACATTTCAAAATACAATGTGAAATTAACAAGAGACACCAACACCAAACAATCTCATTGAGATTAAATAATACAAGATAATAATGGTGTTGTGGTAACTTGACACACAAAACACACACAAAAATATTCTGGAGTAAAAAGCAAAAAAAAAGTAAAAAAAAAAAAAAAAACAGCCTTGAAAAAATTTTTTTTACAATTAAAAACAAACAAAAAAAACATTGGTCAGATGTGACAAATCCAAATATATTGAGGGAATCCCGATAAATAATAAAGAAAGAAGTTTGTGAGAAGTCTGTGTGAATATGAGCAGCAAAACGACTTCATTCTTCTCACATTATAAAGAAGAAGAGAGTATTAAACCATTTTTTACATTGCAGCATGACGAAAGTCCTGTATCCATTGCGAACGCTAATTTTACCAGACCAAGCTGTTCCGTCTCAGAATTTCTTCTGCGCATGCGTGGCACTTGTGCGTCAGAACTGGCCACACACGGTCGGAATTGACGCAATCGGATTTTGTTGTCGGAAAATTTTATAGCCTGCTCTCCAACTGTGTGTGTCGGAAAATCCGATGGAAAATGTCAGATGGAGCCCACACACGGTCGGAATGTCCGACAACACGCTCCGATCGGACATTTTCCATCAGAAAATTTGACCGTGTGTACGGGGCATAAGGGTTGTCTGGCCCAGGGTATGGGAAACAGTCTGCCCATAAGAATTTCAATAGGAGAATAACCTGTCTTGTTATTTGGGGTCATTCTTACCTCTGCTAGAATTGCAGGCAGCACCCTTTTTCATTTGGTATAAGTTCCACCTGTAGCCTTCCTGATCTTATATTTTATTGTTCTATTCATTCTTTCTAGAATTCCTGAACCTTGAGGATGGTAAGGGATGTGAAACTTCCAATCTATTTGTAATGCTTTTACCAGATCTTGGCAAATGTTGGCTATGAAAGCAGGGCCATTGTCTGAGTTGATCTGTAGTGGGCATCCCCATCGAGGAATGATCCCCGGAGTGAGGATTTTTACCACTGTTTGTACTTGTAGTTACAAATATTTCTACCCATCTTGAGAACATATCTACTATTACAAGTAAATATTCCTGCCTTTTACCTAATTTTGGCATGTGGGTGAAATCAATCTGTAAATGATACAGAATGGTGTAGATGGATTTATCAAATGTTCATGTTTTGCCTTGTGTGGATTTCTGGGTTGTTCCGGATGCATGTGATGGATCTAGAGACAAATGATTTTACAAGAGGAAAGACCTGGGGTGAAAAAATCTTTATCCAGTAATTCACATGTCATCTGCCAGCCTCTGTGTCCCACCCCATGATATTGTGAAATGAATAATGGGGCACTAGCTACAGGTATACATGGTCTCCCCTCTTGGCAGACAAGCCCAGACTCTGGACTTTTCTGCACCCCTGCAAAATTCCATTGTTTTATGTCAGTTTCAGTGGCATATGCTTGTAAGTCTGAGAGTGTTTGGTCAAGTAAAGTTATTTCAGGGGCTAGAGTAGGCATTTGGAGGGTAGCTTCGTGTTGAGAAGCCACCTTCTTGGCCACTTTGTCCGCAAGGGCATTTCCTTTTGCAATATCATCCTGCTGACTTGTATGTGCCTTACAATGCAATATTGCAATAGGTTTTGGTAACTGAATAGCTTCCAGTAGACTAGATACAAGTGTAGAATCAGAAATTGATTTCCCATCAGCTACAATGTATCCTCTTCTCTTCCATATGACTCCAAAATCGTAAGCAACGCCAAATGCGTATTTGGAGTCTGTGTAAATGTCTACATCTTGGCCCTCAAAAAGTTGGCATGCTCTGGTGAGGGCAATTAGTTCAGCTGCCTGTGCAGACTGAAATGGGACTGGATTTACCTCCAGGGAGCTGGACCACGGCATATCCAGCATATTAAGTATGGTCATTTGGTCTTGAGCAAGACCCATCTACAAACACATTTGAGCTCCCAGAATTGCACTCGAGCACATATCTTCCCTGGGTGAGGTGTCCTGCTGTATAGCTTCAATACATTTATGTTGCGGGGCTACCTCATCCTCCTCATTTTTAAGTCCTAAGAGAGCATTCAAGATTGGGGCTGGGCCCAAGGTGGGAGAGGCATATTTTATTTCCAAATTAGGGTTTGAGAGCAAAATTAGCTCATATCCACTCAGCCGCTGTGCAAACATATGTTGAGTGTGGATGCTTTTTAGGAGGATGGACACATTATGAGTGGTGTGTGGAGTAGTTGGGTGACCTAAAGTGAAAGATGTGGCCATTTCCACAACCATAGCACAGGATGCAAGAGCTCTTAGACACGCCAGCATACCCTGAACCGGCATAGGCACCACTCTTAGAAAAAAGCGATAGTTTGCCTCCATGTCCTTGCGCTAGGACTCCCGCCATGGTTTTACAGTTGTCCCTAGCAAATAGGTGAAACCCTTTGCTATACTCAGGGAGGCCAAGACCAGGAGCTGTTACCATAGATATTTTAAGGTATAAAAGGGCATTGTATATTTCATCATTCCATTTTATACAATCTGGCATGTCAGTACCTGTGGTTTGTCTCAAAATGTTATCATAGTAGGAACAGTCAGGTATACATTGGCGACATTACCCAATCATGCCAAGGAATGACAGCATATCCTTCTTGGGCTGTGGGTGGGCTAGACCCATGAGAGCCGCAGCTCTCTTGTGACTGACTTTCCTTTCACCTTTTGTGAGTGTAAAACCAAGGTATTCAACAGTTTCTTAACAGCACTGAAGTTTCTTTTTGGAAACTTTATGACCATTATCTGCCAACCAATGTTGCAGATCTAGACCATCCTCCTTGCAGGCTACCTGGCTTGGGCTACATAATAATAAATCATCAACATATTGCAGTAGGACAGAACCATGACAGGGAGTCCAGGACCGCAATGTGGCCTGGAGCTCCACTGAATAGACTACAGGGGAGTCCACATAACCCTGGGGCATTCTACACCATGTCATTTGGAGATTTCAAAAACAAAAAGCGCAAATGGGCTGTGTCTCTTCATCATCAGGAACAGAAAAAAATGCATTTGTAAGGTCGATAACAGAAAAATATTCTGCATCGGATGGTATGGAGGTAAGGAGGGATGGCACATCAGGCACTATAGGAGCTATGGGGACAATTAAATTGTTAACGGCCCTAAGATCTTGTACAAATCTATAGAAGCCACCCGGCTTCTTTACACAGTTAACTGGTATATTCCATTTACATCCAGTAATTTTCTTCACTATCCCTTGTTTCAGAAAGTCTTCTATAATGGGAACAATCCACTCTTCTTTTCTTTAGAAAGAGGATATTGTTTATGATGGATTGGTTGGGCCTCAGCTTTTAATGTGGCTTTGTAGGGGGTACATGAGATGAGTCCAACATCTAGGCTATTTATAGACCAGACTTTATGATTGGGACCAGGTAGGTCACCATCATCAGGTTGTGAAAAGAAAAATTGCTTTTGAATTTAAATGTTTTTAGAATGCACTATGATTCCTCCTTGTTCTGTCATTTTCATAATTATTCCAAGTTTGCCCATTGAAGGCTCAGCATTTGTGGTTTCACCTCTATAAAAATTGTCACTCAGGGTGCATCTTGTGGCCCCTGAATCTAGGAGAAATGGTACTTCCGTTCCATTCACACGCAACATGATGATTGGCTGCTCTGAATAGGGGGATGAAACCAGGGGAAATGCTGGGATACTACCTTCGGGGCAATCTCATTGGGGTTGGGGTTGTTTCCATTGGATGGGGTATTTCGGCCCTTGGTGTTGTTGGTTTTTGGAGGGTTGTTTAACGTGTGTTTTGTTCAGGCAAATCATAGGGGCATTAATTTCTCCAGTGGTCAAGGTCTCCACAATTAAAACAGCCTCTTTGTGAGGGCTGTTGTCTGGGGAAACCTTGGTGCCTGCCTCTTCCTCTGTCCCTGCCTCTCTTCTGCATTGTACCATTACCAGGGTTGGGTTACTGTTGTTGAACCCCTCCCTGGAAATGTGTACCCAGACTCTTCGGTATCTCAAAACATCCTCCTGCATCCTTCTCTGTGACTGTTTTCTGGAATTCTGGTATGGTCTTTGTAGGCCAATCAGAAATGATTTGTTTAACCATTAACCCATGTTGTGGTGTTAGGTTACTAATGAAAGTCAGAATCATCAAACTATGCATATCCGGTAGTATAGATAATCCAGCTTCCCTCCACTACATTGCTTTCCAGGCCAGAAGTAGGAGACATCTAATGGTAAGTGACTGCTTGATCATTGGCCTCCCTCCCCTCTATTCTTATGACTGACTCGAATCTGAATGGAAATGATCTCAAGGTAGCTTCACATAACGTTCAGGGCCTGAATTCTCCCAGGAAAAGGAGACTAGCTCTTGACCACTGCAAATCCTTGAGACTTGATGTAGTGCTACTTCAGGAGACGCACTTTCCGATCCGATACACCCCCAAGTTCCTTCATCCATATTACCCATCCTTTTACCTAGCTAATGCTCCTAATAAGACGAAGGGGGTGGCAATTCTCTTCTCCAAAAACAGCAAGTTCTCACATATCTCTGATTATAAAGATCCATAGGGTATATTTATTCTGGTGAAGGGCACCCTGGAAGGAGTTTTATACTCTATTGTATTGTACTACGCCCCAAACAAGGGTCAAGATACTTTCTTCCAGGGTCTCTTTACAACACTAGAACCGCTACTGGAAGGTAAGGTCATTCTGGGAGAAGATTCAAACGTGGCGTTTGATCAGGATTTAGACAAAACTAAGCCCCCCAAAGACCAGCTCACACGCCCCACGAAATTAAGCACCAGAATTGCCAACATTCTCCATTCTCATGGATTAATTGACATCTGGAGGGAACTGAACCCCAAAAGTAGGGATTACACACACTTCTCCTCCCCCCACCAATCATACGCTAGAATCGACCACATACTCATTCCGACAAGCCTCATACCCTTGTCAAATAATGCAGCAATTTTAGATACAGCATGGTCTGACCACGCATTGGTCCTCCTCACCCTGAGAAACGTTCTCACGGGGAAAGGAGGCTCCTTTTGGCGACTAAATGAGTCGCTTCTGTCCAACCCAAGCCACGTCAAGGAGATGGCAAACTCCATTGAAGAATACTTCCTCCTAAATGACATTGATAACATTTCCCCCGAGACCCTATGGGCAGCCCATAAGGCAACCATACGAGGTGTACTAATCAGGTTAGCGACCCAATCCAAGAAGGAGCGCCAGATCGATATCCAACGACTAGAAAAATCATTTCTTACCCTAAAAGCAGACCACAAAAAACACCCGGCTAGGGCTCTTTTAGAAAGGCTAGACGCAATTAGACTCGAGCTCAATCAAGCTTTAACGGCCAAAGCAGAGAAAAACATTAGATGGAGTGGAGCCAAATTTTACTGCCATAAAGACAGATTCGGCTCGATGTTAGCCACAAAACTCACCCCTAAATTCTGCTCTCTATTCTTCCCTAAACTGAGGATAGCAGGTCAACCCCCAACAGCTAATCTGAACAAAATCATGTCTGCCTTTCATGATTTTTACGGCAAACTCTATAATCCCCCCCAAGCTGAGAAGGGCCCCTTGACCAATGCATTCCTGCAGAACTTGCAGCTTCGCTCCATCTCCAAAGAATACAAAGACTTAATGGAAGGAGCCTTTACAGCTGAAGAGATCAGGGAGGTTATTAAAGGTCTTAAGTCTGGCTCAGCCCCAGGGCCAGATGGTCTTTCGGTCCCCTACTACAAAGAATTCAGTGAAATACTGGCACCCCACATGGCTAAATTTTTCAATTTCAAAAAATTAGGTTCCCCACTCGACCCTCAACTGAACACTGCGTTTATCTCTGTAATCTCCAAACCCAACAAAAATCACGAGGAAGTTGAAAATTACAGGCCCATCTCTCTAATTAATAATGACCTTAAAATTCTGACCAAAATCCTAGCCAATCGTCTCGCTTCATTCATCAAGCTTTATGTTCACAAGGACCAGGGCGGTTTTATTCCTGGCAGACAAGGGCCAGACCAAATCAGGAGAGCGATAGATATCGTTTCCATTCTCCAATCAAACTGGCAAGGTGGGCCGAAACAGGAAGGAACGATCCTTTCGCTAGACCTTCACAAGGCCTTCGACTCAATCGAATGGCCCTACCTTTTCTCCTTACTGGAGAAGTGGGGATTTGGGCCCAGTTTTCTAGGGACCCTTAGATCGCTGTATTCCACTCCACGAGCGGTGATTCAATTACAAGGCCAATACTCTAAACCCCTTCCCATAGCAAGAGGCACTAGGCAGGGTTGCCCTCTCTCCCCTCTGATTTTCGCAATTGCGATGGAAACTCTTGCAATAGCAATTATATTTAATCCCAACATTCAAGGGGTGTCTTGCGGGAGCCAAGTCCACAAATGCGGGTTATTTGCGGACGATATGCTCCTTTTCATCACGTCCCCAACCCCCTCCCTCCCAAACCTGTGCAAACTCCTGAAGGAGTTCTCATGGATTTCAGGGTTAAAGGTGAACTACTCTAAATCATCAGCTTTAAACATCTCCCTCAAACCAGACATGATGACCTCCCTCCAGAGTGCCTTTGACTTCAAATGGAGTGACACTTCTATTGACTATTTGGGGATCAAGCTCAAAGCTAAAACGGAACTACTTTATTCGGCCAACTTCCCTCACACATACTTAAGCTCGAGGCGGACTTAGGCAACTGGGCAAAGGGGGGAATATCCTGGCTAGGGAGAATCCACACAGTTAAGATGACATTGCTCCCAAGACTCCTCTACCTCTACCTCTTCAGAGCCCTTCCAATACACATTGTGAAAGATCACCTGTCTTCTTTTCAAAGAAAGGTTGTCAAATTCATTTGGGGGGGGTAAGGGACACAGAATCCAGCAAAACACCTTATTTTTATCTAGACCACAAGGGGGAATGGGTCTCCCTCAGATCTTCTGGTATTACCAAGCAGCCAGGCTTGCCAAGATCTCGACAGTTTATGCGAAGGCTGAGAAACCAGATTGGATTCAAATAGAGTGACAGGCTGTACCTTCATACACTATTGACTTCCTCTTGTGGGTCCCACCCAGAAAACGTCCCCCAATTCTATCCCCGATTCTCTCTCAATCCTTCAAAATATGGGATACATTAAGAAATTACCAGGCTTTAACTTCTAATTGCCACCCCCTAGCACACATCTTCAACAATCCCGACTTTGCCCCGGGACTAGACATCAAAGCATTTCGATGGTGGTTGGACAAGGGGCTGTATCGGATCGGACACTACTTCACTAACGTTGGCCCTATCACCCTTGCTTTTTGTGTGAGCCAACTAGAGATGCCTAGCTCTGAACGTTTCAGATTTCATCAAATACGACATTTCCTCCGCCACATTGGGGGGGTCAAATCCTCACCCCACACATTCACGCCATACGAACTATGGTGTGGTCTGTCTACAGAACAGAGGGGTGGAATCTCCATCATCTACCAGTCACTTTCTAATCAACCCGTCAAGACCCCATACATGCTCGCGTGGGAGACAGACCTGTTCATACAGTGGGACCTAGAAGAATTGATGGTCGCCTCTATAAGGGCCTATAAGGGCATTAAGAACATATCCTTGATAGAGTCCAGTCTCAAGGTCATTACCAGGTGGTACCTATCCCCGGACAGACTAGCCAAAATGTTTCCCTCGGCAGACCCCAGGTGCTTTAGGGGATGTCAACTCAGGGGCTCTTTGGCCCACATATTTTGGGAATGTCCGAGATTGAGGCCATTCTGAAGCAGGATTTTCCACCTGATCAGAAAAATCACTAAAGTCCAAATCCTGAAAACCCCGGCCTTGGCGCTCCTTAACCACTTCCCGCCCGCCCTATGGCGGATTGACATCCGGGAAGTGGTTCTGTTATCCTGACTGGACGTCACATGACGTCCAGCAGGATAACATGCCGCAGCGCGCCCCCGGGGGCAGTCTGTCAGTCTGACACACCGCTACACCGATCTTGGTAAAGACCCTCCGGCGGAGGCTCTTTAACACGTGATCAGCCATGTCCAATCACGGCTGATCACGCTGTCAATAGGAAGAGCCGTTGATCGGCTCTTCCTCACTCGCGTCTGACAGACGCGAGTAGAGGAGAGCCGATCGGCGGCTCTCCTGGCAGGGGGGGTCTGCGCTGATTGTTTATCAGTGCAGCCCCCCCGCAGATCACCACACTGGACCACCAGGGATCGCCACTAGGACCACCAGGGAAGGGGCAACATGTGGATGGCCAGGTATGTACCCCATGGCCATCCACATGTGCCCAGTGTGCCAAATCTGTGCCAATCAGTGCCCACAAATGGGCACTGATTGGCACCAATATGTTGCAGTGATGCCCAGCAATGCCACCCTTAGGGGCATCACTGCAAACAAGCAGTGTCATCAGTGCCACCCATCAGTGTCCATTCATGCCACCTGTCAGTGCCCATCAGTGCCCATCTATCAGTGCCCATCCGTGCCCACCTGTGCCAACTATCAGTGCCACCCATAAGTAAGCATCAATGCCACCTACGAGTGCCCATCAATGCCGCCTATAAGTGCCCATCCATGCCACCTATGAGTGCCCATCAGTGCCGCATACCAGTGCCACCTATCAGTGCCACCTATTAGTGCCGCCTATCAGTGCCCATCAGTGCCACCTCATCAGTGCCATCTCATCAGTGCTACCTCATTGGTGCCACCTCATCGGTGCCCATCAGTGCTGCCATATCAGTGCCCGTCAGTGCAGCCATATCAGTGCCCATCATTGAAGAAGAAAACATACTTATTTACAAAAAATTTTAACAGAAACAAAGAAAAACTTGTTTTTTTTCAAAATTTTGGGTCTTTTTTTATTTGTTGCGCAAAAAATAAAAACCGCAGAGGTGATCAAATACCACCAAAAGAAAGCTCTATTTGTGGGAACAAAATGATAAAAAATTTGTTTGGGTACAGTGTAGCATGACCGCGCAATTGTCATTCAAATTGTGACAGCGCTGAAAGCTGAAAATTGGCCTGGGCGGGAAGGTGTCTAAGAGCCTGGTATTGAAGTGGTTAATGATAATTTACCTAAAACTCCAAAACTTACCCGTAAACTAATACATTTCATTTTTCTCAGTGCTAAGTTCACCATTGCCAAGGCCTGGAAACAACCCAAGGTGTCCGTCCAGGCGGCTATCCGCAAAATTTCCTGGATCATGTCCCAAGAGAAGCTCGCCAGTATTCTTAACACCAAAGAGCAATTTGAAGCTATCTGGGAACCTTGGGCAAGATTCATTGGTATTTCCTTGATTTCAGGAGTGCAACCATAATACTCCTGATTACCCCAAAGGCGGTGGGGCCCCCTCCCATGGATAGGCTCCCGTTTCTCCGCCCCTTTCTACTTCTCTTCTCCCCCCTCCTTTCAACTTCACTATCCCTCTTCCTTGTTCGTTTATTCCTCCACAAGACGTAGATAGTTCTCTTGTTTCAATTGCATCTGGGACCCCAGAGGGGAGGTTTCCCCAGGGGTGTATATAACTAAGGTTTTAGCTCCCTCCTATGATTCCCTAGACTCCAAGCTATAATTACTGGAGGCGATCTGGGGGGCTCGCTGAGATTTGGCCGGTCACAGTGTGATCCCTCTTGGGGTGCCGGCAGAATCTCTTCTGTCCCCTCCACTTGGCCTACCGAAGGTAAGGGGATATCCCCATTTTGGGCAAAGGTCTATATTTTTAATGGAAACCTGTTCTGTTCACAGACCTGAGCTATAAACCTAACAAATGTTGTCAGATATGTTCTGCAGCCCCATCAGGGGTCCGACTGTGTTTGATCTGTCTATAGTATACTATCATTATTGATTGTGTTTTGTTTCTCTTTTTGAAAACCAATAAAATATTTTGAAAGATAATCCAGCTTCCTGCGTCCACACATCCATAAATCTCTTCCAAAATTCTAAAACACTTTCCCCTGACTTTTGTTTATAAGCTATGGCAGTAGGAAGGGAAGTTCTGTTTTAAAGGCATTATTTAATTCAACTTCTAATTGATTCCACATGGTAGTTCTCCCTTGTTCAGTAGTAAGCTGGTAAGTATCAGCTTTTACTGTCGATGGGTCTTGGATATCATTTATGGATGCTACTTTAGTTCAATCAAATGCATATGTGTGTCCAATGACAGCATCTACAAATAATTGAGTTGGTTTTGGACAATGTTTAACAATGCTTTTGATCTCTTCAATATCAATCACCTTTTTTAACATGTCATTTCCTATAGTCATAAAAGGATGGTACTGAGTCCCTTCTATCTCATCATCATCTAGTCTCCTCTGTCTATTTGGTTGATTTCTTAGTACAATTTGGTTACCCTGTGGGCGTTCAAGTGGAGTATTCATGATAGGAGATCCTACAAGTGTTAATCCTTGGAGAAATGTATCTCTTTTGGAGCTATCCGCTTGTTTCTCCTGACCAGAACTTTGTTCGGATCCAGGTGGAGAGGTAGTTGATGAAGAAGCGGGGGAATCAGAACCTCCCGAAGCCAAGCCTTGAGGTAAGCCTCCAGGAATACCCAAAACAAGACTTTGTGATACGGGATCTGGTTGGGTGACCACAGGAGCACTCTGAGGCGGTGCGCCTTATATGGGTGCTCATCCTACAGGTACTCCTCCTCCCTGTGGAGGTGGTTGCGGTGGGGCTGGGGTTATTTGTTTTACAGCATAATGTCCAGCCAGTAAGTCTATTTCCTCTTTAGTTAAACTGGGGTATACTTTGTTATAAGCTGGGGGAGAGGGGTGAGGAGGACCCTGAACAGTAGCAGACAAAGGTACATGGGGAAAAAGGGGTGCTGTAGGACCGGGTCTTTTGACCTTCACCTCTTGGGAGTGCTTCAGGTCGCATTCCTCTTTGGTCATATCATTTTTGGCCTTTTTTGTTTCTTATTGTCCCGCTGGAACCAAAAAGGTGCATATTGTAGCCAATTTTCACCACCCTTTCTCATGTATTCCATGTCCCACTGTGGGTCTCCCTCAAACCATGGAAAAGCTTTCTTATTTTCAAGACATTGTCCTTTTACCATATCCATGTGAAACTCATCATTTGCACCATCTCTGGGGAAAGGGTCTATACTAACTAAAGCTTCTGTCCACCCCACCAAATTAGAAACCCAAGGATTTATAAATTCATAATCAGTACTATAAATTCTAGCAACATAATCTTTACAATTTTCCCCGGGATTGGGAGGTTCTTTACTATGTTCTTGACCCATATTAAAACAGTGACAGTGAGAATATGTCTGTCTTACCTTACAGACCTACTGACAGTGAGAGCACGTCTGTCTTACCTTACAGACTTACTCACAATGAGAGCATGTCTGTCTTACCTTACAGACTTACTGATAATGAGAGTATGTCTGTCTTACAGACCTCCTTCTCCCACACAAACAAATTATCTTATACTTCTAATATTCTTATACTTTATGCAAAAGAAAAGCGAAAGTAGGTTGGGTCACTAAAGTATAATCCTCATTAACTATTTCAGTTCCTTCCCAAATGGACTGTACAGTACTGTAGTATTAATTTTAATAGACCTTCACAGAGGTCCCCTATACACCAAGGCATGGTTCGTATCCTTCTTCTATATAAATTTAGTTTGAGATGGTATTTAAATCAAAACCAATGGCAAAAAGAAACAGTGTGTCTAAAAGACAAAAGGATTATTCTTACCAATTGTGATTATTGCATGCCACTGCTGCTACCATCTGAAGAGGAAACAGGTAATATAACCACCCAGGTGTACTCTTTAGGTAATGCAGGAAGAACTTTTCAGTGACCCGTCATATCTGAGAGAGACTCAATGATTACACATGGAGAGCTTGCTGAGTATTATCAAACTGCCTCTGTTTATTGAACACAAAATGCAGAGTATATATGCAGATTCTAAAGGAAAAAGGTAGGGGCTAGGAGGGACTTCCCGTATGTTATCGGAATAAGACACAACTAATTTCTAGCAAACATCTGTTTCTGTTCTGGTCTTGCATATTCTCACTAAAGTATATTTCAGTTAGGACAGGAAACGTATTCTTAGGCTCTGTCTTAAACCACAAACTACAAGATAAAGTTTCTTGTAAGTGAGAAACAGATGTTTGCCTACAGATGTCTTCACAGAAACAGGAAGCTTGTTCAGGAGATAGCTTAACCACAAATAACTGACAAAACCTCTTATTTCTATGTAAACCAAAAATGAGTCTTACTCAAAACTCATATATACATATTTAGCAAAACATAGGGAAATCTTTCTAAAGAAAAGAATGGTTTTATACATTATACATTACACTTGGGTACTCTGATGGGCTGGAGACAGGTTCTCGGGTACTCTGATGGGCTGGTGACAGGTACCCGGGTACTCTGATGGGCTGGTGACAGGTACCCGGGTACTCTGATGGGCTGGTGACAGGTTCTCGGGTACTCTGATGGGCTGGTGACAGGTTCTCGGGTACTCTGATGGGCTGGTGACAGGTACTCGGGTAATCTGATGGGCAGGTGACAGGTACTCAGGTACTCTGATTGGCTGGTGACAGGTACTTGGGTAATCATATGGGCTGGGGACAGGTACTCAGATAATCTGAGGGGTTGTAACAGGTACTCTGGTACTCTGATGGGATGGTGACAGGTACCCGGGTACTCTGATGGGCTGGTGACAGGTTTTCGATTACTCTGATGGGCTGGTGACATGGTACTCGGGTACTTGGATGGGCTGGTGACATTTACCCGGGTACTCTGATGGGCTGGTGACATGTTCTCGGGTACTCTGATGGGCTGGTGACAGGTACTAGGGTACTCTGATGGGCTGGGTACAGGTACTCGGGAACTCTGATGGGCTGGTGACAGGTATTTGGTTACTCTGATGGGCTGGTGACAGGTACTCAGGTACTCTGATGGACAGATGACAGGTACTCGGGTACTCTGATTGGCTGGTGACAGGTACTCGGGTAATCTGATGGGCTGGTGACAGGTACTCTGGTAATCTGAGGGGTTGTGACAGGTAGACGATCTCCTGTTTGTCACATCTGATGATCAGGTAGATCTGAATCAATGGCTTTTGTACCTGAATGACAATTCTCTTAACCTAAGATTCACCGGGGAACTCAGTAAGGTCTCAATTACTTTTTTAGATGTGAAACTAACAGGTACTGTTACCACGAGCCTACACAGAAAATCCACAGCTGGTAATGCCCTTTTGAGAGCAGACTCTGCCCATCCAGGGCACACCATTAAAAGTGTGCCCTATGGACAATTTCTGAGATTGAAACGCATATGCAGCACATCTGCCAGCTTTGAGAAAGAGGCCATTGATATGACCCACAGGTTCATAGATAGGGGATATCCAAACAAACTACTAAATAGGGCTCGATGTAAATGCATTTCTTAAACACACTGTTTCCCAAATACAACTTCAACAAGAAGATCTGGAGAATAGAGAACGTCGTTCGAATGTGCGGATCCGTGGAGTTCCTGAAACAGTCAATGATAATGCACTACGGGCGTATCTACTTAACCTTTTTGTCACGATGGCCCCGCATATACCCGATATCGACTGGCGCCTAGATAGGGCCCATAGATCTCTGGCCCCCAAACCTCCCCCTGGATCCAATCCGAGGGACATAGTGGTTCGTTTTCACTACTATGACAGTAAAGAAGCTTTAACAGCAGCTAAATGCAACAAAAATCGCATCGACTTCAGGGGCTCCAAAATCCAGATTTTTAGTGACCTCTCCCCCATTACCCTGGCAAAATGACACAATCTTCGCCCAGTCACGGCTCATCTCAAACTGCATCAAGTCCCCTACAGATGGGGTTTTCCATTTCGGCTCTCAGCATCCAAAGATGGTACACAATACTCTATCAGAGATCTTCATGAATGCGAGGCCTTTATTCAAAATTTGGGCCTGCCACCTGTCCCAGATGAAGAGTTCCAACTTCCTCCACCTGCTCTGGCTTCCAAGCCCCTTCAGGCCCCCACAGCAATCTGGATGCCAGTACGCCGGAGACAACAGAAGGCTTTCTCTACACCACAACGCTTTAATCTGCCTAGACCCCCCACCTGAAGCCCCAAGGTCTGCCTGAATTGCACCTCCATGTTTTTGACTCCCAGATGCCTGGGATCTCGGCTGATATCTTCAGGCTTCTGTTCTCCTTTTTGCCCTCATTGCAGCTCCAATCTGTGGTGTTATGTTTTAAACACCGTTAACTGTCCGAGTCTAGCTATTAAAGGAGTGGGCTGCAGTCTACCAATCTAGCTGCCTCTACATGCCCAAGGTCTCCCGCCTTGGTCCCCTTGAAGGACTTATCCCCTTCAGGCTTTCAAAACATGTTTCAATTTTTTTGTTTTTTTAATTTTTCTTGTTTATGCTTTGCTCTTGCTAAACCTTTCAAATTTTTACCAGGTCCTTTTTTGACCTGTTTTTGTTGTTTTGTTTTGCTGCAGGTTAACCTTACCACATATTGTCTTGATGTTCAAAACACAAACATATATGTTGCGAATTGGGGTGGGGGTAAATGGCAAGTCCCTGGGGTATTGAACAGTTCATTCAATTTGACAAAGGAATCCTGGACCATAGATGTAAATATCACAGAAGCATCTATTCCTGTCCTCAATAGACTTTTCCAATGCTTGACCCGGCAAAAAAGTAATATAAAATGCCCTTACTGGACGTGGTGGACTCACAGGCCGTTGGCGGTGAGTCGTATGAGCTTGCACCGTTAGGTACGGTAAGGTTATAGTTGTCCTTGATCCATGACAAGAGGGTCCTGGAAGGGTTCCCAATCCTAAACGGTACCACGGATTCCTCCTCCAGCGAGCGTTTGGGTCTCATGCAATTGAGACAAGGGGATAAGGAGAAAAGAGGCTCCACATAGTGTAAATTCCAGATTACCAGGAAATTTTATTGTATTATAAAAAGATTCCAATAAAAATTTGGGTAAAAACAAAGTTCATAAAAGTAACAAAGGTATATTTAGCGCAGTGTACAGATGATCGAGGTGGCGTCATACACCCGACGCGTTTAGTCTTAAAAAGACTTCAACTGGGGTAAAGTTAGCCTCTCATCTGCTGCGCTATTTATATGGAAATGCTAGAATTTACATCGGGGACACCTGTGCAGCGTGACTTCCGGGATCGGCGTCATGTGAGAGTTTCCCTTAGTCAGCTGACTATCAGCTGACTATCCTTCTAACCTATCCTGGAATTGGAAATGGTTACAAAACCAAGCCTCAGCCTGATCTTCATACTCGGCCAATTGTAATTAAGCAATGAGGACATGTGATAACTACGTCGGAGCGTCTCAGCGCGATGACGCAGATCGCACGTCACTCATCCATGGTTGCTGGTTGTTTCCTGGTTAGAGCGTCATCACGTATTAGCGCGATGACGTCACGGATCAGACATACCTTCTCATTATCAGAAGAGTGCGTCCCATAGAACACACGTCCTATCGCGCATGCGCATCAGCGCGAAACCGAAGGTTCCTCCCCCTTTAGTGTGTCAGAACATGACGATGCGAACACAGTGGTATAAGATGCGTTCCTATTAGATGCCTGTTCGCATCGTCATGTTCTGACACACAGATAGTCAGCTGACTAAGGGAAACTCTCACATGACGCCAATCCCGGAAGTCACGCTGCACAGGTGTCCCCGATGTAAATTCTAGCATTTCCATATAAATAGCGCAGCAGATGAGAGGCTAACTTTACCCCAGTTGAAGTCTTTTTAAGACGAAACGCGGCGGGTGTATGACGCCACCTCGATCATCTGCACACTGCGCTAAATATACCTTTGTTACTTTTATGAACTTTGTTTTTACCCGAATTTTTATTGGAATCTTTTTATAATACAATAAAATGTCCTGGTAATCCGGAATTTACACTATGTGGAGCCTCTTTTCTCCTTATCCCCTTGTCTCAATTGCATGAGACCCAAACGCTCGCTGGAGGAGGAATCCGTGGTACCGTTTAGGATTGGGAACCCTTCCAGGACCCTCTTGTCATGGATCAAGGACAACTATAACCTTACCGTACCTAACGGTGCAAGCTCATACGACTCACCGCCAACGGCCTGTGAGTCCACCACGTCCGGTAAGGGCATTTTATATTACTTTTTTGCCGGGTCAAGCATTGGAAAAGTCTATTGAGGACAGGAATAGATGCTACTGTGATATTTACATCTATGGTCTAGGATTCCTTTGTCAAATTGAATGAACTGTTCAATACCCCAGGGACTTGCCATTTACCCCCACCCCAATTCGCAACATATATGTTTGTGTTTTGATCTAAGGGTTTGTGATTATTCCTATTGTGTATACACAATTCACATGTTTTCACTATACTATATGTTGATACTAATGACTATTTAGATCACTTGATTTTTATATACAGGCCACTAATAACCTGTTCACCAGCTGGGTCTAGCAGGACCTAGTATTTGATATGCACACAGGTGTTATATATGACACATTTCTTTGCACAATATAGCGCTACACTTTTTCTTTCTCTTATTAATTAATACAATTAGTCTAATTGTTGGTGTTGGCTGCTTGTTTTTGTTTTGTTTGGTTGGCGCAGCAGATTTTCCTCATTTTATTGATGTTCAAAAATGCTGGTGTGTATAAGCAGGGGCGTTGCTAGGTGGCAAAAAGACCAGGGGCTTCAGGCCGGCACGGGGGGGCCTCTAGTGGCGCTGGGTTTTTTTGGTTGGGTGGAGGGGTTGTGTGGTTGTGTGGCGGGGGTAGGCTGACTTTCTGGTTGCTGCCTGGCTTACCAGTGCTCATCTATGCTGACCACTAAACTGACCTACCTACCTGACACACACTGACCTACCTGACATACACTGACCTACATACACTGACCTACCTTACCCACACTGACCTACATACACTGACCTACCTGACATACACACACTGACCTACCTACCTGACATACACTGACCAACATACACTGACCTACCTGACATACACTGACCTACATACACTGACCTACCTGACCCACACTGACCTACCTGACATACACTGACCTACCTGATACACAATGACCTACCTGGCATACACTGACCTACCGGACATACACTGACCTACATACACTGACCTACCTGACCCACCCTGACCTACATACACTAACCTACCTGACCCACACTGACCTACACTGACCTACACTGACCCACCCACACTGACCTACCTGACACACACTGACCTACATACACTGACCCACACTGACCTACATACAATGACCTACCTGACATACACTGACCTACATACACTGACCCACCCACACTGACCTACCTGACCCACACTGACCTACCTACACTGACCTACCTGACATACACTGACCCACCCACACTGACCTACCTGACCCACACTGACCTACCTACACTGACCTACCTGACATACACTGACCTACCTGACCTACATACACTGACCCACACACACACTGACCTACCTGACCCACACACACTGAAATACCTGACCCACACTGACCTACACACACTGACCTACATACACTGACCTACCTGACCCACACTGACCTACATACACTGACCCACACACACTGACCTACATACACTGACCCACACACACTGACCTGGTACCTGCCATACACACACTGACTGACCTACCTGTGTCCAGGTCCTGCAGCAGCAGCTCAGCCGTGGTGCTGGTGTGTGAGGCAGCCAGAGGAGAGGAGGAGAGCCGCCCGCCCGAGCGCCGATCGATGTCCTCTTCCAGTCACAACGTGCTGGGATAGGACTGATAGGTCCACAGCACCACCGGATTGCCACTCCAGTCCAGAAAAGGCAGGCCCCATGAGCACTAGCGCGGAGGAGGAGGAAGTGCAATCCTCCTCCGCTTTGAATGCCGGGCAGTGACGACACTGGTTGCTATAGCAACCAGTGACCAAGAGTAGAGTGGGGGGGCGGAGCTGGAGCCGGAGCCAGCGCTACCACGGCTCAGTCCGCCCCCGTCCCCTGCATTCCAGGACCGGGACAAGAGACTCTGGGCTATTAGCCCCAGGCTCGGGGCTGTAGCCCCAATAGCCACCCCTTGGTGACGACTCTGTGTATAAGTATCTTATAGCCCTCCTTGGATTGGAATGTCTCTTACCCATATGTTATGTTAAAATATTGTTTGCGGGGGGGCGTGGCTACCGCGCTAAGAGAACAGATGCATGACCTGTTAGCTCTGCACTGACGGCAGGATTTAAAACAATTCGAGGTGATCCAGACCGCTCCTTCTGGCACCAGCACCTACCTAAAGACCCACAGCACCCTCCGAGATGACAAGGAAGAGACAGAACTCCTCACAGCCAAAGAAATTAAATGATTTCTTCCCCCCTAAGAACCACAGCGGGACCCAAGATGGCGCCGCCGGCTGCTCTCCGGTTACATCAATCGAATCTCACTCGGCCACACCAAGCCCGAGCTCCGGACGAAACCCACACTCCTGCTCCCCAGATGCCTCCACTCCGCTCTCAGGCAGCCCTGCCAAATCGAAACCCCGCATGTCGAATGATTCGACCAACCACAAGGTCAGTACGGGACATAACTCTCTAGAAGACACAAGAGAGATGGCTGATTCCATTAACTCTTTCCCCACTGTAAACCAGCCCCTCTCAGACACAACCCTTAGAGACATGTTAGTCTCATTACGCAGCTCACTGCACGCAGACATGATGAAATGCATGCGGAACTTTAAAACAGAGGTGAAGGAACTGGGGGGCAGAGTGGACCACGTGGAGAAAAAAAATGGGGGATTATGCTGCATCATACAATACCCTGGTAGATGCTCATAATGACCAATCAGATGAGGTAACGGGGCTTAAAGAAAAAGTCGCAGACCTCGAGGACAGATCACGCAGAAATAATCTGAAAATGCGCGTGGTCCCAGAAAGTGTTCTACCATCACAACTCCGCCAATATGTTCAGGAATTCATGTCAGCATACCTACCATCTACCCCTTCTTCAGAGTTAATCATTGACAGAATCCACAGAATTCCCAAACCTGCACACCTATCAGATAACATTCCTAGAGACGTTCTGATGCGGGTGCACTTTTTCCATGTTAAGGAGCAGTTCATGCTAGCCTTTAGGAAAAATCCACAACCTCCCGAGCAATACTCAAACATTCAAATGTTCGCAGACCTCTCGCAGTTCACGATGCAAAAACGTAAATCACTGCTAACTGTGACTAAGGCACTGCGCAATCACAACATCACCTACAGATGGGGTTTCCCGACAAAACTCATCGTCACCCATGATGACAAGACCTCGGTGATCACCAATCTGGAAGACGGCCTATCAATGTTACGCACTTGGGACATCCTACCAGAACAATCCTCTCCAGGGCCTTCTCCCTCCTCAAAACTGGATGACCAGACCGAATGGAAGGTTGTGTCATACAAAAAGCAACAGAAAAGTCGCAACAAATATTCGCCTCGAATGTCATAAGCTACCCACAACTACGAATCTCCTGCCACCTAATGGAGCTAACACTCCACGTAGTTTCCCCTCCTAAAAATGCGCAGTACAGCTGCCATCAGATTCTGGAAAGAATCTCACCTTTTTTACACACCAATTTTGTTTTTGTTTGTTGTTTTTCTCTGTTTTACCTCTTCCTTCTCTCCCCCCTTAACCCCTCAAATCGGTGACGGACTGAAAGCTCATATCACTGGAGGAACTCTTCTCATCCAGAAAGAAGACAAACCGCAACTGAGACCACCAGCAAATACCCAGGAATGCATAAGGTACCAATACACCATCATCTTACACATTACATATGGCGGTTAGAGTAACCTCTTTCAATGTCCACGGACTGAACCATCCCGCTAAACGAGCCTCAGTGTGGAAAGAAGCCCTCAAACTAAAATCTGACATTCTGTGCATTTAGGAGACGCACTGGGTAACCTCAGCAATCCCCAAATTCTCTCACCATAAATTTACACATTTTTCAGGCATCAGCTTCTAAAAAACAAAAGGGTGTACTCATCGCCATCAGAGACTCTGTTTCTCTCTCAATCCAAGAGACCCATGTAGACCCTGAGGGTCGGTACCTAATCCTAATTGGAGAATTTAACAACCATTTATACACGCTGGTTAATCTTTATGCGCCTAACACGCGCCAACTAGGTTTTTTGAAAAAGATGTTTCGTAAGATCAACTCAATCAAAAAAGGAGCAGTTATAATGTGTGGAGATTATAATGTCACAGTGGATTACAAAATGGACACCACCTCCAAATCAAGTCGCCCTCTTCCCTCAATCCAAAACATACTACATAAAGAAGAGATGTACGACGCTTGGAGGTGTCAACACTCTAATGAACGGGGCTACTCCTTTCACTCCTCTAGACATAACTCGTATTCATGCATAGACCTAATCCTGGTGGACAGAACTCTACTTCAGAAGGTGTCCTCCTCTGCCGTGCATGACATTACGTGGTCTGACCACGCCCCTGTGTCCCTCACGATAGAGGAGAGATACTCATCAGCACCATCCTACATTTGGAGGGCCAACCCCCAAATCTTCCAACAACCATCCCAGGTTGCTCTTGTAAACAAACATCTAAAAGATTATTTTGAAATCAATGCTAAATCGGTTAACAGTCCATTTACTATGTGGTGTGCCCATAAGGCATATATTAGAGGCATATTGTTACAGATCAGCTCGAGGATGAAGAGGCAGAGGACATTGAAATTAGATTCCCTTCTCAAAGACATACAACTTCTGGAGGCCCAGAATAAAATCGTACCTGACCCAAGCATAGCAAACAAACTAAACCAACTGCGATCGGATCTCAGACTCATGTTACTAGAGCAATATGACAAACATATTAGGTACCTAAAACGTAATCACTACTCTTCAGGTAACAGAGCTGGCAAACATTTGGCCCAGAGACCGAGAAACCGTAGGACACAAATGAGGATCCCTCACCTAATTCGTAGCTCAGATAACAGTAAAATCTTCAACCCTACTGACATAGCAAATAATTTTGCTGAATATTACTCCTCTCTTTATAACTTAAAAGACGATACAAATACACAACAGCCCTCAGATGAAGCCATCCAATCATTTTTGGCAGATCTCACACTACCATCCCTTTCAGCATCACAATTAGAACAACTTAATCTACCCATAACGGAGACTGAGATCCATAAAGCAGTTAAATCGCTACCCACTGGTAAATCTCCAGGACCAGATGGACTACCAAACAGTTATTACAAAGTGTTTTGTGAAATTTTGTCCCCCTCACTCAAAGAAATTTACCTGGAAGCAATGTCCTCTGCCTCATTCCCTGCCGAAATGCTCAAAGCGTATGTTGTCACCATTCCAAAACCTGGGAAAGACCCTATTACACCTGCTAACTTTAGACCTATTTCCCTACTAAATACAGATGTTAAACTGTACGCCAAGATCCTAGCACATAGACTTATAAATCTCCTACCACTTCTGATCAACCCAGATCAAACGGGCTTTACCAAAGGTAGACAAGCGTCTGACGCCACAAGGAGGATTATTGATTTGGTCCAACGAGCTGGGTCCTGTCGGGTGCCTTCTCTGCTGCTCTCTTTGGATGCGGAGAAGGCATTCGTCAGGGTCCATTGGGGATATATGGCACAGACACTTAAGAAGTTTGGGTTCGCAGGCCCCATCCTCTTGGCTATCTTGGCCCTGTACTCTTCACCATGTGCGCAGGTCTACACCTCAGGTACCCTTTCCCTTCCCTTCCCAATTACCAATGGCACTAGACAGGGATGCCCCCTGTCCTCTTCTATATTCAATCTCCTTATAGAACCACTAGCCAAAAAAATTAGAATACACCCAGATGCACCCGGATTCTCCCTGTTAGGTAAATCACACAATATTAACTTATTCGCAGATGACATCATCCTTCTTTTGACCTCACCCACCAAGTCCCTAAAATGTGCCCATGACATTTTGATGAATTTTAGCCAAGTGTCATATTACAAAGTGAATTTCTCAAAATCTCTAATCTTAGGTCTAAATATCCCTCCATCCCTCCAAGTAGATCTACAAAAACGATTCCCTTATACGTGGAACTCATCCAGCATCCCTTATCTAGGACTACAAATAACAGCTGACCCCTCCAAACTAGCAGACGCCAATTATGACCCGCTGATTGACAAAATAGCGAAAGAAATAAAAAGACTCAACAAAGTAGAATTATCATGGTCAGGAAGATTAGCATCCTTCAAAATGCTACTACTCCCCCAAATTCTATATATCTTCCGTACTCTACCAATTCAACTCAAGAACACCCATCTCCAATCACTAAACTATCTTCTCAGAAATTACATATGGGGACCCAAAAGACCCAGATGCTCTAGAAATGTTCTAATTAAACATAGGCTGGCGGGAGGCATGGGCCTGATAGACATCAAGGACTATCATCGAGCATCCTTGCTTACCCAACTCAGACAATGGTTGTCACCATCCCCAGATGTCCTGTGGCACAACATAGAACAAGCCCTCAGCCCAACCCAAGATCTCCGTCTACTATTACTACTTGACATATGGAAACCATATCCCTTAAGATCATTACCACTAACTATTCAGGCCTCTCTACTTGCGTGGATAGAACTACACAAGTTTTCCCCACCCTCAACCAAAAGTATAAACATCCCAATTCCAATCACCATCTTGAACCACTCCATACCATACTCCAATTTTACAAATTGGTCTACAAGAGGTATATATCTAATTGCCGATCTATATAATAACAACACACTTAAACCATTCAATACACTAGTGGAGGAATACTCACTACCCTTAGCAGACCACTTTAAATATAGACAACTGACTCACTTTCTAAAATCTTTAAAATCAACCCACATACCTATACATGAACCAATATGGCAATTCTACACAAATACCCTTACTACACCTAAAGGTATTTCTTTATTTTATAATTTCCTCCAAAATAAATCTTCCTTTACAAAACTTCCACCATTCTTAAAGTGGGAGTTGGAACTAGGAGAATCCTACACTAACAATCAATGGGAAAACGCACTCAAAACCACATATAAAGCAACTAGATGTGTAAACCATTGGGAACTTTCCTTAAAAATAGCTCAAAGATGGTACCTTACGCCCTATAGATTGTCCAAATTCTCCTTCTCCAACTCACCATTGTGCTGGAGAACATGTGGAGAAGTGGGTAACATTTTGCATGTATTCTGGTCATGTAAACACCTCACCAGCTTTTGGAACAATATATTTAAGTATATATCTCGTATCACAGGAATACTAAAAACACCAAACCCAGGTTTGGCACTGTTAAACCTAGGCATTGAAAGCTTCCCTCCTTGCTTTCGTACAGTGGTCACACATATACTCCTAGCTGCTAGATCACTAATTACTAAAAATTGGAAAACAATATTGTACCCAATGCTTCAGAAGCCCTTGTTATAACACGAACCAATTACATCTTTGAATCACTAATAGCAGCAAGAACCGAACAAAAACCTGTCTTTGACAAACATTGGAAAATATGGTCGGATTGGTTCAAAGTAAACTAGTGGTTTCTGAATTGGTATATATATACAACCCTTGATACTTCTTAGTTAAGCTTGCATAGTTAATGAAAATATTCATACCTACAACATTCTGTCACCTCTCCCTCTCCCTCTCCCTTCCCTTTACCCCTCCAACCCCCTTCCCCACCCTTTCTTCATTCCTCCTCCTCCCTCCCCCCCTTCCCATCCCCCCCCTTTCCTATCCTTTGCTACACTTTCATTTTATTGTCTCATGAAAATACATTATGTTAAATAAACTAGTACTACATTATACATAATTAATAAGATAATAACATTGTAAAAATTACTTACCCTATACAATGTAAACTCTGATCCTATCTTTGATTAATGTATGTTTTCATGATGTGTTCGTCAATGAATAAGAAAAGGAAAATCTGTACTATGTTTTGTACTTGAAAATCTTTAATAAAAAATAATTTGAAAAAAAAAAAAAAAAAAAAATATTGTTTGCTTATTACTCTATGACTGTAACATGGCTTTAAAGATAGTTTCTTGTAATGTCAAGGGCTTGAATTCCTTACGAAAACGCTGGTTGGCTTTGAAGGAATTCAAATCCTCGGGAGCTGATGTGGTAATGGTTCAGGAGACATATTTCCGCCAAGGGGGTTCCTTTAAATTTGCTTCCAAACTATTCCCCACAGTTTATATGGCCTCAGATCCGTCCCGGAAGACTGGAGTGGCCATACTAATTAAACGTTCTTGCCCTATACGTGTCTTAGCCTCGACTTTGGACCCCCGGGGTCGGTATGTCCTCCTGAAGTGTGCCCATCTGAATACCTCCTTCACCTTAGCTAATATTTATGCACCCAATACGGGACAAGTTGGTTTTCTCGCTGGAGTTCTTGATCGGCTGCGTTCCTTTTCTCAGCCTTTCATGATCGTGGGCGGAGATTTCAATATGTGTATGTCTCCTAGTAGGGATAGATATGCCTTATCTCAACAAACTCCATCCCTCCAAGTTCTTAAATTGTCCACCTCCTTCCGCAAATTAATTTGTTCTCACAATCTTTTCAATGTGTGGAGAGTAAAGCACCCTACCCAAGTCAATATACCATTTCTCCCCTCCACATAAGCTATATTCTCGATTGGATCATTTTCTTATATCCGCCCCCTTGTTACCCAACATAGTCTCTTCGAAGATAGATCCTATTACGTGGTCTGGTCATGCCCCCATAACGCTGAGTATTGTGCTTAACGCCGCATTACCCAGGACTTGCCATCGGAGACTCAATGAATCTCTTCTGCAACATGTTGCGACCAAAGACAGGTTTCTTTGGAAATTGGAGGAGTTTTTTCATTTAAATGTAGGCTCAGTCTCTGATACATCTATTGTGTGGGAAGCCCATAAGGCAGTTTTTAGGGGCGAGTGTATTTCAGCCAGCTGACGTTTGAAGCGTGACTCTATTCAACTGAGATCGGAGTTTGTGGCCCAGCTGGGGACTGCGGAGGCGCTGCTACTCCGTCTCCCTACGGTGGGTAGCTTGCGCACAGTGATTGCTATCCGCAACGGTATTAGGTCTGTAGATACGAATAAATTCTCGAAGTCAATGCTGTGGTCTAAGCAAAAGTTTTATGAGTATGCAGACAAACCTCATAGGATGCTGATTCATAGGCTTAAGCCCCGACCTTTTCTATCCATCCCTGATCATATATTACAACTAGATGGCACACCTACTTACTGCCCTGAGACCATGTCAGGAGTTTTTGGGGAGTATTATAATAAACTCTACAACTGCTTGAGCACAGATTCACAGGCCCAGTTTTCACAAGACAGACTGGACTCTTTCTTGTCCTCTGTACATCTTCCAAAACTGTCACCAGACCAACGCTCCTCATTAAATCAACCTATTTCTGTGGAAGAATTAACTGAAGTAATCAAAAATCTTCCCTCACATAAAGCTCCAGGTCCAGACGGCCTTCCATATTCCTATTACAAGACGTTTTTACCAACCCTAACCCCACATTTGTTATCCCTGTACTCCTTGTTACTCCAGGGCAAATTACCGCACTCCTCGTTCTTACACGCTTTTGTAACCATTATCCCTAAACCGGGTAAAGATTCATCCCTTCCCGATAACTACCGTCCCATTGCCCTATTAAACTCAGACTATAACATTTTCACCAAGATCCTAGCGAACAGACGCTCTCTGCTACTGCCAGCACTAATTCATAGAGACCAGGTGGGTTTCGTTCCCACGAGACACGCGGGCGACAACACGCGTCGCACAATTGAACTTATAGACCTGCTTACCAAAACCAAACCCCCGCCTTAATAATTAGTTTAGATGCCCAAAAAGCGTTCAATCGTCTTAGTTGGCCATTCATGTTTGCGATACTAACTCGTTATGGATTCTCAGGCCCCTTTATTCAAGCTCTTAGGGCCTTATATTCAAAGCCCACATCACAAGTGCAACTCTCCTCCCACCACGTCCATTTTCCCTCAGCATCGGCACGAGACAGGGATGCCCCCTATCGCCGCTGCTGTTTATTCTTAGTTCAGAGCCTATACGGTAATGCCCTGACATCAGAGACGTTCGTCTTAGACACATGGAATATAAATTATCCTTATTCACGGACTACGTTCTTCTTACTCTCACTCACCCACACACCTCCCTGCCACATCTACATAACATATTAACTGCCTTTGGTGATCTCTCAGGTTTTAAAATTAATGCTGCTAAAATGGAAGCCCTACCCATAAACATTCCCCCTACCCTCTTATCTTCCCTCCAAAGCAAATATAAATATCATTGGTGTGCTCAGTCACTTAAATATCTAGGGGTTCAAATCACTCCCTCTTATGACTCTCTATATCGAGCCAACTTCCCTCCCCTGTTCTCGGAAATCAATCGTCTGCTGAATCACTGGACCGCACTACCCCTATCCCTCCTGGGGCATATCAACGTGCTTAAAATGTCCATTCTCCCTAAATTATTATATCTGTTTGAAACATTACCGGTGGCAGTCCCATTGACGCAGTTGAAATCCCTTCAAAGGAGAAGCCTCCGCTTTATTTGGAATAATGCCTCCCACAGGATGGCGGGGTTGGTGGTCTTGGCTCGGAGGAATAGGGGGGGGATTGGGAGGCCCAGATTTTATCAAATACTACTATGCCTCACACCTGAGTTTTTGCCTCCTGAACTTCCCGGAAGGCCCCAAATAGGTGGGCGGAAATAGAAATGAGTGTCACGGCCCCGGTTCATCCTTGCTATATGCTTTGGCCTCCTACTGCCCTCCATATGCCCCAATTACGGAAAATCTGTTTAGCCCCAATGTTGTTCACGTTGTCTATATGGAAAAGATGCTCTGAGCATTATTCCCTGTCCTCATCATGCCCACCACTCTTGAATAATTTATTCAATCCAGACATTCCAGATAGCCTTTCTTATAAACGTATGCTACCATGGACCCAGGCAGGGATTTTCCAATTACGACACTTTGTTAACCCAGTGACATGACATTTATTGACCTTTCCTGATTTGCAAAGTTCACATCAGATTCCCCAAAGGCTTTTACATTCATACTTGCAGATTAGACACTTTTTCCCCACTAGATCCCCTTCTCTGACCTTGGAGAAGCCAACAGACTTTGAGGCCCTATGCACTAAAGGTCCTTATGAGCCCCAAATGATTTCTACCATCTATAAAATGTTGCATGAGGCTGTTCCTATGACAGTTGACTGCCATCATTACATGAGAAAATGGTCTCAGATCTTACAGCATGATATCTCCTTGTTGGACTGGGGGAGCATCTGGGAGCACACTTCCAGAATCTCTCGATGTGTGACCCATAAGGAAACTGCATACAAAGTCCTGATGCACTGGTATAGGACCCCAGATATTCTGCACGCTCGCAATCGAGCAACCCCAAGACAATGTTGGAGATGTAATAATGCTGTGGGCTCTCTTTACCATATTTTCTGGGAGTGTCCTCCAGTTCACCAATTTTGTCTCCAAGTCCGGAAACTACTAGAAACGCTGATTGTTAGCACCGTCCCTCTGATGCCCATGCACTATTTGTTATGTCTCCCTTTCCCTGGTGTCTCTAAGGTTCTGCGCAGACTGATGTCTTTAATTTTACTAGCTGCCAAACGGGTCATCCCTAGGCTATGGTTATCTACCTTCCCTCACCTCTCCCACAATTGCTCACAACCGTGGCTGACATATGTAGAATGGAACACCTGATGGCTGTAGTGGAGGGCACGGAGCAGAAATTTTCTAAAACATGGTCAGCATGGGACGAGTTTATGTATGGTTCTAAAGGTAATGAACCTAGTTAGTTAATCCCAGCTACGTGCATATGTTTGTGTAATGGCACGCTAATTACTTATCTTTTTATATAGTGCTTTATATGTGGTTATCCTGTGGGTTTATATAACTCCTACAACTCCTACTTTGATAAGGTGCTCCCCTATTCAAGTTAACAGTTCAACCACATCACTATTCCTTTATCTGTACAATTTATGTGTGCCTTGTAGTTCTCAAAGACAATGTATACCTGCATTACTTCAAAATGTTAATGTTTTACATGTATCTTCTTTTGTATGACTTGCAAAACCTTATAAATAAACAATAAAAACAAAAACAAAAATAGGGATCGATGTGCAGTAGAGAATATTCCTAGAGACACTTTGCTGATAGAAAATCTCAATAAAAATAACAAAAAGCATTCTCGCTCACATAAGAACACTCCCATTTTTTCTACACCCTTCAGTTTAGAATATAGTAGAATTAAGAACACTGTTACTAAATATCTTCCAATTTTACTTAGTGACCCTATCTATAATGATAGCCTTTCAAAAGGCATTAAATCCGTGTCCCAAAGAGCAGCCACGTTGGGAAGTACTCTTTCACCCAGTTTATTCCTCAGTCAACCTTCAGGGTCTGTAAACAAAGGGGCAATCAGCGCAAACTTAAAAAGCTAAGTATAATGCAAGCTGAACACTAAAGGTAACACCAACCTCAAAAATCAATCTTAGAATAAAAATAAGTGCAGCGCAAAATGTGTCAAATAATAAATACATGCAGAGTCCAATGATTATGGGGCAATATTAAAATCAATAGAAGCTGAAGTCCATAAAATCAAATCTGCAAACACACTTCTTCTGGGAACACACAGATAGCTCTTTCCACCCAATGGACAAGGAGAAGACATTCGATGTATGTGATTATGCTTACCAGCTCCGGTGGACCCCTTAATTACAGGGGGTCAGAGACAGCATGAAAGAACCCAAGAAGGAATCAGCTGGGCTAGTAATCATCTGCCGGGGTTACTCGTCCAAAAGGCGGGGAATTCCGTCAGGCATTAACTTTTAATAAAGTCTGAAAGTACTCATTGATGGATCGCTCTTAGATTCTGTTTACTTTCACTTTCTCCCTGTGAAATCACCGCTGAGCATTCTGCTAGTTTACACTACGGATCTCCCTTTGCCTGACGGAACTCCCCGCCTTTTGGACGAGTATCCCCGGCAGATGATTACTAGCCCAGCTGATTCCTTCTTGTCTTCTTTCATGCTGTCTCTGACCCCCTGTAATTAAGGGGTCCACCGGAGCTGGTAAGCATAATCACATACATTGAATGTCTTCTTGTCCATCGGGTGGAAAGAGCTATCTGTGTGTTCCCAGAAGAAGTGTGTTTGCAGATTTGATTTTATGGACTTCAGCTTCTATTGATTTTAATATTGCCCCATAATCATTGGACTCTGCATGTATTTATTATTTGACACATTTTCTGCTGCACTTATTTTTATTCTAACCTTCAAGGTCTAACTGGCTACGTTTTAAAGGCAGTTTCAAATGTGGCATGAAAGGATGTGACTATTGCCGCTTTGTTAAAAAGGGAAATAGGGTGTGTTTCAGTAATAATGGTAGAAGCTTTGAGATCTCAACATTCATCAATTATAACACCAGATTTTTAGTATATCTAATTACATGTGAGATGTGTCACATCCAATACGTAGGCCACACCACACGGAGGTTGAAAGATTGGTTGTATGACCATCTATACGATATCGAGAAAAATAGATCTACCAATGTAGCTAAACACTGGAACACCATCCATCATAAAGATGTTACCAGCATGGTAATTCAAGGGGTGGAGAAGATAGTGACCCCTAAGAGAGGAGGAGATTTATTCAGAACACTTTGTAAGCACGAAGTGTTCTGGATATTCTCTTTAAATACAAGAATCCCATTAGGGTTAAACTTTGAGTGGGACCTGTCCCACTATTATGATTAACCTCACCATTCATGCTCTAGTTTGTTCCATTTCTGCAAAGTTTTATGACTAAAAATTTTTTTTACTTACAATATGAGTTCACTAGATATACACTATATACATAGTCTAATGCTGTTTAATGGCAACTATTTCGACTACTTAGTCTACAGCATGCATATCCATGCTTAGAGCTGTACATATGGATGTGTGTATCTTCATTTTGTTCAGATGAACATAGCTGATTAACTAATTAATCTATTCTGTATTGCTTCTGAGTTCTGGGGTAATGGGGTTAGTACCACTAGTGTAATTTCCACCACCATTTCATTTTTTACATCTATATTTTTTACATCTACATTTTTTACATCTACCTTTTTTGCCATCGGCTTTACATTGGAGATTTCTATTATAGTGAGGGTTCCGCTTTAAATCTACATGCTCATCCCCCCCCTCTTTCCTCTTTCCCTAGCCTTTTTATATTTTGACATATGTGTTTTGCTCCACATTATTCAGATTTTGGATTAAGGGTATGAGGGGATGGTGTCCATGGGTGCATATAGAATTCTGTGCTTGTAAATAGATTTAGATATTTTGTCTGTATATATAAATCTTTTAGGTCATTTCATGCATTATGCTTCTTATGGGAATACACATGAGTTAAAGTATTGGGTTGGTTTAAGGAGTCTTTGATTATTTACATTGTACTAAACACAGCGGGGTTGGTTTCCTACAGAGATTCGGAGTGCGGCTGGACGCAGCAGGAGACAGCATGAATATTTTCTACTCTTATATAAGAACAGAAGTGCCTCTGATTTAGGTGGTTTTCTTCCACCCTGTCTTCTGTCATGTCCAGCTATATATATATATATATATATATATATAGATATATATAGTAACCTGGGGGACAGGTAGCAGGTACAAAGCTCCCTGGGATGAGCAGTCTTTCAGGCACAGATACCAAATCCAGTGGAATAGTGACAAACAGTGGGGTGTTTATTTGTGATATATACAAGTCTATTTACAGGTGCTGTACAGTGTTCCAAAAGAAACAAATAGGAACAAAAATAGCCAAAACAAAACCTAGCCGTGTCTCGGCACTAACTAAACAATATTTACAGATCCTAACTACTACGCTGAGCAAGCCTACAGCTTGTCAGCTTCCACATACCTTTTTGCACTCTTACCCAGAAGTTCTGAGTATCCCAGGCCAAGAGCAAGGGCTGTCTTGCTCAGGTGAGCTTAAATTAGCCTGGGGGAGAGGACCAAGACCTGAACCGGACCATGGATCAGAGATCCCTGAACCTGTATGAGAGGAGCCTGGGAGATGTATAAACCCCGAACAGGACTTTTCCTGGCTCTCTCTGGGACGCTCTGCTACATATCCTCCCCCCTTGTTTCAACCCCAGGGTTGGAACACCTGTAGCCCAACAGGAGTGAACACGGGACAGGGCATCTACATTCCCCATCTCAACACCTGGCCTGTGTTTTACAGTGAATGAGTAATCCTGTAGAGCCAAAAACCACCGGTTCACCCGTCTATTAGTCTCCTTCTTTTGGGCCATCCATTTCAGAGGAGCATGGTCAGTTATTAACTCAAACTGGCGTCCTAACAAATAGTACCTGAGTGCGTCCACGGCCCACTTTATGGCTAAACACTCCTTTTCAATGACTGCATACCTTTGCTCATGGTCATTGAGTTTTCTGCTTAGGTACACCACAGGGTGTTCTTCCCCATTGTGTACCTGTGATAGTACTGCCCCAATACCAACATCAGACGCATCCGTCTGAACCAAAAAATCTTTGGAGAAATCGGGGGAGTACAGTATTGGTTGTGCACAAAGAGCCTTCTTCAGGACTTGGAAAGATTCCTCTGCTACTGAGGACCATTTCACCATTACCGAGTCTTTCCCTTTCGTAAGGTCTGTCAGTGGGGCAGCTATAGTTGCAAAATTTGGGATAAATCTTCTATAATACCCCGCAATGCCAAGAAAGGCCCTGACCTGCTTCTTGTTTGCAGGACGTGGCCATTCCTGGATGGCTTCTATTTTATTCACTTGAGGTTTTATGACACCACGCCCAATAGTGTAGCCCAAATACTTGGCTTCGTCTAGACCAATGGCACATTTTTTTGGATTTGCTGTAAAACCTTCTTTGAAGAGGGAATTGAGGACAGCCTGGACACGGGGCAAGTGAGACTCCCAGTCAGTGCTATGTACCACTATGTCATCTAGATATGCTGCTGCATATTGTCGGTGGGGTCTTAGAGTCCTGTCCATAGCCCTCTGAAATGTGGCGGGGGCATTTTGCAACCCAAAAGGCATTTTTTTATATTGAAAGGAACCCTCCGGGGTCACAAATGCAGTCTTCTCTTTGGCGCTACCAGTCAGGGGTATTTGCCAATAACCTTTTGTCAAGTCCAAAGTGGTCAGATAGCGAGCCTTGCCAAGTCGGTCTATAAGTTCATCCACTCTGGGCATTGGGTACGTGTCAAACTTTGTCACTGCATTAAGCTTCCTGAAGTCATTACAGAACCTCCAAGTGCCATCCGGTTTTGGGACTAACACGATGGGGCTAGACCAGTCACTATTGGATTCCTCAATGACATCTAGCTCCAATATTCTTTTAACTTCCTCGCTGATGTCCTTTCTCCTCGCTTCAGGAATTCGGTATGGTTTGAGCTTGACACGGACCCCAGGTTCAGTAACAATATCATGCTGAACTGCTGAAGTCGTGCCAGGTAACTCTGAAAATTTCTCTCTATTTCTTATCAGGAATTCTCTAGTTTCCTGCTTTTGAGAATATGACAGGGTGTCTGGAATCGTGACCTCAGGGATCAGAGGGGACTCAGTACCCTTAGGCGTTACTGGGAGGGACCTCGCAGTTAACGCCAGTCTATCCTTCCAGGGCTTTAACAGGTTTATGTGGTAAATCTGTTCGGGCTTCCTTTTTCCTGGTTGATATATTTTGTAATTGACCTCCCCAACTCTTTCAATTACTTCAAAGGGACACTGCCACTTAGCCAGGAACTTGCTCTCAACAGTGGGAACTAACACCAGGACCCTATCACCAGGTGAGAAAACACGGAGTTGGGCCCCCCTATTGTATATCCTCTGTTGAGCCGTTTGGGCCTGCAGTAAGTGTTCTTTTACCATCGGCATGATTGCTGCAATCCTGTTCTGCATTTGAGCGATATGCTCAATGACACTTTTATGGGGTGTCTGCTCCCCCTCCCAAGTTTCTTTGGCTATGTCCAAGAGTCCCTGAGGGTGTCTCCCATAAAGCAACTCAAAGGGAGAGTACCCTGTGGAGAACTGGGGAACCTCCCTGATGGCAAACATCAAGTATGGTATCAGGAAGTCCCAGTTTTTCCCATCCTTGTCAACAACCTTTTTTAACATGCTCTTTAATGTTTTATTAAAGCGTTCCACCAAGCCATCCGTTTGAGGATGGTACACTGAGGTTCGCAATTGCGTCACCTTAAATAACTTGCACAGCTCTCTAGTTATTCGTGACATAAATGGGGTGCCCTGGTCTGTAAGGACTTCTTTAGGGATTCCAACACGACTGAACACCATAAACAGCTCTTTGGCAATGTTTTTAGCAGACGCGGTGCGTAAGGGAATGGCCTCTGGGTAACGGGTAGCATAATCCATGATTACGAGGATATGCTGATGACCTCGGGCAGACTTGGGGAGTGGACCCACAAGGTCCATGGCAATCCTCTCAAAGGGCACTTCAATAATGGGCAAGGGCACTAAAGGACTTCGGAAGTGTTGTAGTGGGGCTGACATCTGACACACAGGACAGGATTGACAATAATTCTCAATATCCTTCTGTATTCCGGGCCAATAAAACCTGCGCAACACCCTTTCCGTAGTTTTCTCAACCCCTAAATGACCTCCTAGCAAGTGCCCATGGGCAAGTTCCAACACCACCCGTCTGTATGGCTTAGGGACCACCAACTGTTCAACCACTTCATCATTTTTTTTACATACACGATACATTAAATCCTCATTGCTGCTAAAATAAGGAAAACAGAGCCTGTCCCCTGATTCGACAGGTACATCATTAATCACCATTACATTTTCCCAGGCCCTGGCAAGGGTTGGATCTTTTCTCTGCTCGGTACCAAAATTTTCCTTGTGTACATTAAGGTCAGCAAACTCCAACGTAGGCTCAGATTCAGCAGATGGCTGTCCAGCTCCACTGGTTGTGGGGACCTCCTCAGGCTCCTCCAGCTCTCCTGCCATAACTGAGAAAGGAAAACCTGGGGAGCCCTGAGAAGAGTCCCCTGAACCCATATTGTCAGTAGCGGCCAGGAGTTCTGGCTCTGTCACTGAGTCAGCTACTGCGACCGGGTCGGGACGATCCCACAGTTCCCAAAACTTAGGGAAGTCCCTACCAATGATGGCCTCGTGCACCAAGTGGGGCACAAGTCCGACCGGATGGGTCACCGTACCTAAGCCAGTTTTAAACTGAACAGTGGCTATAGGATACTCGCGGGTATCCCCATGTACACAGATCACAGCAACTTTTTTAGCATGCAAATTCACAGTGTCAACCATCTCAGCTGTAACCAAAGTCACTAGACTTCCAGAGTCTAGCAAGGCCGTAATAGGCTTATTATTAACAGTCATTTGGCACATGTGTTTTCCCATACTTGGTGCTGCAGCGCATGAAACAGCAGCAAACATAGACTGCCTTCTAATAGACAGATCGCACTGCATTGGTTCATCTGTCAATGGACAGTTTGCTGCAACATGTCCCAGTTCTTGGCAACGAAAACACCTGATGTTTCCCCAGTTTGGTTTGCTGACAGGCAGTAGCTTCCCTTGTTTGGGACGCCAAACTTCAGTCCTGGCACCAAAAATCCTCCCCCCCTATTTCCTTGCCATGCTTACCACCCACTTCCCCTGGAACAGTCTTACCGGTTGCCTGGGGAGACCGTGGCTTTGGGCGGAAAGTCCGTGCGGCTGTAGGGGTGGTGACCAGGTTCTCTGCAGCAAAGTACCTTTCAACAAGTTCCACGAGGTTGTCCGCCGAGTTGGGGTCTCCTTGACTCACCCACTTCTGCAGGGGAACTGGTAGGGACCTCAGGAACCGGTCCATGACCACACGCTCCACTATTTGTGGCCCAGACAGGGACTCCGGCTGTAGCCATTTTCTCACCAAGTGAATTAGGTCGAACATCTGCGATCTTGGGGGCCTCTCGTCTTGGAAGAACCAGCTGTGGACCCGCTGTGCTCGAACTGCCAAGGTGACACCAAGTCGCGCCAGGATTTCCCGCTTGACCTTTTCATAGTCTCCTGCTTCTGCTGACTCCAAATCATAGTAGGCCTTCTGCGATTCTCCAGACAGCAAGGGGGCGACCAGTCCTGCCCACTGGGTTTTGGGCCAACCTTCCCTCTCAGCGGTCCGTTCAAAGGTTAAGAGAAAGGCCTCTGGATCATCATCTGCAGTCATCTTGGAAAGAAAGCGACCCACATGGATAGCTGAGGGCTTTTCTCCAACAACATTAACTTTAGCAGGTGACCACTGTGCTAGCGTCTCCACAACCGCAGCCAAGGTTTTCCTATCCTCTTTTGCATCAGTGGCTAGCTGTTCAAACAGCCTCTGCGATAGCTCCTGTACAGCACTAATCTGTTGGCACAGCGCCTTGGTTTGCTCCTGTGCGATAGCGTTTGTTTGCTGCAGTGCAGCGTTTGCTTGTTGCTGTGCAGCATTGGATTGTTGCTGTGCAGCATTGGATATCACCAATTGTTTTAGGATTTCCTCCATGTTTAGTCACTCTAGGTACTGGCCTTTTAAGTAGTAACTTACTACAGCTGGTCGCAGTCTCCACCATATGTAACCTGGGGGACAGGTAGCAGGTACAAAGCTCCCTGGGATGAGCAGTCTTTCAGGCACAGATACCAAATCCAGTGGAATAGTGACAAACAGTGGGGTGTTTATTTGTGATATATACAAGTCTATTTACAGGTGCTGTACAGTGTTCCAAAAGAAACAAATAGGAACAAAAATAGCCAAAACAAAACCTAGCCGTGTCTCGGCACTAACTAAACAATATTTACAGATCCTAACTACTACGCTGAGCAAGCCTACAGCTTGTCAGCTTCCACATACCTTTTTGCACTCTTACCCAGAAGTTCTCTGAGTATCCCAGGCCAAGAGCAAGGGCTGTCTTGCTCAGGTGAGCTTAAATTAGCCTGGGGGAGAGGACCAAGACCTGAACCGGACCATGGATCAGAGATCCCTGAACCTGTATGAGAGGAGCCTGGGAGATGTATAAACCCCGAACAGGACTTTTCCTGGCTCTCTCTGGGACGCTCTGCTACAATATATATATATATATATATATATATATATATATATATATATATATATATATATATATATATATATATATGTATATATGTACATCTTGCACTTTGCATATTCAATCATTACCGTATCCCACTATTATGCTGTGTATTTTACACATAGTTGGAAACTATATTTTTGATATATCTTTGACATCCTTTGTACCACATTGTTACTATAAAATTTGTATTTATCTATATTGTTATATTATTATATGGTTAATATGCTGCAGATATGTTTATGAGATTAGTTCAATTCATCTCGTATTGTACATACATAGGCACATTGGTGTTTCACACATCCATTTAAAAGACACGCTTATACTTAGGGTTTTGTCCCAATTAGCGCGTCTATACACCAGTGTATTTGTTTGTTCATTATTTTTTACACATCTTATATATACATTTTTACATACCCCACACTTTCCTTCTTTTTTATTGACATGATGTCTGTACCTTATTTCTATCTAAGACATGATTTTGATTGACACATACGTTTATATCTAAACATGTGTCATGTCTTTTTGATTTGTTCTGTTTATTTATATATTTTTTTTTCTTTTTTCAGCACAGTCTCTATATTTTCTTTTTCATTTGGGTTGATAGCCCTTCATTATATTATGTTTTTATTTAATAAATACATTGATTAAATAAATTAATACATATATTTTTTTTATATATATTTTTTCAAACTTACATTCTTATACAAACCTACAGTTCTACATATATTTACTTTTTAATATATTTGAATATATATTTCAGTATATATTTAATTCACAGATTTTATTAACTTCACTTGTATATATTTTCTTTTTATATTTTTTACACTTTTTTTGTACTTTTTTCATATATATATTTTTATATATAATTTTTTATATACATTTTTACATTTCCCATATGTATTTATTTTTCAACTTTCTCGGGCACCTTTTGCACTACACAGACCTGGGTTTTTGCTCTGCTTTTGGTTACACCTTCCTTTGGGTTGTTAATTGGATGCAACTGAACAATCTCTTGAACACATGTTTAATAGACACTAGTATATATATATGTCAGATTCATCTTTGTGTAGTTTAGCTATGATTAAGCACTAGGGAATAGGGATGAGCTTCGTGTTCGAGTCGAACCCATGTTCGACTCGAACATCGGCTGTTCGACCGTCCGTCGAATTGCGAACGTTATGGGCCGTTCGCGCCAAATTCGTGTGGCGCGTCACGGCCCATAATTCACTGCGGCATCGCAGTGCATTGCTGGCTGATGATTGGCCAAGCATGCACTATGACCCGCATGCTTGGCCAATCACAGCGCCGTCAGTAGAGAGAGCTGTAATTGGCCAAAGCCAGGGTGGCTTTGGCCAATTATGGCTCAGGGGATTTAGTACACGCCCCACACTATATAAGGCCGCCTGCACGGCGGCCCTGTGTAGTGTGTTCCGGTGTGCTGATAGAGAGAGAGACAGACAGTGTCATTTGATTTGAGTTAGATAGATTAGGCTAGATCTGTTCCTGCTATTTACATTTAGTGCAGTGCGTCCTGCTCACAGTGTTCAGCTAGATCTGTTCCTGCTATTTACATTTAGTGCAGTGCGTCCTGCTCACAGTGTTCAGCTAGATCCGTTCCTGCTATTTACATTTAGTGCAGTCAGTGCGTCCTGCTCACAGTGTTCAGCTAGATCCGTTCCTGCTATTTACATTTAGTGCAGTGCGTCCTGCTCACAGTGTTCAGCTAGATCTGTTCCTGCTATTTACATTTAGTGCAGGGCGTCCTGCTCACAGTGTTCAGCTAGATCCGTTCCTGCTATTTACATTTAGTGCAGTCAGTGCGTCCTGCTCACAGTGTTCAGCTAGATCCGTTCCTGCTATTTACATTTAGTGCAGTGCGTCCTGCTCACAGTGTTCAGCTAGATCTGTTCCTGCTATTTACATTTAGTGCAGTGCGTCCTGCTCACAGTGTTCAGCTAGATCCGTTCCTGCTATTTACATTTAGTGCAGTGCGTCCTGCTCACAGTGTTCAGCTAGATCTGTTCCTGCTATTTACATTTAGTGCAGTCAGTGCGTCCTGCTCACAGTGTTCAGCTAGATCCGTTCCTGCTATTTACATTTAGTGCAGTGCGTCCTGCTCACAGTGTTCAGCTAGATCCGTTCCTGCTATTTACATTTAGTGCAGTGCGTCCTGCTCACAGTGTTCAGCTAGATCTGTTCCTGCTATTTACATTTAGTGCAGTGCGTCCTGCTCACAGTGTTCAGCTAGATCCGTTCCTGCTATTTACATTTAGTGCAGTGCGTCCTGCTCACAGTGTTCAGCTAGATCTGTTCCTGCTATTTACATTTAGTGCAGTGCGTCCTGCTCACAGTGTTCAGCTAGATCCGTTCCTGCTATTTATATTTAGTGCAGTCAGTGCGTCCTGCTCACAGTGTTCAGCTAGATCCGTTCCTGCTATTTACATTTAGTGCAGTCAGTGCGTCCTGCTCACAGTGTTCAGCTAGATCTGTTCCTGCTATTTACATTTAGTGCAGTCAGTGCGTCCTGCTCACAGTGTTCAGCTAGATCCGTTCCTGCTATTTACATTTAGTGCAGTCAGTGCGTCTTGCTCACAGTGTTCAGCTAGATCTGTTCCTGCTATTTACATTTAGTGCAGTCAGTGCGTCCTGCTCACAGTGTTCAGCTAGATCCGTTCCTGCTATTTACATTTAGTGCAGTGCGTCCTGCTCACAGTGTTCAGCTAGATCCGTTCCTGCTATTTACATTTAGTGCAGTGCGTCCTGCTCACAGTGTTCAGCTAGATCTGTTCCTGCTATTTACATTTAGTGCAGTGCGTCCTGCTCACAGTGTTCAGCTAGATCCGTTCCTGCTATTTACATTTAGTGCAGTGCGCCCTGCTCACAGTGTTCAGCTAGATCTGTTCCTGCTATTTACATTTAGTGCAGTGCGTCCTGCTCACAGTGTTCAGCTAGATCCGTTCCTGCTATTTACATTTAGTGCAGTCAGTGCGTCCTGCTCACAGTGTTCAGCTAGATCCGTTCCTGCTATTTACATTTAGTGCAGTCAGTGCGTCCTGCTCACAGTGTTCAGCTAGATCTGTTCCTGCTATTTACATTTAGTGCAGTCAGTGCGTCCTGCTCACAGTGTTCAGCTAGATCCGTTCCTGCTATTTACATTTAGTGCAGTGCGTCCTGCTCACAGTGTTCAGCTAGATCCGTTCCTGCTATTTACATTTAGTGCAGTGCGTCCTGCTCACAGTGTTCAGCTAGATCCGTTCCTGCTATTTACATTTAGTGCAGTCAGTGTGTCCTGCTCACAGTGTTCAGCTAGATCTGTTCCTGCTATTTACATTTAGTGCAGTCAGTGCGTCCTGCTCACAGTGTTCAGCTAGATCCGTTCCTGCTATTTACATTTAGTGCAGTGCGTCCTGCTCACAGTGTTCAGCTAGATCCGTTCCTGCTATTTACATTTAGTGCAGTCAGTGCGTCCTGCTCACAGTGTTCAGCTAGATCCGTTCCTGCTATCTACATTTAGTGCAGTGCGTCCTGCTCACAGTGTTCAGCTAGATCTGTTCCTGTTATCTTCCTACTGACAGGCAGGCTTGTCTGGTTACAATATATAAAGCTACCTGAAGAAAATTACAGGTGTTCTATCCCAGCTTAGTGCAGCTACAGGCCATTAGTATGTCTGGAAGGCCAAGAAGGAGAGGCAGACAGTCACAAGCCAATAAGAGAGGGCAAGCAGGCTCTGTGTCTAGTGCTGGTCGTGGAGACGGTGCATCCTCATCAGCACGTGGCCATGGAACACGCTTGGCCTTTTTTTCGGCAGCTGGCCGTGTTGAGCCGCAACATGCGGAAGACTTGGTCGAGTGGATGACCAAGCCGTCCTCATCCTCCTCATCCTCTCTCACCCATGCCCAGGGTGCTTTGTCTGGCAAAGCAGCGGCCTCTTCCCTCAGCTCAATGTCATCAGTGACTCCTTCCCTAGCTCCACCATGTCCTCCTGAGGATTCCCTCGAACTGTTTGACCACAGTGTTGGGTACATGCTCCAGGAGGATGCCCAGCGTTTGGAAGGCTCTGATGATGATACTGAGCTCGATGAAGGCAGTAACATGAGCACGGACAGAGGGGGTGCCCAAGAAGGACAGCAATCTGGCAGTCATGCTCCCCCTGCTGCAGCATACTGCCAGGTTTGCTCCAGTGATGAGGAGGGAGGGGATGATGAGGTCACTGACTCAACGTGGGTGCCTGATAGGAGAGAGGAGGAGGAGGAGGAGGAGGAGGAGGCGGCACATCACCAACGAGGCAGGATGCCCTCCAGGGGCCAGCCTAAGGGCAGCACATTGACTGCATCACACCCCAAAGCTCCACATGTGCAGGGCGCTGCAGTCTTCAAAAAGTTCTTTGGTGTGGGCCTTTTTTGAGACGAGTGCATCAGATCGCACCGCTGCTATTTGCAACATATGTCTCAAGCGTATCTCGCGTGGCCAAAACATCTCCCGCTTGGGTACCACATGCTTGACCAGACATATGTTGACCTGCCATGCAGTTCGTTGGCAAGCGTATCTGAAAGACCCACACCAAAGAACAAAGAGGATCTCTCCTTGCTCCTCATCAGCTGAGATTTCCAACCCCACAAGACCTTCAGTCCTCTCTGAGACCTGCAGTGAGAGGAATGAAGGTGTAGAATTAGGTGTGTCACAGCCAAGTACTTGTGGGCAATCTGCTTTTGGTACACCGACGTCAGATTGTACCAGGCAAATTTCCCTGCCCCAGCTGTTGCACCGCCGAAAGAAGTTTGCTCCCAGCCATCCACATGCCCAGCGGTTGAATGCTAGCTTGGCAAAATTGCTAGCACTTCAACTGCTGCCTTTTCAGTTGGTAGACTCTGCCCCCTTCCGTGAGTTTGTGAAATGTGCGGTTCCTCAGTGGCAGGTACCCAAACGCCACTTTTTCTCACGGAAGCCGATTCCGGCTCTCTACCGGCATGTGGAAGGCAATGTCCATGCCTCGCTGGACAGGGCGGTCAGCGGTAAGGTGCATATTACCGCTGACTCATGGTCCAGCAGGCATGGACAGGGACGTTACTTAAGTTTCACGGCGCATTGGGTGACTCTGCTGGCAGCTGGGAAGGATGCAGGACAAGGTGCAGTAGTGTTGGAGGTTGTTACGCCACCACGCCTCCAAAATGCTGATTGTGACACACCTCTCTCCTCCACCCCCTCCTCTTCTTCTTCCTCCATGGCCTCTTCCTCGGAACCAGCGGTGCTCCGTAGGCATTCAAGGGGCTACGCAAGTACGCAGGCCAAAAGATGCCATGCGGTGCTTGAGCTGGTGTGCTTGGGGGACAGGAGCCACACTGGGGCAGAGGTTCTGTCAGCCCTGCAGGGGCAGGTTCAGAGGTGGTTGACACCACGCCAACTTAAGGCAGGAATGGTGGTTTGCGACAATGGCACCAACCTCCTCTCTGCCCTCCGACAGGGACAACTGACCCATGTGCCCTGTTTGGCTCACGTCCTTAACTTGGTGGTGCAGCGGTTCTTGGGCAGGTACCCGGGCTTACAGGATGTCCTGAGGCAGGCCAGGAAAGTCTGTGTGCATTTCCGCCGGTCATATAATGCCAGTGCTCGGCTGACGGACCTCCAAAAGGAGTTTAACCTGCCCAAGAACCGCCTAATCTGTGACATGCCCACCAGGTGGAACTCAACGTTGGCCATGCTGCAGCGGCTGCACACGCAGCAGAGGGCCATTAATGAGTACCTGTGCGACTATGGCACCAGGACAGGGTCAGGGGACCTTGGTTTTTTTTCCCCACGCCAGTGGGCCATGATCAGGGATGCATGCACTGTCCTGTCACCATTCGAGGAGGCCACGAGGATGGTGAGCACTGACAGTGCATGCATCAGTGACACTGTCCCCCTTGTCCACCTGTTGGAGCACACGCTGCGTGGAATAATGGACAGGGCACTTGAGGCAG
Source organism: Lithobates septentrionalis (assembly GCA_037952835.1). Taxonomy (NCBI): domain Eukaryota; kingdom Metazoa; phylum Chordata; class Amphibia; order Anura; family Ranidae; genus Lithobates; species Lithobates septentrionalis. The sequence continues at coordinate 819,993 of JBBDGP010000982.1, forward strand.
AACAGAGGCAGGAAGAGGAGGACTTCCTTAGCTCTCAAGGCCCCCTTTATCCAGACAGTGTTCCTGCGTGCCCGCCGATCACACAGGAAGAGGACGAGGAGGAGGAGGAGGAAGATTGTGTCAGTATGGAGGTGGAGCCTGGCACTCAGCATCAGCAGTCTTTAAGGGATCAGTCCCAAGGAACACATGGACTTGTACGTGGCTGGGAGGAGGTGGCTGCGGACGTTGTTGTCCTTAGTGACCCAGAGGACTCCGGACCGAATGCATCAGCAAACCTACGCTGCATGGCCTCCCTGATCCTGCAAAGCCTGCGTAAGGATCCTCGTATTCGTGGTATCAAGGAGAAGGACCAATACTGGCTGGCAACCCTCCTTGATCCACGTTACAAGGGTAAGGTTGCGGACCTTATCTTGCCATCGCAGAGGGAGCAGAGGATGAAACATCTTCGGGAGGCCTTGCAGAAAGGTCTGTGCAACGCGTTCCCAGAGACTGGGAGGTTACAAACTCCTGTTTCTGGACAACGTGTTGCTGAGGCTTCGGTCAGTCAAAGAAGGAGCGGTGGAGAAGGTGGCCGTCTGACCGATGCGTTCAGACAATTTTTTGGTCCGCAGCCCCAAGGTATGATCGGTTCCAGCAACCATCGCCAGCGTCTGTTTTACATGGTGCAGGAATACCTAGGGGCAAGATCAGACTTGGACACCTTTCCCACCGAAAATCCTCTGGGTTACTGGGTCTTGAGGATGGATCACTGGCCAGAGCTTGCACAGTATGCAATTGAGCTACTGGCCTGTCCTGCATCCAGCGTTCTTTCGGAACGCACATTCAGTGCTGCTGGAGGCGTGGTAACCGATCACAGGGTGCGTCTGTCCACTGACTCGGTCGATCGGCTGACCTTCATAAAAATGAATCAGTCTTGGATCACCACCAGCTACCAAGCACCTGATGCTGATGTAACTGAATAATTTTTTTCAGATCCCTTCAAAGACTGCCTATGCTGATGCTGAGTGACTATCCCTGAGTAATTATCCTCTTCCTCCTCAATCATCACGCTGATAGCTTGTAAGAACATTTTTGGTTCTGGGCGCCACCACCAGTGCCTAAGGCACAATTTTTCAGCCCCTGTTTAACAGGGGCGTGTAATTACAATTTTTGATGCAATACTTTGCAGCAGGGCTCGTTCCTGCGTTCCAACTAGAGTGTCTGTGAGGGGTTGCAGTGTTGTGGCACCAGCACCAGTGCCTAAGGCCCAATTTTTCTGCCCCTGTCTAACAGGGGCGTGTAATTACAATTTTTGATGCAATAATTTGCAGCAGGGCTCGTTCCTGCGTTCCAACTAGAGTGTCTGTGAGGGGTTGCAGTGTTGTGGCACCAGCACCAGTGCCTAAGGACCAATTTTTCTGCCCCTGTCTAACAGGGGCGTGTAATTACAATTTTTGATGCAATACTTTGCAGCAGGGCTCGTTCCTGCGTTCCAACTAGAGTGTCTGTGAGGGGTTGCAGTGTTGTGGCACCAGCACCAGTGCCTAAGGCCTAATTTTTCAGCTCCTGTTCAACAGGGGCATGTAATTACAATTCTTGATCTAATATTTCACAGCAGGGCCCTGTGAGGGCTTACAGTGTTGTGGCCACAGCAACACCTAAGGCCCAAATTTCTGCTGAGTATATAGGGCAGGACCCTACTTTCAAACATCTAACTTACAAACGACTCCTACTTGCAAACGGAAGGAGACAACAGGAAGTGAGATGAAATCTACCCCTAGGAAGGGAAATTCTCTCCTGTAAGAGTTAATATGGGAAAACAATTTCTCCTTTCCACTGATGCTTTCCAATCCTTGTTCCACAAAAAAACCCAAATTTTCAAAAAACATTTTTCATTGGGACAAAAAAGTGAGGTGAAATCTTCTGAAGAGGAGGAAAGACAGCAAAACAAATGTCACAGGGGTGATAACCCTTCCCTATGTTTTCCAAAAAGCTTAAAAAAGATTTTTTGGCTGGAGCTAAACACGTTAAAATGTACCCGTTCAAAATTACAAAGAGATTCTACTTAACAACAAACCTACAGTCCCTGTCTTGTTTGCACCGCCTGTATACTGCTGTTCAGAGTATATAGGGCCTTTCCTTATTTTAATTTGGGTGCGGGGTTCCCCTTAATATCCATACAGGACCCAAAGGGCCTGGTAATGGACTGGGGGGGTACCCATGCCGTTTGTCTCACTGATTTTCATCCATATTGCCATGACCCGACATGACATTAAACCCGCAAGCAGTTTTAAATGAGATTTTTTCCTTTAAAAATGACATTTGGTGCAGGGACTGTTCTAAACATGGGAAACACGCGTCACTTTACAGGCATACTATAGACACCCCCCAGGTACGATATTTAAAGGAATATTTCACTTTTTTTTTTTTTACTTTAAGCATCATTAAAATCACTGCTCCCGAAAAAACGGCCGTTTTTAAAAGTTTTTTTTGCATTGATACATGTCCCCTGGGGTAGGACCCGGGTCCCCAAACCCTTTTTCGGACAATACCATGCAAATTAGCCTTTAAAATGAGCACTTTTGATTTCGAACGTTCGAGTCCCATAGACGTCAATGGGGTTCTAACGTTCGTGCGAACTTTCGGTCCGTTCGCGGGTTCTGGTGCAAACCGAACCGGGGGGGTGTTCGGCTCATCCCTATTAAGCACTAACTATAGTGTGAAACGCATCAGCTTCCCTGTACTTCTTGCTGTGGCATGTATTTTTGTTGTTTTTATCAATAAAGGTGATTATTATTTTGAGTGCGACTGTCCAGGACTTTCCTTACATTTATCGGGTTGTGACAGGTACTCGGATACTCTCATGGACTTATGACAGGTACTCAGGTACTCCTATGGGCTGGTGACAGGTACTCAGGTACTCTGATGGGCTGGTGACAGGTACTCGGGTACTCCTATGGGCTGGTGACAGGTACTTGGGTACTCCTATGGGCTGGTGACAGGTACTCGGTACTCTGATCGGCTGGTGACAGGTACTTGGGTAATCTGATGGGCTGGTGACAGGTACTCGGGTAATCTGAGGGGTTGTGACAGGTACTCTGGTACTCAGATGGACTGGTGACCGGTACTCAGATGTGCTGGTGACAGGTACTTTGATGGGCTGGTGACAGGTACTTTGATGGGCTGGTGACAGGTTCTCTTTATTAATGGGGGGCAAGCAGTGTGTGTTGGTGTGCACTGTAAGCGGTAATGAGCTGTTACCACAATCTCCTCCTCACACACCGATCAGAACCCGGTAACAGCTCAATACCGCGCTTTGTTTACATTCTGTGACCGGCTGTGATTGGACACAGCCGGTCACGTGGTAAAGAGCCAATTTCATTGGCTCTTTACCGTGTTTGGGAAAGGGCTGTGTCAGGGTGACAAGCCTCGTCCTCGAACAGTGCTCTGCGCGACCTTAGGAGCACGCACGAGCGCCGTGCACGAGTACAGTGCATGTGACCGGCTGTGATTGCACACAGCCAGTCAGAGATTAAAGAGCCATCTTTATTGGCACTTTCTGCTGATCTAGGATGGGCTGTGTCCCGAGGGACACGCCTCATCCCCGATTGCCGCATGGGAGGATGGGAGAATGTTCCTGCGGGCATCATATGACTGTGGCCCGATATGGAAGTGTTTAACCATGACCCTGTTGGCAGTGAAGGATTCCTGCTGATAGCAGAATGTAAACAAAAGACAACAAAAAACATTGTAAGCCCCCCAATCCATACCAGGTTCCTGGCATTTTTTGGTGCCAAATGACATTGCTGTCATTTGGCCCCACCTCTGATGTAAATAAAGGAGTGGGATAACCCATTGATGTTATTGGGTAACCCCCCCCCCGCCCCCGTTGAAATCACTGTGGTGTCATCATGTAAACTGATGTAAACTGAATCAGTTTTCTCTTAAAATGTGACTTAAAGCATGACGCCTGTGTGAAATGAGTCTGTGCATTCGGCTCTTTATTTAAAAAAAAGAAAAGTCAGATTAATGGTAGACTTTCCCATTTTTGAGAAATAATTTAATCAAATTTTCATCATAAATAAAAAGATATATACAATTCATTTCTTGTCAGCCTTCATTTATAGAAGTGTTGTTATTAAAGAATTTGTAAACCGCTGCAAGGATAATGCGAGTAAATACCAATGAAGAAGTCATCTGCCACTCAAGTTACGGGCTTTGGAAAAAAAGTCAGAATTGTGTATGCAAAGATTGTACACTGTTCTATAGACAATTTAATGTTTTCAGCTTCTAGTGTCTCCATCTCTTCCTAAAAGAAACTCCATTACGAATGTAATAAAGACAAGTACAAGGTAGTGTAACTTTTTTTTAGGTCTGTGGCAATAACAATTCCAGCCTGTAAGTGTTTTCTTCTGTTCAAAGTTTTTTATTGAAAAGAAGACATAAATTTCAATAGGTAATATTTGTGTGACAAAAAACAATGATAGTTACACAATTTCTTTTTGTGCGTTTAATTAGTAACATGGACAGTAAGATCGTTGTCATAACAAAAGATACAGAAGGTAAGCATTAAAGTAGTACGTGCGGACGCATTGAGTTTATCACAGTATGTGAGTAAAGATAAAACAGGAACAATATATCTATACGCTTACATGAAAGGTAAATCCGCAAACATGTAAAAAGGTCAAAACCTAGTAGACATTGTGTAATCTATAAGAAATATTACCAGTGATGTGTCTGTAGGTAAGGTGGTAGTTAGTAAAGAGAGAATAAGAAAAAGAGGAGAGAAAAGGAGAGACGGAGAGAGTCTAGAGAAAGGGAAAGTGGGGAGAAGAGTGGTCGGGGGGTCGCATTGATTATCAGAACACCACTAAGTTAATCTGACATTATCGTGGTCTAACTAGGGCTCTAGAAGGTGTTTGTCGAAGCCCGGGGGTAGAAAATGTTCAGCCCAGGGGTTCCAAATTTTAAGGTGTTGGGGAATCCTATCTAGAATTGTTGCTTCGATTTTACTATGAATCATGGCTTGAGTGATCCTATTCTTAACTTCGGCGAGATTCAGTTTTGGGGATTTCCAGGCTCTGGCTATCGTCTGTTTAGCTGCTGTAGTAAGTTGAAGGAGGAGACGGGTCTGGGATCTGGTGTAATCTGAGGGGATAAGGTTCACCAATGCAATAGAAGGGTCAGAATCAATAGTATGTTGAAGTAAGGTGGAAGCCATTCGGAATATTGCAACCCAAAATTCCTGTACTATCGGACACATCCACCATATATGAATGTGGGTACCCCTCTCACCACAGCCACGGAAACATACTGAGGGGTAATTTGGGAGAAATTTAGAGATCCTGGCTGGAACCAGATACCATCTCATGAGTACTTTATAGTTTGCTTCTTGAGCGATTACATTGTGAGATGAAATTTTTGTATTGGACCAGATACCAGACCAGTCCTCCGCGTCTAGATCTAATGAAAGGTCTTTGGACCACTGTACAGTGTAAGTGGGCAGGTTGGCAGGGGGAGAGGTCAAATGAGTGTATAAACGTGAAATAAGTTGTTGGAGTAGGATAACGCGACGGATGTTATCGCTGGCTTGACATCGTGGTATGAAGCCAACTTGGTCTTTGTGTATGAGGCCACCTATAATTGGGTTAAGGTGTAATGCCATAATCTTGGCCAGGATCTTTATGTCCAGGTTGAGTAAAGAAATGGGCCTGTAATTAGACCAAAGAGAATTATCCGTGTTGGGCTTGGGTATCATGGAGATGATGGCTGTCAACGTGTCTCGACCAAAGGTATGTTGTTTAAGGAGGGCATTAAAGGTGTTGGTGAGAAGGGGAACCAGGATAGAAGCAATTTTTTTAATGTAAGAGCTGGAGAGTCCATCGGGGCCTGGTCGCTTATGCGGTTTAAGGGTTTTTATAGCAAGAAGAACCTCTTCGGACGTAACGGGGCATTCCATTGACTCTCGATTGGCCTCTGATAGTTTATTAATTGAAATATTCTGGAATAATGTTTCGGCTTGTTTCACCAAGAAGGTGCTTGTTGAAGTGTATAGTTCAGCCAACCTTCTACGGAATTCAGAGAGCACCTTCACAGGATTGCTCATATGATTATCCTTGGCCAATTTGAGTCTAATGGGGTTATGCACCCTTTCCGGACGACGAAGCCTTAGTGCTAGAAAAGTATCAGGTTTATTGGCTTTAGTATAGATTGTATGATTGGATCTACGAATGGCTTTGTCCGCAGATTCTGCCAAGAGCAGGTCCAGTTCTGTTTTCGTCTTTTCTAGTAAGATTCTGTGGGGTTCAGTTGGGGAGGATTGAAATTGGAGGAAGAGGTGGTGAAAGTCCGCCTCCAGTTGCTGGGCTCTAAGTTTTTTTATCTCTTTTGAGGTGAGTAGATACAGAGATGCAGGTCCCTCGGATCATGGATTTGTGTGCCTCCCATAAGAGGACAGGTGAGATGTCAGGTGTGGAATTATGCTGTATGTATTCTTTAAGGGCAAGTTGTATGTCAAAATAATATGACTGGTTAGTTAAATATGCTTCATTTATACACCAAGTGCGGTCTCTAGATTGTGGGATCAAGGAAGAGACTGTTGTGATCACTGCACAGTGGTCCGACCAAGTTATTGGATGAATGCATGAATGGAGTAGGGTTGGTGAAGATGATACTGGTATAAAAATATGGTCAATCCTAGAGAAGGATTTGTGTGGGTATGAATAAAAAGTGAAGTTTTTCCTAGAGGGATTACATTCTCTCCAGGTATCTAATAGGGAGGCCTGTTGAAATAGCTTACGAAATTGTATAGAAGGAGAATATTGCTCAGGGGCATAGGGAGATTTATCAAGATGTGGGTGCAGTACTAGATTAGAATCGCCGCACATGAAAAGAGTGCCTTTGCAGTGCGACCGTATTACCTGCAGGAGGTGGTTAAAGAAGGGATTAGGATTATTGTTGGGGGCATAATATGAGACTATAGTGGTCATAACATCTTGTAAGTGTCCAACTAAAATAATGTAACTACCCTCAGGGTCTTTAATTTCATTTGTCAGAGTGAACGGTAGGCTATGGTGGAATGCAATAAGGATACCGCGTTGCTTAGTGGTAGCAGAGGCGGTGAACAATTGAGGGTATTTGGAACTGAAATATTTCAGGGTTGTTTGGGCTGAAAAGTGAGTTTCTTGTAGGGCCACTATATTGGCCTTAAGGGATGCGAAGGTGCGAAAGGCCTTAACCCTTTTATTAGGTGAGTTAAGTCCCTTAACATTAAGGAAGAGTATATTCAGGGGGGGCATATAAGGACTCGGGGTGAGGAAATATGGAGTCGTTCTAAGAAGATCATGCGACCCACCCGACCTAGTGAGAAATAAAGAAGGAAGCGGAGAGAAAGGTTGAGGAAAAAGTAGAAAGAAGTGTCAAGGGACAGAGCAAGGGTTTTGTAGAGAAGGTAAGTAGGTACAGTAGCGACTGGTGCACTGGACATTATAACCCAACCAAATAATGCACCGACTTCCCAACCAGCCAGCTGGCCAGGGAGTGTGTGCACCATAAAAGGCGGAGCAGTGACAGCTCCCCGCCGCAGACCGGGAAAACATAACATATTACAATGCTCAAACTAAATTAACATTTCGTATTGATGCCTTATCATTATATTCATATGAAACAAATAAGGGGTAGCGCCCAGCTGTGGGAGAAACGTAGTGCCAATTATTTGAAGAAGAATGGAAACATAAGAAAGATGGTGGGAGGGAATGGAGAAGAAGATCAGAATGGGAAAGAGAGGGTATAGGGAGGGCCAGGAAGACATAGGAGGGTTAGGGAAGGGAAGAAAGGGGGGAGGGAGGAAGGGAGAGGGGAGGAGGAGGGAGAAATGTAGGGAAAGGAGTGGGAGAGGGAAGAGAGAGGCAATTGGCACAACTGAAATGGGAATCACAGAGGGGGGTGTGACATTCTAAAAAAGGAACATCACATTTATAAACTTACAAGTACTATAGCTAGTGCTCATAGGATCAGAGCAAAACAAAATAAGGGGGGGGGGGGGGCGGAATATGACATTTGGGATTTGTAAGCATCAGAGTGTTCTCAATTTAAAGACATGTGTTAACCAGAAAAAGGAAAAACAAATTTTAACCAAACAAATCAAAAGGAATGTGTCCAAAACCCCCATGTATCCCTATGTACCCCAATATAGGGTTGGAGGGATTTGCATAAGGCATGCCCCACAACAGTGAGAATTCTTACCGCAGTTCAAACCCCTGTGACTTGGTTAGGAGAAGATCCACAAATATCGCAATTCAGTATGGTACTAATTGTATAACCGAAAATTCACAGGTGGTGTTAAGGAAGAGTAATAAATGATCAGGACGTGTTCATCGGGATGTGTGTGATTTTGGATCAAAAAGGCTTGCTTGGCGAGATGGGGTTCCTTTTCCTATCGAGGAAGGACCTGGTTGGTTCTTTGGAGTGGTGGTGTATGGGTATGCGGCTGAGCGAGCTGGGGTACGGGGTAGCGAAGTCTCGTATTGTTGAGCAGAGGGCGTCAAGTGAAGAGATTCCAGAAGATGTTGTAGGGATTCTGGAGAAGTGGAGGTGTTGTTGCCCCTTGTACGTAAATTGGAGGGAGAAAGGAAAACGCCAGGTGTATTTTATCTGATGCTGTATCAAGATTTGTAGCTGCGGTTTCATTGCCCGCAGTTTAGCAATGGTAAGGGGTGCCAAATCAGAAAAAAGTTGATAGGTGTGGCCCTGAAAACAGGAGAGCGTCCTTGTTCCGGGCAGCTGTGAGTAGTTGTTCTTTTGTACGGAAAAAGTGCAACTTAATTATTATGTGCCGTGGAGGGCCGTCTGGCTGGCTGCGAGTAAGTGCCCTGTGAATCCTATCTAATTCTAGGCGTTCAATGGGAATGGAGGGGGAAAGTTCTTGAAAGAGGGCCGTGGTAAAAGATTGTAGGTCATCAACCACTTCAGGGATGCCCCGGAGACGCAAATTAGACCTGCATGAGCGGTTCTCAGCGTCCTCCAAACGTGAGAGTAGTGTGGCATTTTCCTCACAGAGTGCTGCCTGCTCCTGAGCATGTTCCTGAATAGTAAGCTCTATATCATCCACCCTGGTTTCCAGGTCTGCAGTGCGCTGACCCAGCTCCCTTATCTCTCGTGACAGTCTGTTTGTGATTTGATCAGATGTAGCTTTCAGGGCTTTATTTAAAATCTTCTCCATGTGTTTTAAAAAGTCTGGCTGAGACATACCTGATTGCGGTGGATTAGGTGAGCTGCTGTAGATAGGGTCTGTCTCATCTTCTTCCTCACTGTCTGCCTGTCCCGATCTAGCTGGGGATGCAGCGTGTTATTTGGCGAGGGCTTTCGCTGCCATCTTGGAGGAGGCGCGGGCCAGGGCCTCTTTGATCGGTTTGGACTTAGTTTTGCCTCGGTGGCCCATCAAAACCATCTCGGATGAGGCTCTACCGATGCGGAAGGTGATCGCCGGTGTTTCGATTAGGCTGAGCGGTCAGGGCGCACTGTGCGGTCCCATGTCTGCAGCGGGGAGTGCGGAGCTCTACGAGGAAGCGTCATCCATGTCGAGCCTTGCGCATGCGCCCCTGTAAGTGTTTTCTAACAAAACTGTACATTCAGTTGTTTCTATGGCAGGGAAAGCTAGAAATATGAAATGTAAGTGAAGTCAACTTTTAGAAGGCAAACAGATGCATTAGGAAATAGAGTGGCCAAGCACAGAAACATTAATGAACACTGTATTTATTTATAGTTTATATTGGTCTCTAGAGACAAAGCACAAGCCGTTCAACAATAAAAAATAATTAAGTCTATGACTTTCAATGAGGCAAAGATGGACTTCACCACTTAAGGCATCTGATAGTAATGACAATATGAGTAGAACAGACTCCACTGTCTATTTGGAGAATCAAAAAAATCACAATACTCACTGTGGGCCAATTTTACTGAACGATATGAAGGTATACCAGGGTATTGTCTGTACATGAAAAAGCTAATGTTATCTTCATGGAATTCGCTATGTGTCGGCAATGAAAATGCATACATGCATACAAGCTACATTACATATACACTATATTACCAAAAGTATACACGCACATGAACTTTAATGGCATCCCAGTCTTAGTGCATAAGGTTCAATATTGAGTTGGCTCACCCTTTGCAGCTATAACAGTTTCAACTCTACTGGGAAGGCTGTCCACAAGGTTTAGGAGTATGTCTATGGGAGTGTTTGACCATTCTTCCAGAAGCACATTTGTGAGGTCAGGCACTGATGTTGGACGAGAAGGCCTGGCTCGCAGTCTCCGCTCTAATTCATCCCAAAGGTGTTCTATTGACTTGAGGTCAGGACTCTGTGCAGGCCAGTCAAGTTCCCCCAACCCAAACTCGTTCATCCATGTCTTTATGGACCTTGCTTTGTGCACTGGTTCAAATCATTTGCTGGAGGTGTGGGGTTGTTTTCGAAGGGTTGGACTTGGCCCCTTAATTCCAGTGAAAGGAACTCTTAAGGCGTCAGTATACCAAGACATTTTGGACAATTTCATGCTTCCAACTTCGTGGGAACAGTTTAGGGATGGGCCCTTCCTGTTCCAACATGACTGTGCACCAGTGCACATAAAGACATTGGTGAGCGAGTTTGGGGTTTTAAAACCTGCTAGCCAACATTTGTTGGCGGTAAGTCTGACAACAATTGTCCAATGGAGCATACACACGGTCGCATTTATGGACAACAGGCTGTCATCGAACATTTCCCATCGGAAAGTCCAATCGTGTGTATGAGGCTTAAGAATAAAAAAACAAATAGTCTCCTGTGGACTTTACTTGTACACCATAATCTGACTTGAGGTATCTTTGGAATGGCAAGGTGCTACTGAGGAAGAATTGGGTTTCCAATAGTAATTTTTGACCTCCTGTAATAAGGGGTCAAATATCTCTGGTGAGTTGCCATCTATTTCCTGAGCACCTGTGGTGAAGGGTTTGGAAGACATGGCTAAATAGAAGCACAAGATTGGTATTTGGATATGTCACAAATGGACTTGTCCTTAATGCAATATATATGATTGTTGGAAAAGCTGCGCTAGATAAATTGAAAAATATAATGAACCTGAAAAAATTAGCTATTCAGTATGAACTATGAAGTAAAAAATTGAAATAATGTATGATAATCTCTAACCATGTAAAGTCAAACAATCCAAAGAAACATATAAAAGATATAACACATAAGTGTTAGTGCTAGGTAAAGTCCAAATTGCTGAATATTCAAAAAGTTCCAGAATTACACCCGGTGACTTGACATAACGAGGTGCATCCCCAACAAGTGAAAAACATGCTTACCAGTTCGTAAGCCAATTAGACAGATGGCTTTAACCCAGCCCAGGCCTTGATTTGAAAAAGGTCACAATGTGATGAATTCGTTGCAGGCTTAATACCACAGGTTAACGTTGGTTCCACAACACGAAATCATCCCAGAAAAGAAAACCTGTGTAACATAGCGTAATATTGTCAAAAGTATACAATTTAGGATATATATTAAGTAGCACTCACAATGTGAAGAAAGAAAAAGAGCATGAGAGACACCCGGTGAAAGTTGTAATTCCAGTGCACCAACACCATACAGAGAGCATCCTTATCAGATGGCAAGCCCAAAAATGCAGATATCCTAAGGAGTAAGTGGATCATCAACCGGATGCAAGCATGAAGCTACTGGATGGATGGAATTTAAACATTAGTGTCTGCGCTAGAAGAAAAAAATCCCATCAATCCAAAAATGCAGCAATATAAAACATAAAAAACATAAATACTCAAATGTATAGTCCACTGAAGTGAAAATATCCCTAAGTGATGGGATATAAAGTGCACAGTGCTGAATACACAATGGGAGTGATAAGTCCAAAACCTATCACGTATATATAAAAAACAAACAAAGAAATATATAACAAATCAAAGAAATATACGGGGATGTGACCCCTAGTGACTCAAATTAAAGTCCAAAACAGTGTGTATCCAAAGATATGAAGGTGCCCAAGAAAACCATATTCCAAAGTTATAGTGAAATTCACATATCCTTCCTTCCAAATGTGCATCACCAAGGAAACATGCTGTAGTGTCTTCCAGCCACCCCCACAGGTGTATATGCTCACCTTCTTGTGTGTGACACAGCGTTTAAACTATGCCAAACAAAGCCTTGGAGCCACTCCTGTGCTCATTTGGAATCAGCTGCGTGGACCTCCAGTGTTCTCAAAGGAAGGTAACATATGCAAAAGAAAAAAAACTCCATAGCGCAATATTGCAAGAGTAAAAAAAGCTTTTAATAAAATAATTCTCTCCCCTTGATGGGGTACTCACATATTGTGGGTGCGTAAGTGCACCACCCTAAGCAGACAATGAACGGTCAATCTCGCGGTGTGGCGTGTGCTGCGGTGTGTGTAACAAAAACTCTCCTTCTCTCCTTCTCTCTCTCTGCTGACAGCTCCGTCCAGGCCCCTCCCCTACGCGTGTTCGGCACCGGGACCACGTGCCTTCATCAGGGGGATCTGATTGGACGGGAGCTCAAGAGTAAATTTATAGCTCCGGCGGCCATTTTGCCTAAGACCGCGGACACTATTGTTCATGGGCTACAGCTATGTTCATAGCGGCCATTTTCCCTAGGACCATGGATAAAGCCAAAATAAGCCATGTCAATCATGGCAGCCATTTTGCCTAGGACCACATAAGTAAATGTAAACCTGATAGGATGTGGAGAACAAACCGTACAAAGTACACTAATGGTAATACGACCGCGCAATGAGCGATCCGATGAAGCATGGTGTAAATGTTTAAATAATGCCTACATAACTATGTACAGGACGGAGTTGGCTAGCAAAGAGAGCACCGCCACGCACCTCACACATTTAGATGACCACAAACATATATTTAAATATCACAAAACGACATGTCTACTCTATAAAAGATCAAGCAAAAAATATATATAATATATATATACGGTAACCCCAGAGATGAATTAATAAAATTAAAAATTAAAATTATATAAAAATAAAATAAAAATGAAATACAACTACACTTTATTAAGGAATATTAAAAATGCGTCTATTGCGTATGTCTACGACCATATTAATAAAATTACTGTGGAGGGATAATTGAACTATCAAGAGGAATAAAAAACCATCATATGCATATAGCCTATAATAAAAAAGCCCCAACTCAACTCAAAGAAGTAAAGAAACAGAAGTAATAAAGGAGTATACCACCAAACTCTACAGTATTAGTAGTTACTGAGGAAACATCTCAAATCAAACTCTCTATTCAATCCCCCAGGGACCAAAGATCCAAGCTGGTGTATCCACCAGGATTCCTTTTTACTTATCTCTCTGACAAAATTGGACCCCCTCCAGTGGCGTTTGGGTGCCTCAATCCCCCAAAACTTCATGCCAATGGTACTTTGATTGTGTGCCCTCTTAAAGTGCACATATAAGCCATGCTTATCGGACCCATTGCGTATGTGCCTCACATGTTCCTCCATGCGATCTTTGAGAGCCCTGGTGGTGCGCCCCACATACACCAGGTTGCATGGGCACTTCAAGGCGTAGACCACCCCTACTGTATCACATGATATAAAATCCCTAATTTTGTACGATAAGTTGTTTCTAGGGTTCGTGAATTCTTTTAACCTCCTAATATTATCCGGAATCCTTCTGCAACTATAACATCTCCCACAGCTATAGAACCCTTCTAGGTCCAGAAACATTTTGGGTTTTGGGGGGGGTGGGTCTACCACATTATGTATTAGCCTATCCCGCAAACTGGGAGCTCTCTTAAAAACAAATTTGGGCTTATTTGGGAGAATATCTTTAAGCTGGGTATCCTGTTTCAACACACTCCAATATTTGCATATGATCCTCCTTACTTCATAACTTTGTACAGAGTAATCCAGAACCACATTAATACCCTCTTGATTATCATTGTTGGTTACTTTAATGGCATCCTTTAAAAGATCCACCCTATTCATGCTTCTAATCTTACTTCTTTCTTTCTCCAAAAACCCATTCTGGTATCCCTTCTCTAAGAACATGGTACTCAGTTTCTCTGACTGGGTCTCATAATCCAATATCCTAGTGCAATTCCTTCGCATCTTCATGTACTGTCCCCTTGGAATGTTATTTAACCAGGGTTTGTAATGACAACTTTTAACCGGGATATACGAATTCCTGTCCGTAGTTTTGAAGAAGGATCTAGTGATGATACCCTCATTGGTATTGAAGATCTCTAGATCCAAAAAATGTATACTCTCCATACTCACATCCCAGGTGAGGGAGATGTTGCGATTGTTGACATTCATGGAGTTTAGTAACTCCATCAGACCTTCCATATCCCCTCTCCAAATGATTAAAAGATCGTCTATAAATCTCTTGTAAAGTAAGATATCTCCATTGTCATCCCTTAGATTCTCCTCTTCCTCCCATTTAGCCATGTAGAGATTTGCTACACTAGGGGCGAATTTGGCGCCCATCGCGACGCCTTTCTTCTGTAGATAGATCTTGTTGTCGTACCAGAAAAAGTTGTTCCGCAAACAGAAGTCCAGACATTTCAAAAGAAAGAACGTAAAATCCTCATCAATTTCGTCTTCTTTGTCCAAGGCCCACTTGACAGCATTCAGGGCGCCCTCATGATCTATGTTAGTGTACAATGAGGCTACATCTCCTGTAGCCATAATCATATCCTTATGTGCAGTACACCCTCCAAGCAGCTGCAAAGTGTGCTTGGTGTCTTTAAGATAGGAGCTTGTTTTCTTCACTAACGGCTGTAGATGGATATCTATGTACTCTCCTAATCTGGAGGTGAGAGATCCGATACCACTCACTATCGGTCTCCCGGGTGGGTTCAAGCTGTCCTTGTGGATTTTAGGTAAGTAGTAGATTACGGGCATTTTACTGACCATAGGGATTAAGTACTTGGCTTCATGCTTATTCAGAAAGCCTTCATCAATCCCAAACTTAATTATGTCTTCTAATACACCTTTACAGGATTTTGAAGGGTTGCCATCAAGGGGTTGGTATGTGTCAGTGTCACTCAGTATCCTTCCCATCTCATCTTTGTATTGTTGTAGTGAGAGGATGACCACTCCTCCCCCTTTGTCCGCTGGTCTAATCACTATATCCTTTCTCTTTTCCAGTGAATCCATTCCTCTTTTTAAATCTCTCTGCTCATATACCTTTTTGACTGGTAGCTGCTCTAACTCAGAGGTGACCAATTTTTTAAATAAATCGACATATTTATTGTTGGATATATAGGGATTGAACACTGAGTTGTTCCTTAAACTAGTTTTTCTGGTACGACAACAAGATCTATCTACAGAAGAAAGGCGTCGCGATGGGCGCCAAATTCGCCCCTAGTGTAGCAAATCTCTACATGGCTAAATGGGAGGAAGAGGAGAATCTAAGGGATGACAATGGAGATATCTTACTTTACAAGAGATTTATAGACGATCTTTTAATCATTTGGAGAGGGGATATGGAAGGTCTGATGGGGTTACTAAACTCCATGAATGTCAACAATCGCAACATCTCCCTCACCTGGGATGTGAGTATGGAGAGTATACATTTTTTGGATCTAGAGATCTTCAATACCAATGAGGGTATCATCACTAGATCCTTCTTCAAAACTACGGACAGGAATTCGTATATCCCGGTTAAAAGTTGCCATTACAAACCCTGGTTAAATAACATTCCAAGGGGACAGTACATGAGGATGCGAAGGAATTGCACTAGGATATTGGATTATGAGACCCAGTCAGAGAAACTGAGTACCATGTTCTTAGAGAAGGGATACCAGAATGAGTTTTTGGAGAAAGAAAGAAGTAAGATTAGAAGCATGAATAGGGTGGATCTTTTAAAGGATGCCATTAAAGTAACCAACAATGATAATCAAGAGGGTATTAATGTGGTTCTGGATTACTCTGTACAAAGTTATGAAGTAAGGAGGATCATATGCAAATATTGGAGTGTGTTGAAACAGGATACCCAGCTTAAAGATATTCTCCCAAATAAGCCCAAATTTGTTTTTAAGAGAGCTCCCAGTTTGCGGGATAGGCTAATACATAATGTGGTAGACCCACCCCCCCCAAAACCCAAAATGTTTCTGGACCTAGAAGGGTTCTATAGCTGTGGGAGATGTTATAGTTGCAGAAGGATTCCGGATAATATTAGGAGGTTAAAAGAATTCACGAACCCTAGAAACAACTTATCGTACAAAATTAGGGATTTTATATCATGTGATACAGTAGGGGTGGTCTACGCCTTGAAGTGCCCATGCAACCTGGTGTATGTGGGGCGCACCACCAGGGCTCTCAAAGATCGCATGGAGGAACATGTGAGGCACATACGCAATGGGTCCGATAAGCATGGCTTATATGTGCACTTTAAGAGGGCACACAATCAAAGTACCATTGGCATGAAGTTTTGGGGGATTGAGGCACCCAAACGCCACTGGAGGGGGTCCAATTTTGTCAGAGAGATAAGTAAAAAGGAATCCTGGTGGATACACCAGCTTGGATCTTTGGTCCCTGGGGGATTGAATAGAGAGTTTGATTTGAGATGTTTCCTCAGTAACTACTAATACTGTAGAGTTTGGTGGTATACTCCTTTATTACTTCTGTTTCTTTACTTCTTTGAGTTGAGTTGGGGCTTTTTTATTATAGGCTATATGCATATGATGGTTTTTTATTCCTCTTGATAGTTCAATTATCCCTCCACAGTAATTTTATTAATATGGTCGTAGACATACGCAATAGATGCATTTTTAATATTCCTTAATAAAGTGTAGTTGTATTTCATTTTTATTTTATTTTTATATAATTTTAATTTTTAATTTTATTAATTCATCTCTGGGGTTACCGTATATATATATTATATATATTTTTTGCTTGATCTTTTATAGAGTAGACATGTCGTTTTGTGATATTTAAATATATGTTTGTGGTCATCTAAATGTGTGAGGTGCGTGGCGGTGCTCTCTTTGCTAGCCAACTCCGTCCTGTACATAGTTATGTAGGCATTATTTAAACATTTACACCATGCTTCATCGGATCGCTCATTGCGCGGTCGTATTACCATTAGTGTACTTTGTACGGTTTGTTCTCCACATCCTATCAGGTTTACATTTACTTATGTGGTCCTAGGCAAAATGGCTGCCATGATTGACATGGCTTATTTTGGCTTTATCCATGGTCCTAGGGAAAATGGCCGCTATGAACATAGCTGTAGCCCATGAACAATAGTGTCCGCGGTCTTAGGCAAAATGGCCGCCGGAGCTATAAATTTACTCTTGAGCTCCCGTCCAATCAGATCCCCCTGATGAAGGCACGTGGTCCCGGTGCCGAACACGCGTAGGGGAGGGGCCTGGACGGAGCTGTCAGCAGAGAGAGAGAAGGAGAGAAGGAGAGTTTTTGTTACACACACCGCAGCACACGCCACACCGCGAGATTGACCGTTCATTGTCTGCTTAGGGTGGTGCACTTACGCACCCACAATATGTGAGTACCCCATCAAGGGGAGAGAATTATTTTATTAAAAGCTTTTTTTACTCTTGCAATATTGCGCTATGGAGTTTTTTTTCTTTTGCATATGTTACCTTCCTTTGAGAACACTGGAGGTCCACGCAGCTGATTCCAAATGAGCACAGGAGTGGCTCCAAGGCTTTGTTTGGCATAGTTTAAACGCTGTGTCACACACAAGAAGGTGAGCATATACACCTGTGGGGGTGGCTGGAAGACACTACAGCATGTTTCCTTGGTGATGCACATTTGGAAGGAAGGATATGTGAATTTCACTATAACTTTGGAATATGGTTTTCTTGGACACCTTCATATCTTTGGATACACACTGTTTTGGACTTTAATTTGAGTCACTAGGGGTCACATCCCCGTATATTTCTTTGATTTGTTATATATTTCTTTGTTTGTTTTTTATATATACGTGATAGGTTTTGGACTTATCACTCCCATTGTGTATTCAGCACTGTGCACTTTATATCCCATCACTTAGGGATATTTTCACTTCAGTGGACTATACATTTGAGTATTTATGTTTTTTATGTTTTATATTGCTGCATTTTTGGATTGATGGGATTTTTTTCTTCTAGCGCAGACACTAATGTTTAAATTCCATCCATCCAGTAGCTTCATGCTTGCATCCGGTTGATGATCCACTTACTCCTTAGGATATCTGCATTTTTGGGCTTGCCATCTGATAAGGATGCTCTCTGTATGGTGTTGGTGCACTGGAATTACAACTTTCACCGGGTGTCTCTCATGCTCTTTTTCTTTCTTCACATTGTGAGTGCTACTTAATATATATCCTAAATTGTATACTTTTGACAATATTACGCTATGTTACACAGGTTTTCTTTTCTGGGATGATTTCGTGTTGTGGAACCAACGTTAACCTGTGGTATTAAGCCTGCAACGAATTCATCACATTGTGACCTTTTTCAAATCAAGGCCTGGGCTGGGTTAAAGCCATCTGTCTAATTGGCTTACGAACTGGTAAGCATGTTTTTCACTTGTTGGGGATGCACCTCGTTATGTCAAGTCACCGGGTGTAATTCTGGAACTTTTTGAATATTCAGCAATTTGGACTTTACCTAGCACTAACACTTATGTGTTATATCTTTTATATGTTTCTTTGGATTGTTTGACTTTACATGGTTAGAGATTATCATACATTATTTCAATTTTTTACTTCATAGTTCATACTGAATAGCTAATTTTTTCAGGTTCATTATATTTTTCAATTTATCTAGCGCAGCTTTTCCAACAATCATATATATTGCATTAAGGACAAGTCCATTTGTGACATATCCAAATACCAATCTTGTGCTTCTATTTAGCCATGTCTTCCAAACCCTTCACCACAGGTGCTCAGGAAATAGATGGCAACTCACCAGAGATATTTGACCCCTTATTACAGGAGGTCAAAAATTACTATTGGAAACCCAATTCTTCCTCAGTAGCACCTTGCCATTCCAAAGATACCTCAAGTCAGATTATGGTGTACAAGTAAAGTCCACAGGAGACTATTTGTTTTTTTACTCTTAAGCCTCATACACACGATTGGACTTTCCGATGGGAAATGTTCGATGACAGCCTGTTGTCCATAAATGCGACCGTGTGTATGCTCCATTGGACAATTGTTGTCAGACTTACCGCCAACAAATGTTGGCTAGCAGGTTTTAAAACCCCAAACTCGCTCACCAATGTCTTTATGTGCACTGGTGCACAGTCATGTTGGAACAGGAAGGGCCCATCCCTAAACTGTTCCCACGAAGTTGGAAGCATGAAATTGTCCAAAATGTCTTGGTATACTGACGCCTTAAGAGTTCCTTTCACTGGAATTAAGGGGCCAAGTCCAACCCTTCGAAAACAACCCCACACCTCCAGCAAATGATTTGAACCAGTGCACAAAGCAAGGTCCATAAAGACATGGATGAACGAGTTTGGGTTGGGGGAACTTGACTGGCCTGCACAGAGTCCTGACCTCAAGTCAATAGAACACCTTTGGGATGAATTAGAGCGGAGACTGCGAGCCAGGCCTTCTCGTCCAACATCAGTGCCTGACCTCACAAATGTGCTTCTGGAAGAATGGTCAAACACTCCCATAGACATACTCCTAAACCTTGTGGACAGCCTTCCCAGTAGAGTTGAAACTGTTATAGCTGCAAAGGGTGAGCCAACTCAATATTGAACCTTATGCACTAAGACTGGGATGCCATTAAAGTTCATGTGCGTGTATACTTTTGGTAATATAGTGTATATGTAATGTAGCTTGTATGCATGTATGCATTTTCATTGCCGACACATAGCGAATTCCATGAAGATAACATTAGCTTTTTCATGTACAGACAATACCCTGGTATACCTTCATATCGTTCAGTAAAATTGGCCCACAGTGAGTATTGTGATTTTTTTGATTCTCCAAATAGACAGTGGAGTCTGTTCTACTCATATTGTCATTACTATCAGATGCCTTAAGTGGTGAAGTCCATCTTTGCCTCATTGAAAGTCATAGACTTAATTATTTTTTATTGTTGAACGGCTTGTGCTTTGTCTCTAGAGACCAATATAAACTATAAATAAATACAGTGTTCATTAATGTTTCTGTGCTTGGCCACTCTATTTCCTAATGCATCTGTTTGCCTTCTAAAAGTTGACTTCACTTACATTTCATATTTCTAGCTTTCCCTGCCATAGAAACAACTGAATGTACAGTTTTGTTAGAAAACACTTACAGGGGCGCATGCGCAAGGCTCGACATGGATGACGCTTCCTCGTAGAGCTCCGCACTCCCCGCTGCAGACATGGGACCGCACAGTGCGCCCTGACCGCTCAGCCTAATCGAAACACCGGCGATCACCTTCCGCATCGGTAGAGCCTCATCCGAGATGGTTTTGATGGGCCACCGAGGCAAAACTAAGTCCAAACCGATCAAAGAGGCCCTGGCCCGCGCCTCCTCCAAGATGGCAGCGAAAGCCCTCGCCAAATAACACGCTGCATCCCCAGCTAGATCGGGACAGGCAGACAGTTTGATTTGAGATGTTTCCTCAGTAACTACTAATACTGTAGAGTTTGGTGGTATACTCCTTTATTACTTCTGTTTCTTTACTTCTTTGAGTTGAGTTGGGGCTTTTTTATTATAGGCTATATGCATATGATGGTTTTTTATTCCTCTTGATAGTTCAATTATCCCTCCACAGTAATTTTATTAATATGGTCGTAGACATACGCAATAGACGCATTTTTAATATTCCTTAATAAAGTGTAGTTGTATTTCATTTTTATTTTATTTTTATATAATTTTAATTTTTAATTTTATTAATTCATCTCTGGGGTTACCGTATATATATATTATATATATTTTTTGCTTGATCTTTTATAGAGTAGACATGTCGTTTTGTGATATTTAAATATATGTTTGTGGTCATCTAAATGTGTGAGGTGCGTGGCGGTGCTCTCTTTGCTAGCCAACTCCGTCCTGTACATAGTTATGTAGGCATTATTTAAACATTTACACCATGCTTCATCGGATCGCTCATTGCGCGGTCGTATTACCATTAGTGTACTTTGTACGGTTTGTTCTCCACATCCTATCAGGTTTACATTTACTTATGTGGTCCTAGGCAAAATGGCTGCCATGATTGACATGGCTTATTTTGGCTTTATCCATGGTCCTAGGGAAAATGGCCGCTATGAACATAGCTGTAGCCCATGAACAATAGTGTCCGCGGTCTTAGGCAAAATGGCCGCCGGAGCTATAAATTTACTCTTGAGCTCCCGTCCAATCAGATCCCCCTGATGAAGGCACGTGGTCCCGGTGCCGAACACGCGTAGGGGAGGGGCCTGGACGGAGCTGTCAGCAGAGAGAGAGAAGGAGAGAAGGAGAGTTTTTGTTACACACACCGCAGCACACGCCACACCGCGAGATTGACCGTTCATTGTCTGCTTAGGGTGGTGCACTTACGCACCCACAATATGTGAGTACCCCATCAAGGGGAGAGAATTATTTTATTAAAAGCTTTTTTTACTCTTGCAATATTGCGCTATGGAGTTTTTTTTCTTTTGCATATGTTACCTTCCTTTGAGAACACTGGAGGTCCACGCAGCTGATTCCAAATGAGCACAGGAGTGGCTCCAAGGCTTTGTTTGGCATAGTTTAAACGCTGTGTCACACACAAGAAGGTGAGCATATACACCTGTGGGGGTGGCTGGAAGACACTACAGCATGTTTCCTTGGTGATGCACATTTGGAAGGAAGGATATGTGAATTTCACTATAACTTTGGACTATGGTTTTCTTGGGCACCTTCATATCTTTGGATACACACTGTTTTGGACTTTAATTTGAGTCACTAGGGGTCACATCCCCGTATATTTCTTTGATTTGTTATATATTTCTTTGTTTGTTTTTTATATATACGTGATAGGTTTTGGACTTATCACTCCCATTGTGTATTCAGCACTGTGCACTTTATATCCCATCACTTAGGGATATTTTCACTTCAGTGGACTATACATTTGAGTATTTATGTTTTTTATGTTTTATATTGCTGCATTTTTGGATTGATGGGATTTTTTTCTTCTAGCGCAGACACTAATGTTTAAATTTTATCTTTTGCACGATTATGAAACGTGACTGAGTGTTTGCAGCTGGTCTCCACTTAAGATTAATCACTCACCAGTTTGTAGGCAATTTTCCATAAGTGGCTCGCAGGGTTGCTCATATATATTTGTGTTTTACTGGATGGATGGAACAGACTCACAGCATTGAACCGAAGGCTCCGTACATTACATAGGTTGGATGAATGACGATCCCAAAAAAAGAATGATACCAATAGCGTGATACCGTCTTAACTTATTTATTATAAAAGGAATAAATACACTTACAAACAAATGGTCAAATATAGCTAAAAATGAAACCGGCTGGCAACAATACAAAACTCCTGTCCTCCTCAATAGGGTGACGTGGTGATTTTAGCACGTACCTCCCAGACGCGCTTCGTCACAGAATGACGTTATCAACGGGGAACCCATTGGTTCCCCATTGATAACGTCATTCTGTGATGAAACGCGCCTGGGAGGTAGGTGCTGATGTCACCAAGTCGCCCTATTGAGGAGGACGGGAGTTTTGTATTGTTGCCGGTCGGCCTTGTTTTTAGCTATATTTGACCATTCGTTTGTAAGTGTATTTCTTCCTTTTATAATGTATACGTTAAGACGGTATCACGCTATTGGTATCATTCTTTTTTTGGGATTGCCATTCATTATATTTTTCAACTTATCTAGCGTCCCATATTTGTTTTGTGTATATCCCACAATAAGCTGCTGCTTATTACATTTATGATTTTTCCAAGCGCAGTTTTTTTCCCTTTTTTATATTTGATTGTTCACTTTTTAATGTACTGTTTTCACTTTATTGTTGGAGCAATATGTGATGCACAGGTCACCTTATACAGTTTGTGAGCGCTGACTTCCTTTTATATTTGACGTTTATGCACTAAAGGTGGATCATTCACCGTTTTAAAAGGGCAGTTTCAAAATTACAAACCAACTTCCCTTTCAAATGGTATGAATCCCACATTAAATACCTTGGCAACATGATCCTTTTGGGACTTACCTACCACTTTTGTCTTAACCCCCCTTCCCCTTTCCCCTCAATTTCTACAGTCATAAAAAATCCCTTAATGGCACTTAGGTCTTTTTTCATGGTTTGGCAGTAACCTGAAAATTAATATAATTCTCTGACTTCTCTATCTATTACAGACCCTCCCTATCCACATCCCAACCTCATTCCTGAAATCAGCCAATAGCACATTTCTACAATTCATGTGGGCTCATAAACCCTCATAACATAAACACTCTGTGAGTACACAAGACCAAGTAGACATTGCACTACCTGACATCCTTCAGGACCAATTTCTACACCTATTTCCCATCCTTGGAAACCCATGATTTGCTCCAGGACTAGAAGAAATTTCATGAACTAATTTGCATTTCTATATGTATAAAGCCACCCACATTTTTCAATTACTGTATTTCTTGGCGTATACCACGCACTTTTTCATCCTGAAAATCGGGTGCAAATAGCGTGTGCGTGTTATACGCCAGTACTTCAATTTTAGCTGCCTCAGAGGGGACAGGGAGGGGGGCGGGAAGAGCCCCATCAGATTACATACCTTGAGAATCTCCTGTTTACTTGGCGGCCTCTGTAATAGTAAGTCCCATCTCCTGAGCCGCCATTGGACCACTGTTCTGTCTATCATAGGAGATTCTCACTGTATGTAATCTGTCGGAGCTCGTCCCGCCCCTATCCCCTCTAGACTGCAGATGGGCATCGATCAGTCTGCACTGATGGCAATGTTGAGGCTGCTGCATTGATGGCAATGTTGAGGCTGCTGCATTGATGGCAATGGTGAGGCTGCTGCATTGAAGGCAATGGTTAGGCTGCTGCATTGATGGCAATGGTGAGGCTGCTGCATTGATGGCAATGGTGAGGCTGCTTGCATTTATGGCACTTGTGAGGCTGCATTGATGTGGACTGATGAGGCTGCATTGATGGCACTTGTGAGGCTCCATTGATGTGGATTGATGAGGCTGCATTGATGGCACTTGTGAGGCTGCAGATGGGCATTGATCAGGCTGCATTGATGGTAATGGTGAGGCTGCAGATGGGCACTGACCCTAATGCCGCGTACACACGGTCGTACTTTTCGTCTACAAAAGTCAGACAGCCTGTCCGACAGACTTCCGGCAGACTTTCGGCGGACTTGCGGCGGACTTGCGGCATACTTTCTAACGAACGGACTTGCCTACACACGATCACACAAAAGTCCGTCGAATTCTTACGTGATGACGTACACCGGACTAAAATAAGGAAGTTCCTAGCCAGTAGCCAATAGGTGCCCTAGCGTGGCTTTTTGTCCGTCGGACTAGCACACAGACGAGCGGATTTCGGGGTCCGTCGTAGTTACGAAGTAAAGATTTGAAGCATGTTTCAAATCTAAAGTACGTCGGATTTGAGGCTAAAAAAGTACGTTGAAAGTCCGGAGAAGCCCACACACGATCGGATTACCAGCCAGCTTTAGTCCGTCAGCGTCCGTTGGACTTTTGTAGACGAAAAGTACGACCGTGTGTACGCGGCATTATTTTTCTTCAAAGTTCCTTATTTAAAATTTAAGTTTTTTTTCCTGAAACTTCCCTCTTAAAATGAATGTGCGTGTTATATGCCTGTGCTTGTTATACGCCAATAAATATGGTAATAATTGCCTTTCCTGGAGCAAGTGTCACTTGATTTCAGACTGGATGACTTGACTGGTTTATGGTGGAACTTCCTCACTTTTTTCAGAATGCTTACCAAGGCACAAGACTTTACATGTTTTCTTAATAGCATTTAAGAGCAAATGTCTACAAGAAAATTTGCTTAGACATAGAGTCTTTCTAAAGTATTTGCTGATCAATTCCCCACCATCTTATTATATGCCTACATACTTTATTTTGTAAAGAGTACCATGTGTTTTTGGGAAAGAGACCTACAAATACAACTATCGGGGGAGCAAAGGGACAGAATTTTATATTACATTATATTACATTATATTACAGAAGAGCAGGGGGAACCATATTGGCATGTGGGGGACCAGAGGAGCACAAGGAGCATATGGGGGACCAGAAGAGCATGTGGGGGACCAGAGTAGCATATGGAGGACCAGAGGAGCAAGTGGGGGACCAGAGGACCATAGGGGGGACCAGAGGACCATGGGAGGACCAAAGAAGAAGGGGGGACAGAGGAGCAGGGGGGCCAGAGTTGCATGCGGGGGACCAGAGGAGCAAAAGGAGCATGTGGGGGACCAGAGAAGCATGTGGGGGACCAGAGGAGCATGGGGGAAACATGGGGGAGACAGAGGAGCAAGGGGGACCAGAGAAACACGGGGGTACCAGAGGAGCATGTGGGGGACCAGAGAAGCACATGGGGGGACCAGAGGAGCATATGGGGGACCAGAGGAGCATGTGGTGGACTAGAGGAGCACGGGGGACCAGAGGAGCACATGGGGACCAGAAGAGCACGGGGGGACCAGAGGAGCATGGGGGTACAGAAGAGCATGGGGGACCAGAGGAGCACGGGGGTACAGAAGAGCATGAGGGGAAGAGAGGAGCATGTGGGGGACCAAAGGAGCATGGGGGGACTAGAGGAGCATGTGTGGTACCAGAGGAGCTGGGAGAGTACCAGAGTATCAGGGGGGTACCAGAGGAGCACAGCGGTACAGAGGATTAGGCGGGATCAGAGGAGCATGGGGGAATAGAGTAATAACGGAAAACAGAGGAGCATGTGGGGGAGGAGAGGTGGATGGGGGACCAGAGGAGCACGGGGGACCAGGGGAGTATATGTGGTTTCAGAGAAGCAGGGGGTACCAGAGGAGCAGGGGGTACAGAGAAGCAGGGGGACCAGAGGAGCATGGGGGTATAGAGGAACAGGGGAAAACAGAGGAGCATGTGGTGGAGGAGAAGAGCATGGGGGGAACAGAGGAGCATGGGGGTACCAGAGGAGCAGGGGTGGTACTAGAGTAGCAGGGGGATACCAGAGGAGGTACAGAGGATTAGGGGGGGTCAGAGGAGCATGGGGTTATAGAGTAATAGGGGAAAACAGAAGAGCATGTGGGGGAGGAGAGGAGCATGGGGGGACCAGAGGAGCATGGGGGGAACAGAGGAGCATGTGTGATACCAGATGAGCAGGGGGTACCAGAGAAGCAGGGGGTACAGAGAAGCAGGGGGGACCAGAGGAGCATGGGGGGTATAGAGGAACAGTGGAAAACAGAGGAGCATGTGGGGGAGGAGAGGAGCACAGGGGGACCAGAGGAGCATGTGTGGTACGAGAAAAGCGGGGGATACCATAGGAGCAGGGGGGGAAGAGGAGCTGGGGATATAAAGGAACAGGGGGAAACAGAAGAGCATGTGAGGGAGGAGAAGAGCACAGGGGGACCAAAGGAGCATGGGGGGGGACCAGAGGAGCATGGGGAGTACTAGAGAAGCAGGGGGACCAGAGGAGCATGGGGGAGGGGACAGACAGCTGACTCAACAGCTATATCCTGGGAGTGTCTCACTTTCCTTCGTAGCCTCCCTGGCGGTTTTGCCGAGTGTGGCTCGGAGTTAAAATTCAGCACCATTAGCGGTAACCCCGAGCCACACTCGGGATTACATTGCAGGATCCTGGGGCGGTACACTTACCTTGTCCCCGGGTTCCTGCGATGTCCCCCGCAGTGTCCGTGGGCTCCGTCCTCCTCCCGAAGCCTCTCTGTGCCAGGCTCCGTTCCCTGCGAGCGGCGCGACGCTTGGGGGCGGAGCCTGGCGGCAAATTCAAAAATGTAAAAATCATAACACATACAGTACTGTAATCTTACAGATTACAGTACTGTATGAAATGATTTCACATCCCTTTTGTCCCCAGTGCTTTGGCCCATGCCCTGCATGCAGTTTTTTATTACATATACTGTTCTTTCTGCCTGGAAACTGGAGATTGTCCATAGCAACCAAAAAGTGTCCCTTTACATCAAAAGTGGCTTTAGACCAGCTAGAAAACAGCGATAGTAAATTAGAACACTTGCAGAATTGAGCGATAGTGAATCATGGGGAAATTTATTTTATTATTATTTTTTATTTTTATTTTTTAATTATTTATTTTTATTTATTATATTAAAATTTCTGTTTTTGTGTTTCAAACTTTATCATACCCGGGATATCTACTAGACTCTTGTTTGGACAGATTTAAGTGTGTTATTGTTAAGAATTACAGACCTACAATATAAAACGCCAAATTTCCATGCAAAATAATTGTACCGCTTTTAGCACCTAAAATCTGAAATAATCATACCGCCAGGGAGGTTAATGTTGTCCCCTTACGGGGGGGTGAACTGATCCTTTGCCCCAAGTGAAAGAATGTCTAGCTTCACCACTGATCAGGAGCCTGGCTTCAATTGCATAACCTGCTGGTACAGAACACCACAACGCCCACATCTTAGGCCTCATGCCCACGGACGTTCTTACAGTCGCTTTTATGAGCGTTTTTTGCAGCTTAAAAATGCCTCTCCATGTTAGCCTACAGCCTCATCACCCCATCATGCCCCGGGTGATGACGTCACAAGGGGTGTGGCCTCTAACTTATGTCATCAGATGGCCCCGCCCCATGCCAATATAAGTCATTGCATATGGCGGACCCAGCATTACACCAGGAGATCGCGTCGAGTCAACATCGGAAGAAGAACAGAGGGAGAAGACCCAGCAAAAGAGCAGAATATAGCGGAGAGAGAGGAAAGCACAGAGAGAGGACAGCGCAGAGGGGAGAAGGACCGGAGAGAAAAGAACACATCGCCAGAAGAGGGAGAAGAGCTGGAGCTGCCTTAATAAAATATCTTAAAAACCTGTGTAGTGTGTTTATTTTTGACACTTTTTTATTTAGGTGAATGGGTACGATATACCCCCTACTCATTCACCTAGGGTGGAGGCCGTGATCTGGGGGGCCCCTTGTTAAAGGGGGCTTCCAGATCACTATAAGTCCCCGCCCGCAGACCCTGACAACCACCGGGGCAAGGGGTGTCGGGAAGAGGCCCTTGTCCTCATCAACATGGTGACAAGGTGCTTTGGGGTGGGGGGGCGCAGGGGCCCCCTCTGCCCCAAAGCACCAACCCCCCTCATGTTGAGGGCATGTGGCCTGGCCTGGTATGGTCCAGGGGGGGTGCTCGCATGTCCCCCCCTTTTCTGCCAGGGCTGCGTCCTCGGATACCAGGTTCTGGTATGGATCTTGGGGGGAACCTAACGCGAAATTTTGACGGGATTCCCCTTTAAGATTCTCAGCACAAGTTGCACCGCAAGTCGGATCATCTTGATCCAACTTCTGGTGCGACTTCTATTTAAATCAATGGGCTCCCAAAACGCAAAAAAAAAATGCGTTTTTACTGCCGCTTTTTTCCTGGCGTCGGTACTAGCTTTGCAGCTCGTTTTTTAAAATGTCTGTGGGCATGAGGCCTTATGTTCCAAGTCTTTTCTTACATTTATTTGAGATGTGGTCAAGATAAGATCGACACACTCATAATCCATGAGTATGTTATCTGACAGTTTTATTGCATTCATTCTTGTGACATATTTGTCTGATGTTTTGCTTTAACGTATTGGAGGTTATTTACTAAAACTGGAGCGTGCAAAATCTGGTGCAACTCTGCATAGAAACCAATCAGCTTCCCGGTTTTATTGCCAAAGCTTAATTGAACAAGCTGAAGTTAGAAGCAGATTGGCTAAGATGCACAGCTGCTCCAGTTTTAGTAAATCTCCCCCATTGCCAGTATTCTGAAAAAGTCCCTGTCCTGTGTTTCTTTAGCAACAGTAAAGAATAATAAAAGAAAAAAAAAAAGCAAAAACGAATTAGCGTTGCGTGAGGAAATATTGGAGGCTGCTATTGCTGACCTTTTGAAGAAAATACCATTTGCTGGGCTGTGTCTTCCTTAAAGCATTTTCACTTACAGATTTGAAAAAGTGTGCTGTAGAGGAGTATCAAAATGGCAGCCTCCATTTTCCCTCATAACACATCCCTCTTGCCCACCCCGAGCCTTAGTCAGCCAAAAAGTATTTTCCGACTATGCTCCGAAAACATCTTACAAGAATCAAGGCATTTTTGGCAACGGACTTTCCTGTATTCCAAAAGCTATGCCGGGATCAATGACAGAAACCTTTGGCTTAATTATTTGGACTTGAGTATACCTTTAATGACTCGTACACACGAGCGGACTTTACGGCAGACTTTGCTCGGCTGACTTTTCGCGGGACTTTGTCGGCTCCTTGCACCGGACTTAAAAAGGGACGGACTTGGCCACACACGATCATTGCAAAAGTCCACTGGTTTTGAACGCGGTGACGTATAGCACGTATGACGGGACTATAAAAAGGAAGTTCAAGCCCCACTACGGCACTCTTTGGGCTCCTTCTGCTAATCTCGTGTTTATCTCGTGTTAGTAGAAGTTTGGTTAGAGACGATTCGCGCTTTTCACACTTCAGCTTATTTCGATAGTTTTCTGCGGTTCAGTTTGTGCTTGTGAGGTTTGTATCTGCTTTTCAGTGCGTGTTGGTCAGTTCGTAACCTGCCTTGCAGGCCGTTCTGGTCCGCTCGTTCCTGATTTTCAGGTCGTTCTTCATAGGCCTTGCTGTTCTTCAGTGCATTTGTTATAAGTTTGTTTGTTTGACCAGCCGACCATTTTGAAGCCATGTCGCGTGGACGTACTCATTCTCGAGTTCGTGCTGCGTGGGGACTTGGTGTTGGGGTTAATACTTTGACCCGAGTCCAGTCCATGAACAGGGCGAGGAGGAGTTCATGGATGAAGAATTGGTTGCGCCAGCGTGACCAATTCTCTCATATGCCTTTGCCACGTGAGCTCCGTGAGAATAATCCTGAGGATTTCAGGAATTATCTCCGGATGACAGCTATATCAGCAGGCAGGATACCTGCATGAGGCAAGCCATCAGTGTGGAGCAGAGGCTAGTTGCCACGTTACGTTACTTGGCAACAGGGAGAAGTCTTCAGGACTTGAAGTTCTTGACAGGCATCTCCCCCCCAGGCTCTGGGGATAATAATCCCAGAGACTTGTTCTGCCATCATTCAGGTCCTGCAGAAGGACTATATGAAGGTAAGTTTTATCCTTTAACATTACATGATATGTATTAAATGTTTTTTAATGTATTGTATAAATGTCCTCCTTACCTAATTGCCATGCTTTCAATATGCTGTGAATGTCCCCTTTATCCTCATGCATGCCTGTTTTTGGACATTAATCATTTATTGCCCTACATGCATATTTACCTTCAATAACCTCCCCACCATGCAATCCTGGGTCCATTTATATCTCTAGCCTATAGTCCCTTGAACAATGTATATTGTCTGCTCCATTGTCTTGTTTGACCCTCCCCACCCCACAAATGTTTAAAACAGTCAGGTGTGTTTGTTAACCTAATTAGAACCCCTCCCCCACCCCACAAATGTTGTAAACAGTCAGGTGTGTTTGTTAACCTAATTAGAACCCCTCCCCCACCCCACAAATGTTGTAAACAGTCAGGTGTGTTTGTTAACCTAATTAGAACCCCTCCCCCACCCCACAAATGTTGTAAACAGGTGTGTTTGTTAACCTAATTAGAACCCCTCCCCCACCCCACAAATGTTGTAAACAGTCAGGTGTGTTTGTTAACCTAATTAGAACCCCTCCCCCACCCCACAAATGTTTAAAACAGTCAGGTGTGTTTGTTAACCTAATTAGAACCCCTCCCCCACCCCACAAATGTTGTAAACAGTCAGGTGTGTTTGTTAACCTAATTAGAACCCCTCCCCCACCCCACAAATGTTGTAAACAGGTGTGTTTGTTAACCTAATTAGAACCCCTCCCCCACCCCACAAATGTTGTAAACAGTCAGGTGTGTTTGTTAACCTAATTAGAACCCCTCCCCCACCCCACAAATGTTTAAAACAGTCAGGTGTGTTTGTTAACCTAATTAGAACCCTTCCCCCACCCCACAAATGTTGTAAACAGTCAGGTGTGTTTGTTAACCTAATTAGAACCCCTCCCCCACCCCACAAATGTTTAAAACAGTCAGGTGTGTTTGTTAACCTAATTAGAACCCCTCCCCCACCCCACAAATGTTGTAAACAGTCAGGTGTGTTTGTTAACCTAATTAGAACCCCTCCCCCACCCCACAAATGTTTAAAACAGTAAGGTGTGTTTCTGAGCCTAATTAGAACCCCTCCCCCCACATTCAAATGGATCAATGGGCCATCAGAGGGGGTGATTAATCTTATAAGTGGGCCTTATGTTTTTTACAATTTAAATTACAAACACACAGATTAATAATGTTTGACTGCTGTTATTCACTAATGTTTTTGTGTAATCTGATATACAAGTTAGTTTTAAAAGTCCTTATTTTAATGTTTTTTTATTTTTTCACTCCACAGTTTACTTCCAGTACACAGGAATGGCAGACTGTGGCCTCCCAGTTCGCTGACCGTTGGGACTTTCCCAACTGTGTCGGGGCGATTGAAAGCATGTCCGGATTGTGCCACCACCGCATTCGGGGTCTTATTTCTATAACTACAAGGGGTTCCATAGTGTAGTTTTGATGGCGGTGGTCTCGGCACATTTGGACTTTCTGTTTGTGGATGTGGGGAAGGACGGCCGGATTTCTGATGGAGGAGTCTTTGCACTGACTGAGCTGTGCCAGCATCTCCAGACTGGTGGCCTGGGATTGCCACCTGATGACCAGAATGTTGATGGACTCCCCTCAGTTTTTATTGCTGATGAAGCGTTTGCTCTCGGTGAGCACTTGATGAGGCCGTTCCCCCAAAGGACACTCACCCCTGAGAGGAGGGTATTTAATTACCGGCTGGCCAGAGCAAGAAGAGTTGTGGAGAATGCCTTTGGGATTCTGGCCAGCCGGTTCCGTTTGTTCCTTTCTGCAATTAATCTGGCGGACTATAAACTAAATTACGTCATACTTGCTTGCTGCATCCTACATAACTTTTTAAGGAGACATTCAGCTACATATATTTCTTCTGTTGGGCCTGAGGCCAGACTGGAGCAAGATACAACAATGACAGGCCTAGAAATTGGCCGTATTGGCCTGGCCCCCCGAACCGCACGTCAAGTGCGTGAGCGTTATGTTAATTATTTTAATGGTCGGGGGGCCATTGCTATTCAGCAACAGCTTTAATTTTACCAAAAAATACAATAAAAAAAAATTGATCAAAAATATCTTGTTTTTATTCTTGTTTGCATTTAGTTTTGTCTGTCTCCTAGTGCACTTGTAGTAGTGGCAAGTGCATTTACCTTTAGTTAATAAGGCCCTTTGTCACTGTAACCATCCAAAAAATATAAAATTTTCTTTCTGAAATAATCAGCCACACACATTGTATTAGTAAAAATTTTTTACTGTGTGCACATTGAAAGGTGTATTTTTTTTTTCTTTTTTTTTTTGGTGTAAAAATATATATATTTTTAACGTTAATAAAGGCATATTTTTTCAACAATAGACCTTGATAAAAATATTTACTTTCACAACAGTGTTTTAAAAAACATACCAAAACATTAAAGAACTTACAAAGTTCAACATTTAAAGAATGGTGCATGTGATGTCACCCTTGGAAATCGTTCATTTTGAATATGCTCAAAATTGAGCATTACAAAAGGGTCAAGTCAACATGTGCTATCTCCCATCATGGGTGAGCAATGTACGTGTTTTGTGTGTGCAATCCCTTTTTGTTCCTATCACCACAAAATAATTTGGAGGATGAAGAGGTTGCAAACACAAAACAAGTACATTGCTAATCCATGATGGAAGATAGCACATGATGACACACCGTGTGCATCATAATGTAAATTTGGGTAGCACCAAAAAATTATAAAACATTTTCAAGAGAAAACAAACTTCACAAGGAAATGAAGAACATGATTAATGTTTTTAGGAAAAACGTTATTATATTCTGCCCAAAAAATCAATCATGTTCTTCATTTCCTGTTGCATGGAGTCCAGGCGAAGTTGCATGCTGTGAATTTGGTCACGCATTTTATCTATTTGGCCATTCCACAGCATTATCTGGCCAATCAGTCTTTGGGCACTGTCTGTGGTGAATGGCTCTGCCGCTTGGCCTTCCACAACCAGAAACTCACCTTAACCACTTGACAACTGGGCACTTAAACCCCCCTCGTGACCAGACCAATTTTCAGCTTTCAGCACTCTCACACTTTGAATGACAATTACTCAGTCATACAATACTGTACCCAAATGAATTTTTTGTCCTTTTTTTCATACAAATAGAGCTTTATTTTGGTGGTATTTGATCACCTCTGGGTTTTTTATTTTTTGCGCTATAAATGAAAAAAGACCAAAAATTTTGAAAAAAAAACACATTTTTCTTTGTTTCTGTGATAAAATTTAGCAAATCAGTTATTTTTCTTCATACATTTTGGCCACAATTTATACTGCTACATATCTTTGGTAAAAATAACCCAAATTAGTGGATATTATTTGGTCTTTGTGAAAGTTAGAGAGTCTACAAGTTATGGTGCAAATCATAAAAAATTGATCACACCTGAAGTACTGACGGCCTATCTCATTTCTTGCGACCCGAACAAGCCAGGAAAGTACAAATACCCCCCAAATGACCCCTTTTTTGAAAGTAGACATTCCAAGGTATTTAGTAAGATGCATGGTGAGGTTTTTGATTTTGTCATTTTTTCCCACAATTTTTTGCAAAATGAAGATTTTTTTATTTTTTTTTCCCCCACAAAATTGTCATTGTAATAGGTTATTTCTCTCACATGGCATGTATATACCACAAATAACACCCCAAAATACATTCTGCTACTCCTCCTGAGTATTACAATACCACATGTGTGGGACTTTTTCACAGCCTGGCCACATACAGAGGCCCAACATGCAGGGAGCGCCATCAGGTGTTCTAGGAGCATAAATTACACATCTAATTTGTTGACTACCTATTACGCTTTTGAAGGCCCTGGAGAACCAGGACAATGACATGTGACACTGACGTGGCACTGATGACAAATGGCACTGATACGTGGCACTGATGTGGCACTGATGACAGATGGCACTAATACATGGCACTGATGACAGATGGCACTAATACGTGGCACTGATGACAGAAAGCACTAATACGTGGCACTGACAGATGGCACTAATATGTGGCACTGATGACACGTGACACTGATGACAGATGGCACTAATATGTGGCACTGATGACATGTGGCGCTGATGACAAAGGGCACTGATGACAGATGGCACTAATATGTGGCACTGATGACACGTAGCACTGATGAAAGATGGCACTAATACATGGCACTGATGACAGATGGCACTAATACATGGCACTGATGACAGATGGCACTAATACGTGGCACTGATGACAGATGGCACTGATACGTGGCACTGATGACAGATGGCACTGATACGTGGCACTGATGACATGTGACACTGATGACAGATGGCACGTGACACTGACAGGTGGCACTGATGACAGATGGCACTGATGACAGATGGCACCTATTCGTGGCACTGGGGACAGATGGCACTGGGGACAGATGGCAGTGGGGACAGATGGCACCGGGGACAGATGGCACCGGGGACAGATGGCACTGGGGACAGATGGCAGGGACAGATGGCAGGACAGATGGCAGGACAGATGGCAGGGGCAGAAAATTGGTATCTTGCGAAACATGTATAAGCGGGAACACAATAAAATCCAGGAGTCGCTCAGATCTGGTGCAGCAGCTGACCAAGTATATGTACCCAAGTTGTGGTACTACCACAAAATGCGATTCCTGGATGACCAGACCGAAGCCAGGCAATCACTTTCGACCCTTCCCCCCACCCTTCCCTCCAGCCTTCCCTCCACTCTTCCCTCCAGCCTTCCATCCACCTCCACCCCAGCTGAGGTGTCCCAGGAAGAAATGGGCCTTTTCATCATTGATGAAGTGGATGCGCCCAGCTTCAGCCAGGTATCCTGTTTTGTGTAATTTTGGATTGTGTAAATGTTAATAATGATGTTAACGTGTACATTTTTTAAGTGCTTCCTAAAAAATGACTTCAGCACAAATATTAATATGTAGACATATCACTAGACAGTAGTGGCCAAAAATATATTTCTGCATAGGTGTGCGCAGCCTCTTGCATTAGGGTGTGCACCCCAAAGCTCAAATACATATGCATGTGTATATGTACTGATGGTGTCAGTAGGGCAGTGGACAGTGTAATTTTGTTAATTTTCTTTTCCCAAAATTTTTGGGCTTGTGTAACATTTTTTGGGGGGGAATGAAATATCAGTGGTCTAAACAGGGGGGAATATGCAGCACACAAGGCAAATAGGGTGTGCCCAGGCACACCTGGCACACCCTGTGCGCACGCCTATGTACTTCAGATATTGTTGATCACCTGAAATAATGGTAGTGTCAAATAGATAGCCTTTACTATTTGTTGATAATTATATTTGCAAGTAATGAGCAGAAAATTGTGTGTGATTGCGTAACACAAAATTACAACTATGCCCCTTTTTTTGACACAGGATGACCTCAGCCAGGAGGAGGCCTTGCCCAGTGGGAGAGAGGAGGAGGCCTTGCCCAGTGGGAGAGAGGAGGAGGCTGTAGCTGGGCCAAGTCGAAGCCGCACGGAGTGTCAGGTGCCTCCCCTCCGCATTCTCCACAAAAGGCCCAGGAGAATGACACAAACTGAGCAGGAATCCCTAGCCCTCATACGGGAAGCAAGCCAGATCCTGAGCAAACCACCCAATGCAGAGGAGGCGTATGGCACCTATATAGCCAGCAGATTGCTGGAGTTGGAAAAGGGCCAACGCCTCCTCTGTGAGGGTCTGATTTTTAAGGCATTTCAGAAGGGCTTGAGAGGGGAGCTTACTGCTACCACATATCTGGCAGATGAAGCCACTCCTCCTCCTCCTGCCCCAAGTACACCACCAGAGGCACAACCTCCGAGGAAGGCTGCAGAGAAGTGTGGAGGGAAGGCTGCAGAGAAGCGTGCAGGTAAGGCTCCACGGAAGACTCGAAAGTGATTGCCTGTTTTCTGTCTGGTCTGACTGTGCTCCCTGTGCTCCCTAGTCGCAAGATACCAATTTTCTTGTCCTCAAACTTGATGTGTGTCCTGGGGGACGAAAGGCTTCACAAATTCTAAAAGTGTCTCAAGTGTTGCCTTCCTAATTTTAAACACAATAAATGGATTTTTTGGTTACCTTACAATATTGACTATGTGTTTTTATTCAAAAACGCCATTTTGTTTGGGAGTAGGCAGATACAGGTCAAAAAGACTATGGGGTTGATTTAAGAAAAGCAAACAGACTGTGCACTTTGCAGAGGGCAGTTGCCCTCTGCAAGTGCAATTGCTCCAGAGCTTCAGAAATGAGGTAAGGCTTGACTTTGCAAAGAGTACCCAATCCTGTGCAAGGAAAATTTGCAAAACAGCATTTTTGCTTGCACATGATTGGATGATGGAAGTCAGCAGAGCTTCTGCTCATTTACTAAGCTCTGGAGCAACTGCTCTTGCAGAGGGCAACTGCACTTTGCAAAGTGCACAGTCTTTTTCCCTTTAGTAAATTAACCCCTATGTGTGTTTTTGACAAAAGGCTAAATCAAGTCAAAAGTACTAGTAAAAAGTTCACTTTAGAAATTGCACAGCAAGTGCACTTGTTGGAAGTGCAGTCGCTGTAAATCTGAGGGGAAGAGCTGAAATGAAATGAAGCTCTGCTGATTTTAACATACAATCATGTGCAATAAAAAGTTTTTTGTTTTTTTTTGGGGTCCCTTGCATGTGCCCCTCGGATCCACAGCGAAGGCACTTCAAAATGCTCTTTCTGTGCAATTCCAAGTAGAATTTGCACTTGTAGTGAAAAATGAATTTGCCTTTGTAAAATACACCCCCTATGTCTAATGAACAAGGGACAACAACCTCATTAAGGTTCATTAAAACAACACAAAATATTTTAAGGTTATTGTGGTAACTTGAAAATCCACACACAAAAAAAAAAAAAAGTGTGGGTATAATTTAGCACACATTGTAAAATAGATAAGTGTTGTAATCAATAAAAAAAATAAAGATGAGTCCAAAATCTAATTTAAAAGTTTTTATTTATGGAGATCTGGCTTTTTACAAATATCATATTAGTCATGGCATGAGGATAAATCATGAAGAAAGTAGTTTGTGAGAACTCTGTGTGAATATAAAGCAGAAAAACAACTTCATTCCTCTCGCATTATAAATAAAAAAAAAGCGCTGTATTAAAAGATCACAGAAGAGGAATGTGCTAGCTTCAATACGAAGGCTAGTTTTACCAGACTGAGCGCTTCCGTCTTGTAATTGCTTCTGAGCATGCGTCAGTTTGAGTTCGTCGGACTAGCACACAGACGACCGGTTTGTCCGCTAGAAAGAAGAGTCCGTCGGATAGATTTAAAACTTGTTTCAAATCTAAGTCCGTCCAACTTTTGAGCAAACAAAGTCCGCTGGAGCCAAAACACGATCAAATTGTCCGACGAAATCCAGTACGCCGGACCAAGTCTGCCGTAAAGTCCGCTCGTGTGTACGTGGTATTAGAGAATGAATTGGAAATATTTTAAATGATTAGCTAAAAATATATGAATACTAAATGTGCATAATACATTATTTATGTGTGTTTTAACAATATTTTATGCAGTTAGATACAGGATTATATCTTACTTTAATTAACTGGTAATCAAGTAATTATCACTGATGAAAATGTGCAGTTATATGAAGTGCTCATTATGTTAGTCCTTAAAAATGGATGATAAACTAGGCAGTTTGGTCAACTCCTTAAATGCCTCCAGCAGCACTTAATATACACATCTTCTGTAATCATGGCACTGTGAATAATTGTTTATGAGTAAAAATCTCTTTACAACCTTAAGTACTTGTTCTCGTTATTTAAATAACATGCATCATTTCATAGCAAAACACTAAACACAACATTCTAATGTCATAGCCTTGTCAAATCACGGATCTGTAGTATAACAAAAGTGTAATAAAAAAATTGAAAAACATTAATATATTGAGTAAACCAAAGGTATTAAAAAAAATGAATTAAAGCGGGAGTCCGGCGACCAATCTTTTTTTTTTTTTTTTAGGTCATTGAGACACTTTGCTAATCCCAAAATAATACTCACAGTTTGGGTGTAATATTTCTGCCTCTGTCTGTTTTCGTACTGAAGAATAACTTAAAAAATGTGATGCTGGCTGTTTCCATCTTGCTTGTGGGCATGTGAATCCCACAAGCATTGATTTCCTGGATGCGGTGAATGTTGTTCATTCACAGCTTGTTCGCGTGCATGATCATTGTTTCCGCACTGAATCTTGGGAAGCCTGACACTAAGCTCCCAGGAGACAGTGCGGTGCCGGGGAAAGGCAATAAACACGCCTACTCCCATGGGAGGAGAGACAGGAAGTGCCACAATAAAGTCCAATATAAGGGTATTTACAGCGATAAAAAAAAAAATTGTGCGGCATTTGACAATCTATGCAATTAACTGAAGGGGGTAAGATTAAGTTAAAAATTTTAGTGGAACCCCGCTTTAAGCTCATAAGGAATTTATTTTTGAAAACGTTGATCAGAATAGACAATTTGTCAGTTTCATTGAGGTCATATGAATGTCAGGGTGTGATTTTTCTGTACTTCTGTTAAATAAATGCAGCTTGGTCACCAACTTCTTACTTTGATGAAGGTAATTCTAATGTTTACTATTAACATTAGTAATTAAACTAGGTAGTTCTAAAATGTAACACTTCAAGAAAATCCCCTCCTTCACCTTTCAGTGACCTCACTATTGGACTTGTAGATGGAGACACACCCTCTTTATAAGGAATTCACTTATTCTCATCATGCATATAGCAAAAGGTTTTCATACTGCAGACCAGAATTCTTGCTGTTTGCAGTTTGAAAAACAGCAAACTAATGGAATTGTTTACCACCATAGCAACCAATATCAATCATGCACTCTCTGGCCTCTGAACATTGGTTAGGTGACTTGGAAGGGACAATCGTGGGAGTTTTCTAATGTGACAGCCCCTTCCTATACAATTTAATGTTCCCACAAACCTTTGCTCACTATGTGTTGGAAAGATTAGTGATGACTCCTTTTCCTCAACGGAAGCATCTCCAGACATAAGGTTACTCTCGCAAAAATATATGCTCCTAACACAGGTCATCTCAGCTTCCTGGAGTGTCTTTCAGATTTTGCTGAGGGTCTCTGGATAGTTGAGGGAGATTTTAATGTTGCCCTAAGCCCTCTGGTTGATATCTCTTGCCTCTCGCTTGTCCTACATCACCCTATGCAGACCTAAAACATAGTTTATTATGTCCTCACAACTAGTGGATATCTGGAGGATTTTCGATAATGATGCGAGAGACTGTACATTCTATCCTTCACCAGATGACCCATACTCGTGCCTGGATTATTTTTTTTTTAGTGCAACAATCGGCTTTACCATTGATTCTGAAGTCAGACATAAGCATTATGGTTGTATCCAACTATGCCTCAGTCCAATTATCAACTGTCTTAGGGGAACACTCATGGCCCAGAGATACCTGGCGCTTAAACAAAAGCCTACTCCAAAACCCCCAATATTCTTAGGTGGTCCAATAGTCTGCTTTGAACACCTTTTCAGAGATATTTCCATTTGTTCTATGCTTGATCCAACGTACTCTAATCAAGTTAGGCCCCCAGGTTAAACGAGAGAGGCGGGTGGCTTTGTCATCCCTCTTGGATCAGGTTCGCTGGAAATGCAACATAAACAATCTCTGGCAACATAAACAATCTCTGGCAGTCCAAGTAGCAGTAGATTTTTGGATAGCGAGAGGTAAGTTGTGGAAGCCTCTCACGGACAAAGCTAAATGTAAAATGACTTCACCAGTAGATATTTTTATGAGTTTGGGAGTAAGGCAGGCAGAATAACCAAGGGGACCACCCCAGGTCATACATCTCCTGTATTTCATTGCCTGGAGGAGGACAGCTACATAAATCATGAGACATCGCTAAGTGCTTCTGCGAGTATTACAGTAAACAATACAACCTAAACAGGGAAGGAAACCACCCTACCCCCCCCCCCGAATCGACAATTAGTGATTGAGATCTATTTGGCCCAGTCTGGCATGCCCCAACCATCTTTCCAGGTCAGGTGTAGGAAAAGTTAGAATCCCTTATTACTGCAGAGAAAATATTTGGAGCTCTGAAGGGGATGTCCAAAAGGCCAACAAGGAGAGGCAGATGTTCACAGGTCACTTAGAGAGGGCAAGCAGCCTCTGTATCTACAGTGAAAAGTGGTGGTCACGGACATGGTGCATTCTCTGCGTGCAGGGCATGTTTCTCCCTTTTTGGTCGTGTTATTGAGCCACAACATGCAGAAGAGGCCTAATTTTTCTGCACCAGTTAGATAGGTGCATGTAGAATTTAATTTTTTTTTTCAAATTTGTAACAGCAGGGCCCATTCTTGTGCCCAGCAAGAGTGACTGTGAGGGGTTACAATGTTCAGGCACCACTAGGAATGGGCGAACGGTTTGGACCGAGCATAAGCTTGGTCTAAACATCGCCCATTCAGGTACTCGCCTAACACCTGAACTTTCTTTGCACTTAGTGGGATGTCCGCCCGCCGAGCACACAGTCAATAGGTTGTTAAGGCTTCCCTGCTGAGAACTAAATTTAAATAAATAATTGTAAAAAAAAAAATGTAAATAAAAAAATTGGGGAAAAAATGGCGTGGGGGGACCCTTTAGGTCTGGTATGGATTTTAACCACTTCCCTACCGGCACATTGTAAAATGACGCCAGCAGGAACACTCCCTGCCTCCTGCAGCCTATCATAGTATGCGAGTACCTGTTTCCAGCCCATTAGACTACCCGAATACTTATCTGAAGCCCATCAGAGTACCCGAGTATCTATCTGGATGCCACATGCCTCATAGACTATACGCTGGGGTATTTTCTTTCCAAAATGGGGCCATTTTGTGGGTAATTCCACTGTCCTGGTTCTCCATGACCTTCAAAAATGTGATAGGTTGGAATGAAATTAGATGTGTAATTTATGCTCCTGGAAAGCCTGATGGTGCTCCCTGCATGATGGGTCTCTCTATGTGGCCAGCCTGTGAAAAAGTCTCACACATGTGGTATCGCCATACTCAGTAGGAGTAGCAGGATGTATTTTGGGGTGTAATTGGAAGTATGCATATGCTGTGTGTGAGAAATAACATAAATTATTAATAGAAGTTACCAGGCAGCTTGCCCCCAAAGCATCTTGTCCCCATATCCATGGGG
The DNA here is from genome assembly GCA_037952835.1 of Lithobates septentrionalis. Taxonomy (NCBI): domain Eukaryota; kingdom Metazoa; phylum Chordata; class Amphibia; order Anura; family Ranidae; genus Lithobates; species Lithobates septentrionalis. Next base: position 861,382 of record JBBDGP010000982.1, read on the forward strand.
ACATTGGCCTCTTCCCAACAACCCTGGGCTGTGGTTGTCGGGGTCTGCGGGCAGGGGGCTTATCGGAATCTGGAAGCCCCCTTTAACCCCCAGGACCCAGCCTCCATATGTGAATGGGTATCAGTTACATAGTACCCCTACCCATTCACCAAAAAAGTGTCAAAAAGTAATAACCACAGGAAAACATTTTTGACAAGCCCTTTATTAAAAAAGAAAAAAAAAATAGTGCCCCTCGATGTAATCGATCGTAAATCACGTCGCCCACAAAAATAGAAAAAAAACCCAGCTGTCACCTCTTGGGAGCCCTCCGGCCGTCTGCCTCCTCTCTGCTTTGACAGCTCTTATATAGGCAAGGGAGGGGGCCATCAGGATAAATCACCCAGTGGCACTGCCCCCTTCTGACATCACTTGACGTCATGTGACATCATAAGGGGGTGGTGCCATTTGGTGACGTAACTGGTTGACCCTGCCCCTTGCCTATATAAGAACTGTCAAAGCAGAGAGGAGGCAGACGGCCGGTGGCCTCCCAGGAGGTGGAGCTTTTTTTAAAATTTATTTTTCGGGTCTGGCGGGTGACGTAATCGACGATGGATTACATCGAGGGACACTATTTTTTTTTCTTTTTTAATAAAGGATTTGTCAAAAACTGTTTCCTGCATTTCTTACTTTTTGACACTTTTTTGGTGAATGGGTAGGGGCACAATGTACCTGAAACCCTTTCACATAGGGGGGGAGTCAGGATCTGGGGCCCCTTTTTAAAGAGGGCTTCCAGATTCCGAGAAGCCCCCCACCCACAGACCCCGACAACTACAGCCCAGGGTTGTTGGGAAGAGGCCCTTGTCCACATCAACAAGGGGGCAAGGTGCTTTGGGGTGGAGGGGGCGCAGAGCCCCCCTGCCCCAAAGCACTAACCCCCCTATGTTGAGGGCATGTGACCTGGTATGGTTCAGGAGGGTGGCTGTTCACTTCCCCCACCCCTTTTCTTGACCTGTCAGGCTGTATGCTCGGATAAGGGTCTGGTATGGATTTTGGGGGGGACCCCATGCCATTAAAAAAATATTGGCGTGGAGTTCCCCTTAAAATCCATACCAGACCCGAAAGGCTTGGTATGGACTGAGGGGGACCCTACACCATTTTTTTTTTTCATTTTTCTTAATCTGTATTGCCGGGAGCCGACAATACATTACAGCTGCGAGCAAGTTTAAATGACATGTTTTCCTTTAGAAATGTAATTATTGCTGTGGCAGGTTCTATACATCATACAGATAGGCCACTATATAGGCAGACTAAGGGGTCCCCCAGGCACTATGTTTAAAGGAATTTTCGCTTATTTGTACTTTGTTTTTACCCAAATTTTTATTGGAACTTTTTTACAATACAATAAATTTTCCTGGTAATCCGGAATTTACACTATGTGCTGCCTTTTTTCTCCTTTTTCCTCCGTCTCAATTGTATGAGACCCAAACTATTGCTGGAGGACGAATCCGAGGTACCGCTCAGGATTGGGGACCCATCTAGGACCCTCTTGACATGGACCAAGGACAGCTGTAACCTTACCGTACCAAACGGTGCAAGCTCGTACGACTCACCGCCAACGGCCTGTGAGTCCACCACGTCCGGTAAGGGCATTTTAAATTACTTTCCGCCTGGTTGAGTATTGGAAGAGTCCACTGGGGACAGGAATAGATGCTACTGTGAGATTTACATCTATGCTCCAGGATTTCTCTGCTAGATTGAATGAACTGTTCAATACCCCAGGGACTTACCATTTATTCCCACCCCAATTCCTATTATACATGTCTGTTTTTTGATCTGAGGGTCTGGGATTATTTTTACTGTGTACACACAATTCACATTATTGTATACCATACAGCACGTTGCTACTAATGATTTCTTAGATCACTTGATTTTTGTACACATGTCACAGTTTACCTGTCCAGTGTTTTTCTGCGAGGTCTAGCTGGACCTAGTATTGATATATACACAGGTGTTTTATATAAAACATTTCACACTAATGTTTATTGGCACAATATAGCGCTACACTTTTTCTTTCTTTCATTGATTTATACAATTAGTCTAATTGGTGGTGTTGGCTGCTAGATGTTTGTTGGGTTGGCGCAGCAGATCTTCCTTATTTAAAGGAATTTTTATTGTTTCACTTTCAGCTCTATTAAAATCACTGCTCCTTTAAAAATAATTGTTTTAAAAACTTTTTTTTGCATTGATACACGTCCCCCAGGGCAGTACCCAGGCCCTCAAACACTTTTTATGGCAATAACTTTCATATAAGCCTTTAACCACTTCAGCCCCGGAAGGATTTACCCCCTTCCTGACCAGGGCACTTTTTACAATTTGGCACTGCGTCGGTTTAACTGCTAATTGCGCGGTCATGCAATGCTGTACCCAAACAAAATTTGCGTCCTTTTCTTCCCACAAATAGAGCTTTCTTTTGTTGGTATTTGATCACCTTTGCAGTTTTTATTTTTTGCGCTATAAACGGAAAAAGTCCGAAAATTTTGAAAAAAACTGATATTTTCTACTTTTTGTTATAAAAAAAAAATCCAATAAACTCAATTTTAGTCATACATTTAGGCCAAAATGTATTCGGCCACATGTCTTTGGTAAAAAAAATGTCAATAAGTGTATATTTATTGGTTTGCGCAAAAGTTATAGCGTCTACAAACTAGGGTACATTTTCTGGAATTTACACAGCTTTTAGTTTATGACTGCCTATGTCATTTCTTGAGGTGCTAAAATGGTAGGGCAGTACAAAACCCCCCCAAATGACCCCATTTTGGAAAGTAGACACCCCAAGGAAATTGCTGAGAGGCATATTGAGCCCATTGAATATTCATTTTTTTTGTCCCAAGTGATTAAATAATGACAAAAAAAAAATTACAAAAAGCTGTCACTAAATGATATATTGCTCACACAGGCCATGGGCATATGTGGAATTCAAACATCCACCACACCACACACGAGAGTGAGAGGCCTTAACAGCTTGTGAGTTTGAATCTCAGCAGGGAGTGGATTCACGTCACAGAGGTGTGGTGGATGTTTGAAAACACAGCTGAGCAGTTTTGGAGTCACCCTCACTCTCTTTTTTTGGACTTTCTTCAAATATTTTCACGATTATTTTTCACGATTGATTGGTTTCTGGACTTTATAGATATTTACTATGCTCAATTTTCAATATCTTTTCTTGGATTTATATATTTGTATATCACTTTCACTGAGTGTTATAATTTATATTAGCTCATTGAATTTTTTATTTTATTTAATATTAATTTTTACTTTTTGGGATATTTAGCAATATATGTTTTTTCACTTTCTCTCTAGTCACGTCTGTATTCAGCTCACTGGCTGGATAAGAGTGTCTGGCATCTCCCCACCTGGGGATTAGCGCCACTTTTTCATCTATAATTTTCTTTTGGTGAATTTGGTTTATATAAAAAATTGCATACCTGAAACATAAATATAAATATTATTATTATATAAAAAATAATAACAATAAAACATTGCAGAATAGAATACAGTAGAAAAGAGCAGAACAATAGAGAGAGAGAGAGAACAATAAAACAACAACTATTTTTTTTATTTTATATATTTGTTTGTGTTTTTTTTTGTTTTTTTTACACTTTTTTTGTAACTGTAACTTTTGTAATCGTAACCGGTTCCAGGTTCGGGTCTCTCAAAATGCGATGGCATTTTGGGAGACCCTGTGAAAGTGTGCCTAGTCTGTACAATGCTGTACGCTACGCTAATACTCAACTAGTGAATGGTAGCGTTCAAAACATTCACCAATGCAAAGACCAGGATTGTCAGGACAGATGGGACAATAATAGGGGGTGTCACGTCTATATCCGCGCTTGCTGCAGACACAACATCTTTTTTTGGGGGGGGGTTCGTTGGGTAGGGGTACTCGGGAGGACATAAAGAAAATGCCTCTCATGCAGTCGACTGCATTTGGTTGGGGATGTGAATGGGGGAAGTACGGGCGCTGCAGAAGTGGTGGGTTCCCAATTATTAGGATTGGCGAATGCAGCAGGAAGGGCATTATGGGCACGATGGGCCTGTTTGTCTTCTTCTTGGTGGCAGCGGGACAATACTTGTGCTTGCCACCTCACCAGCTTGAACTGCACATATGGGACTCGCCACGTCACCAATTGTTACTGCAGTGCTGGTTTGACTACGACCGGGGTGTACTAGGCCGCTGGCGCTTGCCAGTTCACCAAAACGCTACCAAAAAACTGTTAGCGATCGCAGGGATCAGGCCTGACTCTGCAATGCTCCAGTTATGCGTTTAGTGTTTTGCAAGTGTCAGTGATCGATCGATACTGCACTTGGGTGGGCTGGGCTGGGCCGGGCGGAGGGGCAAAATGCAGGTGCCAGCAGGTATCTGGGCTGATCCCACTAGCACTGTGTTTTTGGGACCCTTAACTGCTGGGGACGCTAGTATAGATCTGATCGGATCAGATATTGATCCGTTCAGATACTATACCACTAAGGGAGGTGTACGGTGCGTGCATTAGTGTGTGCGGTACTGGCGCTAACCTGATGCTGCCTGGATCTGGTGCTTGCCAGTTCACCAAAATGCTACCAAAAAACTGTTAGCGATCACAGGGATCAGGCCTGACTCTGCAAACGCTGCAGTTATGCGTTTAGTGTTTTGTAAGTGACAGTGATCGATCGATACTGCACTTGGGTGGGCTGGGCTGGGCGGAGGGGCAAAACGCAGGTGCTAGCAGGTATCTGGGCTGATCCCACTAACACTGCGTTTTTGGGAACCCTAAACTGCTGGGGACGCTAGTATAGATCTGATCGGATCAGATATTGATCCATTCAGATACTATACCACTAAGGGAGGCGTATGCTGCATGCGTGGGTGTTAGCGGTACTGGCACTAATCTGACGCTGCCTGGGGCGACACATATCACTGCTGGGCGATCAGGGGGCTAAACCTTTATTCGGTAATAAACGGTGGGTGCCCTGACACTATAAAAAATAAACGAACTAACCAGCGTCACCCGTAACAGTTATATGGTGCTCAGTGGTGAAAGGGTTAACTAGGAGGCAATCAAGGGGTTAAAACATTTATTAGGTAGTATATGGGGGTCCCTGTCGTTATAAAACGCTGACGGCGAACCTAAATATTTACCTCCCTAACTAGCGTCACCAGTGACACTAATACAGCGATCAGAAAAATGATCGCTTAGCGACACTGCCGACGGGGGGTGATCAAGGGGTTAAAACTTTATTAGTGGGTGTTAGGGGGGTACCCTAGACCTAAAGGGGGCTAACACTAACTGCCCTACCACAGTAACTGTCACAAACTGACACCAATGCAGTAATCAGAAAAAAAAAAACTGCTTGGTGTCAGTGTGACAGGCGGGAGGGGTGATTGGGGGGTAAAGGGGGGTGTTATGTGTGCCTGGCATGTTCTACTGTGATGTGTTGTGTTTTACACTCACATTGCAGTCTTCTCTCCTCGGCGCCGGAACGGAAAATGCCGAGCCAAGGAGAGATGACATAATTTCCTCTGCCTCTGTGTACTATACAGAGGCAGGGGAATGATCTGATTGGCTGGGAGCGATCACGAGGGGGGGGCACGAATGGATGGCCTCCCCCTCATCTCTGTACGCTCCCAGACCAAAGCCGACCGCCTCGGGCACCGGGGGGGTCCGATCGGACCCCCTGCCCGCGGGAAGGCAATAACGTACCAGGTACGTGATTTTGCCTGCCCGTGCCATTCTGCCGCAGTATATCTGTGTGAGGCGGTCGGCAAGTGGTTAAAATTAGGACTTTTGATTCTTCATGTTAATGTCCTATAGACTTTAGTGGAGTTTGCATGTTCTCTAGACCTTTTTCCCTGTTCGAGATGTTCTGGTGCGAACCAAACAGGGGGGTGTTCGGCCCATCCCTAGACAGTTTCTAGTGTAAGAGTTTTTCACTAACCTAGATGAGGGTCTGATATAAATGCTAATGCGGGACTGGATGTGAAGGGGACCCAATGAAAAAAAGAACAGCATGGGGTACCCCAAATATTCTCTTGGGGCCTGGTATAAATGTTATGGGGAACCCCATGCAAAATAACAAGAAAAAAAAGTGTTGAGGCCCCATATAAATGCAAACCATACCATGCCTTCAACTTGGGGGGGGGGTCCACCCTGGCAAATCACCTTGTCCTCATGTTAATGAAGGCAAAGGCCAGGGTTGGGGGGATTCTGTGGTAGGGGCTTAATGGAATCTAGAAGTTAACTTTAACAATAAGAGGGCAACCAGACCCCATGCCACCATTAAATGAGTACCCACACTCATTTAAACAAAAAAATGAAAAGTAAAAAAACGCACATCCAGTTTTTAAAATGTCTTTTATTTAAAAAATGTCACATGATGTATATCTATCAACCATCCTGTCATCCAGTGATACAGATCCATGTCAATCATAATAAATGGTGCACAATGCCCGCTGAAAGAAAAAAAATCCCTCCAGCTGATGGACATGTCTGATCATGTTGTTGATTGATGCTGAATGACATCTTCTGGTTCCTGGTGCAAAAAATAAACCAAGGCATGGGGTCTCACTAGTGATGTCATTGACCAAATATGACCATTGAGCACAAAGAAGCAGTCACGCATAGTACTGGTATTTCTATAGCTACTATACTTTATGTTTGGCTCTTGCCAAATGAGTAAGAATTAAGGTGTTTGGATTAATGCTCGAACAGCCAAAGTTTGGTCCGGTCTTGTGTTCAGAATAAACGTTGAAGTGATCCGTACCTGAGAAGCAAGCATTCCAACAATAGATGTAGTCCCTAATAGGTGTTACTGCATCTTCCCCTTAGTGGTGGTTTAGTTGTACTTACTTGCAAAGCCAGCCTTTAACAATCCTTATAAAATACAATGGTTAGTAACTATATGAATAACTGTTCCTCTCTTTCCTTAAAGTTTAAAGTGACCATATCAGCCCAAAGTCACTTGTAGGAATGAGATTAGGCATGTTCAGATCCTAGCCCAAACCCACCTGAGCTATCCCACAAGGAAGCTATCACTGCACAAAAACCCATCATAAGCAACCAAGTCATTCCTTGCCCTGCAGCCACATGTATACACTCCCCTTCTATACATGCAGCTGCGGGCAAGAGATGCCTCGGTCACTTATGATTTGTTTTTTGCAGGGACAGCTTTCTGGCAGGATAGCTCAGGTGAGTTTGGACTAGGATCAGAACTCACCCCTAATCACTCGTACTGTATACAAAATCAAAGCGTCTAAAAGAAGAGTGTATATATTTACCTCAATGCCAGCCTCTATCTTTAAATGACTTAGCTTAACTGCTTCCTGGCCACTGTAAATATTCAACACTTTCAGGTGTGTGATATACCTGATCTCCTACCAAGCACTGTGGTTTCTTCTACTAGATTGTATGTCACTACAGAATATATGAACTGAAGAAGGAGAAACAGCATGTAGCAGGGGTAACAGGCATTAAACAAACCCAAGGATCAAACACTTGCAGTGGCATTGGAACACTAAATCAGTGGCATTTCAAGACACAGGTCGCTAGAAAGGTATATTCACTTTAGTTTTAGTATGATTTGTATAAGCCCAGGTTCACACTGACAGTGGGAATGAAATCGTGCGACTTCAGCTGAACTTGCATGATTTTATTTCCGCATGTCAGTCCCAACTTGGGGGGCAATTTCAGAGACATCTGTGTGGGTTTCTGCACCGATGTCTATTAAAATAGCACCCCGAAGTCGCCAAAAGTAGTACAAAAACTACTTTTGGGAATCGGAGCATCGCACTGATTCGGATGGTGACATTGCCAGCAATAGCTGCTGATTTGGCATGCAATTTGACATGTCAAATCGCATGCCAATTCACTGCAATGTGGACCAGGGCTTAATGTGTCCTGTGGTGACAGGGTCACTTTAAGAAAGAAATTTAAATTCAATCTACACATATACTTGAAACTAAGACACAAGGAAATCATGAGTTAACTGCAGACATACATGCACTGACAATGGCAACACTAAAGCATCACATCAGATCTGAATTTACTGGTAAATTAACAGCTGCTGTCTGCAAGATGGCTTAATTACAAATAATGCTCTGCAAGCTTTATTCTCTAAATATAATCTTCTGTTTGCTACTTGCGTCATCAACACCCTATGCAGAGTGTCTTTTTTTCACCCATAAGTCTCACCAGCAGCAAGTGGCTTTGAGTTAAACATAAACCTGCTTTTTATCCTATCAGTTATATAACTGAAAAGTAGCTTTGTATTTCTAACAGCAGACATTAAATAACAGGTGAGCTCACCTCTAAAAGCAAATGATGCTTGATAAGGCCAGTAAAATAGACACATCATTAGAGTGAGCGGAGGTATTCATTATTGCCTTTGTGTTCTTTGTTCATAGTCTAACCTTGTCAGGAACACGTGCTGTGCTGTGTCAGTCAGTGATCAGTTATGCTAAATAAAAGTGTTAAAGCCTGTGATTGTGAATGAGCTGCCCCTTCATATGGGAATCATGCTATAGCCTTCTTCAAGCCTGTCCTGCTAATCCTCCATTCTGAATGGCGTGGTCATAGGTATGGTCACTTGGAAGCCCAGTGACAATTTATAGCCCTGCTGGAGCAAAGGTGTTTTTCTTTTGTCTCTCTCTCAATTTTTTAACTCTATTCATCACCAGTATCTATCTATCTATCTATCTATCTATCTATCTATCTATCTATCTATCTATCTATCTATCTATCTATCTATCTATCTATCTATCTACAGTGCCTTGCAAAAGTATTCGGCCCCCTTGAACTTTTCAACCTTTTGCCACATTTCAGGCTTCAAACATAAAGGTATAAAATTTTTATTTTTTGTGAAGAATCACCAACAAGTGGGACACAATTGTGAAGTGGAACGAAATCTATTGGATATTTTAAACTTTTTTAGCAAATAAAAAACTGAAAAGTGGTGCGTGCAAAATTATTCGGCCCCTTTACTTTCAGTGCAGAAAACTCACTCCAGAAGTTCAGCGAGGATCTCTGAATGATCCAATGTTGTCCTAAATGACTGATGGTGATAAACAGAATCCACCTGTGTGTAATCAAGTCTCTGTATAAATGCACCTGCTCTGTGATAGTCTCAGGGTTCTGTTGAAAGCGCAGAGAGCATCATGAAGACCAAGGAACACACCAGGCAGGTCCGTAACACTGTTGTGGAGAAGTTTAAAGCCGGATTTGGATACAAAAAGATTTCCCAAGCTTTAAACATCCTAAGGAGCACTATGCAAGCGATCATTTTGAAATGGAAGGAGTATCAGACCACTGCAAATCTACCAAGACCTGGCTGTCCCTCTAAACTTTCAGCTCAGACAAGGAGAAGACTGATCAGAGATGCAGCCAAGAGGCCCATGATCACTCTGGATGAACTGCAGAGAACTACAGCTGAGGTGGGAGAGTCTGTCCATAGGACAACAATCAGTCGTACACTGCACAAATCTGGCCATTATGGAAGAGTGGCAAGAAGAAAGCCATTTCTCAAAGATATCCATAAAAAGTCTCGTCTAAAGTTTGCCACAAGCCACCTGGGAGACACACCAAACATGTGGAAGAAGGTGCTCTGGTCCGATGAAACCAAAATCGAACTTTTTGGCCACAATGCAAAACGATATGTTTGGCGTAAAAGCAACACAGCTCATCACACTCAACACACCATCCCCACTGTCAAACATGGTGGTGGCAGCATCATGGTTTGGGCCTGCTTTTCTTCAGCAGGGACAGGGAAGATGATTAAAATTGAGGGGAAGATGGATGCAGCCAAATACAGGACCATTCTGGATGAAAACCTGTTGGAGTTTGCAAAAGACCTGAAACTGGGACGGAGATTTATCTTCCAACAAGACAATGATCCCAAACATACAGCAAAATCTACAAAGGAATGGTTCACAAATAAACATATCCAGGTGTTAGAATGGCCAAGTCAAAGTCCAGACCTGAATCCAATCGAGAATCTGTGGAAAGAGCTGACAACTGCTGTTCACAAACGCTCTCCATCCAACCTCACTGAGCTCGAGCTGTTTTGCAAGGAAGAATGGGCAAGAATTTCAGTCTCTCGATGTGCAAAACTGATAGAGACATACCCCAAGCGACTTGCAGCTGTAATCTCAGCAAAAGGTGGCTCTACAAAGTATTAGCGCAAGGGGGCCGAATAATTTTGCACGCCCCACTTTTCATTTTTTTATTAGTTAAAAAAGTTTCAAAAATCCAACAGATTTCGTTCCACTTCACAATTGTGTCCCACTTGTTGGTGATTCTTCACAAAAAATAAAAATTTGATATCTTTATGTTTGAAGCCTGAAATGTGGCAAAAGGTTGAAAAGTTCAAGGGGGCCGAATACTTTCGCAAGGCACTGTATCTATCTATCTATCTATCTATCTATCTATCTATCTATCTATCTATCTATCTATCTATCTATCTATCTATCTATCTATCTATCTATCTATCTATCTATCTATCTCTCTATCTCTCTCTCTATCTATCTATCTATCTATCTATCTATCTATCTATCTATCTATCTATCTATCTATCTATCTATCTATCTATCTATCTATCTATCTATCTATCTATCTATCTATCCAACTGGGTGCAAAGCTAGATGATGTCTATTTTTTTATGTATAAAAATGCATAAAGCTTATAGATCTACTGTCAGGAAGGGCATGCCAGCAGACAAGATGGCTCCCTTGGCAGATTCCTGTTCACAGCTCTTCACATGCACATAGGAAATGTGCAAATGCTCGTGCTCACCTGTGTACACCAATGTGCCCAATTTAAATAGTCCATTTGGTGCCAACATCTGTCACAGGGTGTGCGTGCGCGTGCAAATGCTCATGGATAAGGGACCCCGTGACAGATGTTGGTGCCAAATGGACTATTTAAACTGGGACAATAATCAGGATCAGTGTTGTCTTTTCTACAGCGTTCCCGTGCTAACTGCAGCCTGTTACTCTGAATCTATCTCCAGTTACTGACCTGGCTTGCCTTGACTACTTCTGAACTTCTGCCTGCATCAACCCCAGCTTGGTCCTGACCTTGCTTTTTGCCTGTGCCCATTACTGCTACTCTGCTGATTTGCTACCGACCTGTACTGTGACTTTGCTCCTGCTTCTGCATCTGTACCTGATCTGTCCTGCCTGTGTATGACCTGGCTCGTCTGACCCTCTTGGACCAGTCATAACTAGATTTCCAAGCTGCAACATCTGCCTGTTACCGACGGGTGTCTGTTTTCCATCTGCCTGTTACCTGCCTGCAGTTCACCTGCTTGCTGCCTTCAGTGCCAGCCTGTTCCCTCTGCTTGCGTGATACACTGACCACCATCCGCTGCTTGTCTGGGAGATCCTGTCAGCCCTGCAGCCAGCAAAACCTTCAGGCACTCTCCTGTGCTACCTGTCTGCTCTATCAGGAGCTCCGAGTCAGAGGTGTAAGAGAGGCCTTTCTCATAGACTCTTCTACCAGGTACATGTCACCTAGTTATTTCTCTCTGTTCAATGGACTGTTTTACCAATTACCAATTACAGTTTTCTTAATGGACAGCTCAGTTGTCAGAATTATTTTTCTGTTCACTGTTATGTGGTTAATTTCTTGTAGCTGCCTTTCTGTTGTCTTTTTGTTTTGACTTGTACTGGAAAAAAAAGTGATGTTTTTCTTAATAGAGAGAATTACCACTACGCTAGGGAATTGTGGAGAAGTGACGACCTGTACTGCAGGGGCAGCTGTGTGTGTGTATGTCCCAGGGTGTTTGGTTAGAGACTGGAGCACATCACTGGGAGCTGCTGTTGCTACCTTGATCATTGCTGTGTGCAGCCTGGGCTAAAAGTATCAGGAGCCCAGTGCTGCTGCTGTGATCATTGACCTGTATAAGGAAAAGTTGCAGGAGCCCTGCATGGGAGAGGAGAGAACTGTTGTGATAGACAGAGGTGCCGTGGAAAGAGCTTGTTCTTTGCAAGGACCACATGGCTGCTAAGTGAGCCTAAAAGAGCCCTGGACTGCAAGAATGTTTTCTGAGAGTGTTGCATGCTGCCCTCCCAAAGATTGTCTGCTTTTCTGTAGAATGAGTAGTACTACTGTTCTAGAGACTGTGTTACTGTTCCAGCGGCTACACTACTGTTCCAGTACTCCTGCCATTTCATTGTTTCTGTTGTTCAGAACATGCTATTGTCCCTTTTCATAACCACCCTGAGTGAGAGTTTGATCTTAGACTGGAAGGTAACCAGAGGAACTGTTTATAATAACTCATTATAATCCCAGATTGATGAGAGGCCACTTGTCTACTTTGTCTGTAATACAGCTGTTGTTCAACATTGTTGCCAGAGGGGACTGGAGCTCTTAACTACCTTGGGATTACAAACACTCCCACTGTGGGGTAGGCCTGCATTTAGTATCCCACCTGACTGTGGTAGACAGGGTCTGTGATTTAGTAGCTAGAATACACTGAAACAGTCACTATTTCTGATGTTAATGCTGAACAAGCCTTGTTCTTTTACTTCGGCATGGTGTGTTCTGGTCAGAGAAGAACGACAGGCAAGAAAATGCTCTGACTTGGGTCATATGTAAATCTATATTGGCATTGCTGTTACTTTTTGTTACTTAACCATTCCTTTCCAGGCCTTTTAATTTTTTAATAAATTATATTTAAAGTGCAATACTAGTACTTCTGGGGCTTGGAAGAGCGGAGGCTGGGCTACTGTACATGCTGGACATATTAGGTGCTGGGGGACACCTTTTAATGCGGGTGAGCATCGCTTTTTTTTTCTTTTTTACTTTGTGGTTTACAATGCATCATATATAGTTACATAGTAGATGAGGTTGAAAAAAAGACGCAAGTCCATCAAGTCCAACCTATGTGTGTGATTATATGTCAGTATTACCTCATATATCCCTGTATTTTGTGGTCATTCAGGTGCTTATCTAATAGTTTCTTGAAACTATCAATGCCTCCTTCTGAGACCACCGCCTGTGGAAGGGAATTCCACATCCTTGCAGCTCTTACAGTAAAGAACACTTTACGTAGTTTAAGGTCATCAGCATCAGTTTTAATTAAACGTACATATTGCTCAATGATGGTTGTGTTTCACATTATTTCTTGGTCTGTGATTTTCCTGCTGAGAGGAGCATGGTATACGTTTGCGGAGCAGAGTTATCTATAAATACAAATCATGTTTTGACCCATATATGTTTTAAAGAGTAGCTCCACTTTTGTTGATTCCCCTCTGGATGATTCATGTACATTGCAGGCATTTTAACAAACTTTGTGGCAGATTACTACCTTTTGTTATTATGAAGAAATAGCTGTGTTGTTTGTATGAGTCCATTTGCAAGTGAATCTTTATAGGAGTGTTTTTATAATTGTCAACCAGCTGCTGCACAAGCAGGGCTCTAATGATTATTTATGTAGTGTCTACATCCCTTTGAATGTGAGTTTCCTTTAAGTATACCTCACCAAAAATTACATTTTTGTTGCAGGGGTTGCTCAAAATTCGATTTGTATCTTAGTGCACACTTCTGGAAAAATCAGTAAGCCAATCACACAAGCAGGAAATTTAAAAATAAATAAGAATATTTATACATCTCCTCACTAGTGTAAAACTTTAATATTCCAACCCAGATGCTCTCAATAAGTATGGTACCAACCATGGGGGGGATGTTATATTGGTAGCTATTGTTAATAAAGCTATTGATGTCCCATTGGACGTTAAGGCCCGAAAGGAACATATGATTTCATCCTATAAAACCATTGTGTCTCAAACGTGAGATCTCCCTCCTCACACAATTTCCTTTCTAATGTGGGGTAAATTTATTACTAGCTATAAATGTGGTGCCAGCTAGGTTTTTATTTTGATATCTAGCATAATGTTTCAGCACACTGTGACACAGAAATCCAGATTTAATATTAACAATATGTTCCTTTAACCTGGTTTGCAGCCTTCTGATCATTCACCCAATATATTGCTGGCCACAGGAGCAAGAGTTGATATTATAGTCACGGGAAGTTTGGTTAGATTTAAAATAAGTGATCTTTCTCCCTTTACATTCATTTACACTGCATACTTCACATATATGACATAGGAAGTACCCCTTTAGATCATGAAAAAACTGGGGCCTAGAGGGAGGGTGAATGACATTAGAGGCTATACAAATTTTCATGGGGGAGCTCCTCTATATCATATCTGGTAACAACAGACCCAATATTGAGTAATTTTTAAGAACCGGCCAACGCCTCCTAATATTTCTTTTAATGGCCCATTGGTGATTAGAAATCAAAGTAACAAAAACCCAATCAAAAAATTTTGATTGTATCATTAGCATCCCTTTTAGTCAGTAGTGAATCTCTCTCTCTAAGAGCAACATCAATAATGGCCTTATAAAGGTCAGTCTTCTTTTTAACCTTTTTCAATAAACCTCTCTCTTAATATATCAGATTGTTGGTAACAATCCTAGATATTGATACAATTGCCCCTCAAGCATAGAAATTGGCTTTTAGGTTTGGATCTGAGCCATGAGAGGTGGTGGCAACTAGTGACCCCTAGATAAGAGTTCATATCACTGGATTTAAAATATGTAAGGGTTTTATTGCAAGGGTTGTATGTAAAATATGTAAGGGTGTTGCAAGGGTTTTATTAACTGCTTTAATGGTCAGATCCAAAAAGTTAACCTGTTGGGTGCTGTGTTCACATTGTAGGGCAAAACCCCTATCATTCATATTTAGCTCAGATATGAAGGTAATCAGGGAATTGGTGTCACCAACCCATAGGAGAAGGATGTCATCTATATACCGACTCCAGAAAAACAATCTGGGGTGTCTGTTAGCATAGATGACATCCTCTTCCCACTTGACCATAAATTTGCCATGATTGGCACAAATTTAGCATTCATTGTTACTCCCCGATTCTGAATATAATAATCACCTCTGAACCTAGAGTGGATAATATCCTCAATTAATTTTACCCTATTTTTAACAGGATTAGAAATAAGATACCTCTTAATGTTGATCTTCCTAATGTATTTTTGTACATCCACAAAGGTGTCAAATTTACTCAACCCTCTAGGAGTCACATGTTTCAAACCTCTACTCAAAACTCACTGTTCATCTTCAGTGAGCTCCACCCCACTGTGGTTGAATATACCAGCAGTATTCACATTCCTCTCTTTCCTCATTTGTGCATAAAAGAACTCAGAAAAACATCTAAAGAGCTGCAGGTCTCACTTGCCTCATTTAAGGTCATTGTTCATGATTCAACAATGAGAAAAAGACTGGGCAAAAATGGCATTCATGGGAGAGTTCCATGCATGACAACGGTCCCTAAATAATGGTTACAGCACAGTGTGTACCTGATGCTAAGGTACCTAGAGTATAAATTCAGAAAGTCTATTGCTGGCACAGTTGCTTGAAACCTTCTGCGGGGAAAGATTTAGATATTGACTCAGCTACCCACACAATGAGTCCCGAGGATGATTTGGTGATACTCAAGAGGAGGTCTCGGAATACATATATAGAACATCGAAAAGGCCAAGTAAGGTATATTAGAGCAATTGTATGTTTTTTTCTCTTCAGGTTTTCACCAAACCTGTCCCTTAGTTGGCCCTACTTATCGGGGACTTTGTGGCAAGTTTAGAAAGCTAGACGATCTTACAGTCTCAACGAACCAACAATGGTGGGATGGTTTCTTTCTAGAGCAATATCTTTGTCCAAAAATCTCACCAAGGGGCCTTAAAGTTTTAAACTTTTTTAGACCCAGATCTGAGTACTGAGTGGTTACATATATCTGAATTCTGCACCAGTAAATAAATGCAGGTTGTTTCCAAACAAAGAAACGGGAAATGTCAACATCTTAAAAAGAAAATATAGGATCTTATTCAGGACATCTCCCTGCAGTCTGAATACCTCCCACTTTTGTGGTTTACTACCCTTAAGAAAAAACAAAGGGAAAGGAAGATTACCTCATCAGGGTCAAGTTAGGGAAATTCAGGAGGGAACCTGATGATTACACAGTATTTTTTGTTAGAAGAAATCCAAAAATATTATTGTTCCTTTTCACCATGGACTCACCTCAGTTATAGCATGTCATCTCATTCCTACCATTCCCACTAGGAGTTTACCACATACTGACCCGTCCTATCCTTATGTTGCTTCATTGTACCATATAAATAATGAACATGCTCCATATCACAATAAAATCCTTACGCCCAAACCTAAACAGACAAGGAAAATTAGAAATACAGCTTTTATGTCTCATACTGCCACACCTGAGATTATTGAAATGAATTCTGGACCACCAATAACCACCATTTCTCATCTATCTGTCTCTGTCTCTAGTAGTGGCAAGGCACACACAGATGCCCCCCAGGGGCTCTAGTGCAACCAGCACTTTTTGTTATTCACCTAGGAGATTCTATATCTACCACTTCTATTGATATATCTAGTAGCATATATTATGTGCCCAGTAGTATGGATATAAACACTACAGATTCTATAGTTACTCAACCCACTGGAGTGGACACCACTGATCCCTCAGGAGGGGATGCCTCCATCATCAGAATACCATGTACTGATGTACCCAATGGGGGAACTTCATCCCACTTTACCACTGGACCTATTCATCTTAACTACGACTCAGACTCTTTTTTTTAGAGAGGGTACCCCTGAACAGCCTCATAAAAAGAAAATAAGGAGGGGGGTAGATTAAGGGGAGAGCTGCAAACTATAAAAATCTACTAGTGCTTTCTAGTCTAGAAATGTCCCTCCTCAGTAAGGGTTTACATTTTGCTCTGTCGGCACTCCCCAATCCTTTCACTTCATTCAAGGACCTTAAACAATTTATTAGGGACCTTACCGTGACCTTAAAGTGGAGCGTTTTTAGAGAGGGTACCCCTGACCAGCCTCATAAAAAGAAAAAAAGGAGGGGGGGTGGTAAATGTAAGGGGGAAAGGAAAGATCCGCAAACTTTAAAAATCTACTAGTGCTTTCTAGTCTAGAAATTTCCCTCCTCTGTAAGTGTTTAAATTTTGCTCTGTCGGCACACCCCAATCCTTTCCCTTCATTCAAAGACCTTAAAAAGTTTATTAGGGACCCTACAGTGAAGTGTTTTTACAATATCAAATATCTTAAGGACCAACCCCTAGCCTAATCCCATGTTGAATCCCCGGTATGGGAACAGACCTTTGGACTATAGTGCGACTGATAGGCCTATTCTGGCCCAGATGGAAGAATTATATACTAATAAGCTTAAGGATGATATCACTTGGCTTACACAGCATATTTAACCCTACATACAACAAAGGATCTTATCTGCAAGCCTTCTATCAGGTTGTTTACAGTGATTTAGTACATATGTGTATGACCAGTTCCTCTATACAGTCCTAATCCTCAAATTTAATACCATTGGCAATACAGACTCTGGATAATCTTGCCAAGAATCCAGATATTATCATACAGCCAGCTGACAAGGGTGGTAGGATTGTTATACAAAACAGATTACATGAAGGAGGCAGAACGGTTGCTCTCTGATACCAACACTTATACATTATTTAAACTAGAATTGCCCCAATTCATCACAGAAGCCACTGGTCTCATTGCAAGAGCACAGGAGGAGGAATTTATCACCAAGGTAGAAGCAGCCTTTCTTAAAAAGGATTGTTGTGTCATGATGATAATACGATATATATGCAAAAAAAAAAAAGTAAAATCCATGGCAGGCAATTCTTTTCTCCATTTCCCTAGTTGTCACCATCCAAGATGGTTTAACAATATACTGAAGAGTCCGTTTTGCCGGTTGCGCAAAATGATTATCATACACACAAAAACCTGCTCAAAGACAAATTTTTGGATAAAGGGTACCCTGCCCCTTGAAAGACATTTCAGGCTTATCCTCATGAGTATCCTAATAAGAAAACAGATCGGAATCCTCCCAGTGCTTGTAATTATTAATGTCATCTTTACTTACATTTTGTAATTTTTATGAAATGTAAGACACTATTCGGTTAGGCCAGTAGAAGAAGCAGTTAGTTCAGAGCGCGTAGCCTGCCGCCTGCTGATTCTCTCTTGTACTGATGTCACACCTGCCCCTTGTGTGCGCTTCAAGCTGGTCAGAGACACATTTCCTGGATCCCTATTAGTGTCTCTATCTCTGTGTGCAAGGCTACCAGCCGCTCCATCACTCCAGGAGGACCCTGCAGGACAGAAAAGGGAGGCTTCTGTTTACTTATGATAACCGTGTCTTCTTTTTATTACTTGTACGTTTTTTTTACCGCTGCAAATGCAAACATATTATAAATCTTTGTATGAAAAAGAATGTCTGGTGAAACCATGAAACTTTCTTTCCGAACAACCTTGAAAATGATTAAGGTGCTGTGAGTTGATTACCTCCCTTCTTCATTCTTTTTATTTGACTTTGTGTGACTCACCATATCCAAGGACAGTAAAATACTTTATAAGAATAGCATGTCCAAAGGAAAAGAATTCCATGGAGCAGCAAATCGGAGCTGCACATTTTTCAATTAGCCCTTGTCGCACCCCTCGCTGAAGATCTAACTGCATAGATCAACACATTTGTCTTGGTGTCTGTTTTTTAAAATGTGATAGCTGATTAATTTCAGCAAAATGTTAATTATATGCAGGGTGAAGTCTCTGTGCTGCTTTACATGGCATACTCAACAGTAAGTCTCTTATATCTTAACAGATGATCTGCTGTCTCTGTAGAGTATAAAATGGCTTTAACAATATATCAGGTATGTATAAGTTAAAAATGAGTTTCTTTGGAAACCAGGTATAATGTGATATGCAGAATACACCCAAGTGTGAATAATATAGGCAGAAGATTACCTGCTGTTCAATAACTCTATGCTCTGCTGATTTTAGTCATACACATATTTTTCGTAACCTGTTATTCTGTACAACTTGCATCAATTTGAAGAAATATAAGTCTTTTAGTATAAATAATACATGTACACTGTAAAATGTCAGTAATTCTTATTATTAGATGCAACTATGTGATGGAATTGTGCTGGCACCACATTGTGTAGTATCAGCTTCGGCAAATATTATAATGCAAAGTCTGACTGAAACATAACCATATCCAAAGATAATAAATAGTCTTTTCAATGTTTTCTGCAATATAATTTAAAAGTGCTACCTGTGCTCCCAAAGTGAAGATTTTCTACCTTATAGGCAACATCTATACGTGTTAACTATGCTCATGCGGTATTCTAAAAACAGTACTTCTATATTGAATTCCTCATAAAAATTAGCAGTGAACTTTCCGTGCTTACAGCCTCATAGCTGTACAGTATATCTGCAGTTTAAATCTCATGAGAATGCCAGTCAGAGGCAACAGTGCATTAGATGACAACAAAGTAAGATTTGGTAATGTCACTACTGTGCTGCTCACTGTTCTTGCTGGAGAGGAAGCTGTACCTGAGCACCTGCAGTGCATAGATCTCCCTGCTTCCAATTCTTTAATTATGTGGATCTGTGATTTGCAAATTTCTCTTGCTGCTGATTGATCATTACCCCACCAGTCATCAGATTTCCAGGAAGAAAGTTTCGACATGAGGAAGCAAGACTCTGATCCTCAACCAAGATAGCTGCATTCTCACAAAGGCACAGTGGGGAAAAATAAGTAATTTTCTTTTAGATTTACCAAAGCCATATAATCAAACCTAAACACCTTCAATTTGTATGCAATCAGGCAGGCACTTGCACTACATAGCTGAAGGTAAATCAAAAGGAAATTGAATAAGAAAATTGTACAATATATGACCAGCTTAAAGTGATTGTAAAGGCTTGTTTTTTATTTTTTTTAAATAACAAACATATCATACTTACCTCCACTGTGCAGCTCGTTTTGCACAGAGTGGCCCTGAACATCTTCTTCTGGGGTCACTCGGTGGCTCTCGCAGCTCCTCCCTGCATCAGATAACCCCCTAGGAGGAGCGCTCTCCCAGGGGGTTACCTTGCGGACGTATTCTCGAGTCCAGCATTTGCGTCCATAGACACGAATGCCAGACTCGGCCAACCACCGCCCCCCCCGGTGCCTGCATCATTGGATTTAATTAACAGCAGCGGGAACCAATGGCTGCTATCAATCTATCCAATCAAGAGCCAAGAACCCCCGGGCAGAGGAAGAGAGCGTCTCCTGCGTGTGAAATTCCAGGGCTCAGGTAAATAAAATGGGGTGCTGGTCACTGCCAGGTGTTTTTTCACCTTAATGCATAGGATGCAACAAGGTGAAAAAACACAAGGGTTTACAAACCCTTTAAAGCGGAGTTCCACCCAAAAGGGAAAGCTCCACTTATCTGTCTCTTCCCCCCTCCGATGCCACATTTGGCACCTTTTGTGGGGGAGGGGAGCAGGTACCTGGTTTTGACAGATGCCAGCTCCCACTTCCAGGTGATCTTGCCGCAGCCACCCTTCATCCATCCCCCACCACCGGGCCATTGAGAAAGCGCAGCGCTCTTCCTGCTCAATCAGCAGTGAAGCTGCAAGGCTTCACTGCTGGTTTCCCTTAGAAGCAATGGCGGCGGCAGCACCCGAGAGCCAATGGAAAAATTGGCTGGAGTGCTGACATGACTGGATCCTGGACAGGTAAGAGTCCTAATATTAAAAGTCAGCAGCTACAGTATTTGAAGCAGCCTGGACATTCTCTTAAAGTCAGTAATTGAGAAATGACCTGCTGCAGGAAGCATGCCGACAATACTGGTGACTAGGGATGAGCCCGATGTTCAAGTCGAAGAACATCGGGTGTTCGCCTGTTCGCCGAATAGCGAACAATTTGGGGTGTTCACGGCAAATTCGAAAGCCGTGGAACACCCTTTAAAAGTCTATGGGAGAAATCAAAAGTGCTAATTTTAAAGGCTTCTATGCTTGGTATTGTCATTAAAATTTGGGGACCTGGGTCCTGCCCCAGGGGACATGTATCAATGCAAAAAAAAAGTTTTAAAAACGGCCGTTTTTTCGGGAGCAGTGATTTTAATAATGCTTAAAGTGAAAAAATAAAAGTGAAATATTCCTTTAAATTTCATACCTGGGGGGTGTCTATAGTATGCCTGTAAAATGGCGCACTTTTCCCGTGTTTAGAACAGTCCCTGCGCAAAATGACATTTTGAAAGGAAAAAAAGTAATTTAAAACTACTCAATGAATTGGCAATACAGATAAAAGTCATTGAAAAAAGCGGCATGGGGGGCCCCCAAAAATCCATACCAGGCCCTTTGGGTCTGGTATGAATATTAAGGGGAACCCTGAACCAATTTTTTTTTAAAAAGTGCGTGGGGGTCCCCCCAAATTCCATACCAGGCCCTTCAGGTCTGGTATGGATTTTAAGGGGAACCCCGCGCCAAAAAAAAAATGGCCATGGTCATGTGACCTGTTTCTGCTTTTGGAGTGTTCTTTGCAGCATTATTCATAGAATACTGCAAGGACATTGCATGATCCGCACTGCAACCTACATTTAATGAATGGACTGTAAAATGCAGAGCTCAGCATAGGAATAGCTATAAGGTTTCCATCTGAAGTATATGGGGCTATCTACCCTCCACTATACATACCCCTTATTGATTTTTTTTTTAATTATCTTTATTTTACAAAAATGTTTTACAATATTTACAAAATCCATAATTTATCCCCTAATGTATTTGGATTACATTTTATTTTCACAATATAATCAAATTATATAACCCTCTTTAACCCCATTACCTTATATCATGTATATTCTTATATTTAATCCTAACATTCTTATTTTAACTAGTACACCTTACTTCACCAATCTCATACAACCCAAGCAATCACCTCCTACACGCATATCACCCTCCAAACCCCCCCAAAAAATCCCCCACCCCACTATTTTCCCTATCTACTCTCCCTCATCTCTATTTGGGCCCCTCCTCTACCTCATATTATTTTTAATAAAGATGTTGAAGTTCTAAACTCTTCCCACATTTGCCATGTTGTTACTATCTGCTCCTTTAATCCTTTTTCCGTCATCATCCTCTCCTCCAGGGACTGCATCACGCTCATCTCACACACCCATTCCTCTATAGAGGGCTCTATACTCTTCCTCCAATTTCTAGCTATAATAGTCCGTGCTGCAGTTGGAAAATATTTTAAGATACCTTTTTTTATATTTTTCAATGATCCGGGGATCATTGACAGGACTGATATAAATATATCTGGTTGTAAATTAACTCCTGTTATGGCTTGATATATTTTATACATTTTTATCTAAAATAACTGGACTCCCAGGCAGAAAAATCAAATATGCGACGTTGTACCTTTTGCAACCCAACATCCCCAGGATAGCTCTTCATTATCGGCATTTATTTTATGCATGTCCACTGGGCATCTGTACCATCTAGCTAGTATTTTGTCATTTCTTTCTTGATGTCTATTAGAAACCGATGATTTGTGTGTTAATATAATTGCGTTTTCCCATTTTGCTCTGGGGATAGTAATCCCCAGCTCCTCTTCCCATCTCTTTACATAGAATTCTTCCTGCTCCTTACTATTTGAGATCAAGTATATATATATATATATATGTGTATGTGTATGTATATATGTGTTAGATAGGGTATGGGTTGGTCTCTGCTCTTGCAAAAGTAATTTTTCCAGCTCTGTCAATGGTCTATCCAGTATATCTTTTTTGTCAAGAACTGAATATACCTTTGAAGATGCTGATACTGCATCCAATTAGTTTTATATTCCAAACCCAGGGAATCCAATGGGAGGAGTCTATTCCTTTCCATTGTCTGTACCAACCTTATATCCTCATTTCTCTGCCACTTTAGGAAGGTCATAGCTTCTATTTCTGATGGGAACGCGGAATTACTAAAGAGAGGGGTCATTGGACCTATATATGTAGACCCTATCCCTCTCTTCATTAATCCGTCCCAAACTTTCAGTGTTGAAACAACCAGAAAAGGCATATCCCCTCTAGGAGGCCGTTGTTCCCTCATTATCCATGGTAATGATTTCAGTTTTATGGCTGTGACCTCCTCCTCCAGCTTCACCCACTGCTTACAATCTGCATTATGGAACCAATCCACAATCCTAGATATGAACACTGATTTAAGATATACCAACAGATCTGGGAGAGCTAATCCTCCGTCTTTTTTTAACCTGCTTAATACATCTCTGCTAATTCTGGCAGGTTTACCAGCCCATATAAAACTCCCTATGGCCTTACGAAGTTGATTCAAAATATTTGTTGAGGGAAATAATAGAATGGTCTGAAATGTGTATAATATCTTTGGCAATATATCCATTTTTACGATGTTTATCCTTCCCATCCAGGAAAATATCCCCCTATCATATTGTTGAAGTGTCTTTATTATTTTTTGCATTATCCGAAGACGCCCCTGAAGATGCACGCTGCTGACGAAACGTCGGGCGGAGCTTAGGGACGAGCGATGCATCGGAGAGGACGGAGAAGCTACAGCTGTCTTAGTGGTAGGAAGCGCTGGTCGCTGTCCTTATCTGCTTTTAACCTACTTTTCATGCGTGAGTTTTCATTTGTGAACCTGTGCTATATACATTTGTTCCTATTTGGGATGTTTGTGCATTGAGTTCATCTTTTCTCATCCACATGTATATTTAAATATCCTGCTGCAATTCCGGAGTATACCTTTTTGGCTTAACCATTCTGGCTAACAGCATTTACCGCAATTCCTGGTTTATCAATAGAGTGAGGAGCTCTGGGCAATGAGAGGCATTTCTTCGTGGACACCATCTAAAAATGTTATGCTGTTTAGCCCACTTGCTGATGGTAAGGGTCAGTGTGTTCGGGTGATGGTGATGGGCTCTTTCTCCTTTTACAACCACAGAGATATATTATGAACTGATTCAGATTGCCTAAAACCTGGAAGAAATTTTTTTATGGATCAACATATGGACTTTTGGAATATGATTTTTCTATAGCGCTACACCTATACCCCATATTATCGGAAGATAGTTATATTCTTGAAGTTTCCCCAACTCTCTAGGAATAAATATTCCTAGATATTTAATTACGTTTTTCTGCCACTTAAAAGAAAAATTCTTTTTAAGAAGTTCCACAGTATTATTTGATCATGTAATGTTTAAAGCTTCTGATTTGTTATAGTTTACTTTAAAATGACTAATTTCAGCGAAGCGTTTAAATTCCTGAATGAAATTTGGTATTGTCACCACTGGGTTTGTTATATATGTAGCCAAGGGTTGCTAATATAAGGCATTACAGTTGTTAACAAGAAAAGAGGACACTCTTGAGAGTACAGACAGGGAGGCTGCACACCCCGAATACGACATTGGAAGGCAGGAAATCCCCCTAATGGGGCTTTAATGCAGCCAGTAGTATATCAAAAACAAATTACAAAAAGGTGTTGTGATGGCTGATTTAATTGAGTTCATACAACAAATACTGATAACAAGGGTTAAGGATATGGACTTAAATCCAAAGACGAAAAATAGGAAACAATGCCAATAACAAAGGGCAGTGTACAATAAAATTACATCACAGACAACGGTAATACAATAGCACAAGGATGTTGGTTGTGTAAGATCCTGACGCGTTTCGACCCCAATGGGTCTTCTTCAGAGGATGGATATGTATAAAAACTGTAAAAATGTAAACATGTGTCAAGCAATTTCAAGTCAAGACAGCAAAAAAAAGGAAAGTATATAAACAGTTCCAAACGGTATATCTTTACCAGTCACGATGTGCTCGATGGTTAGAGGTGGCCATAATATGAAGGAGTATCCCTCTTAGTATATCCCCGATATTCTAGCAGGTGGGCCAGCCGCAAGTGGAGCGAGTGCCACCCACACGTCTTACAAGGAATCACACCTGTATATATCCCCAAAGGGGTAGGGGGAGGGGAGGGGGTATACACTGCACCTGCGATAAAATTACAATATATATTATTTTTATTGAGTGGCGAGTTCCAAAATAGGATTGGTATGACAAAAGAGGCAAAAGAAAGATGCATCTATTGGCTATTGCAATTTCGAGAGTTGTAGCTGGATGACGGGCGTGATGGGATGACGACGCCATGCAAGAGGGAAGACAACAAGGATAGCAGGTGTGAGGGAAAAAAAGAGAGAGGGAAGGAGAGTGAGGAAAAGGAAGAAGGGAAGAAGAAGTGAAAGTGGAATGGAAGGGAAGGGAAGGAGCAGGTGGATAAGAATTTCTAACAAAATAAAAAGAAAATGTGACGATGGTGATGTGAGCCAAGCATAACATAACATAACACCGCGTTCATTATGCTTGGCTCACATCACCATCGTCACATTTTCTTTTTATTTTGTTAGAAATTCTTATCCACCTGCTCCACACTCTGTGACACTATGGCATTATTCTTGATTACTTCACCTGTGACCACCATTGATTCCACACCTATTCTCATGCCCCCGTCACTCACTCCGTTTTTTTCACATGCCACTTGTGTGGTTCACGTTTATTTATTTATTCATGCCTTTTTCACCTTTTCACCTTTTCTGGCCCCTTGTTTTTATTTTGTTAGAAATTCTTATCCACCTGCTCCACACTCTGTGACACTATGGCATTATTCTTGATTACTTCACCTGTGACCACCATTGATTCCACACCTATTCTCATGCCCCCGTCACTCACTCCGTTTTTTTCACATGCCACTTGTGTGGTTCACGTTTATTTATTTATTCATGCCTTTTTCACCTTTTCACCTTTTCTGGCCCCTTGTTGGGCCTCCCCCACACTCACTGGTCTCTACACCTCATCACTGTGTTCCCAGGTTCCTCACACATACGGACGTGTTTTGAGAGCCGACCCATGCATTATATGTGTCTCCCCTACCCCACCTTACCTTCCCCGCCGTTCCTTCCCCTTCCTTCCCTTCCCTTCCATTCCACTTTCACTTCTTCTTCCCTTCTTCCTTTTCCTCACTCTCCTTCCCTCTCTCTTTTTTTCCCTCACACCTGCTATCCTTGTTGTCTTCCCTCTTGCATGGCGTCGTCATCCCATCACGCCCGTCATCCAGCTACAACTCTCGAAATTGCAATAGCCAATAGATGCATCTTTCTTTTGCCTCTTTTGTCATACCAATCCTATTTTGGAACTCGCCACTCAATAAAAATAATATATATTGTAATTTTATCGCAGGTGCAGTGTATACCCCCTCCCCTCCCCCTACCCCTTTGGGGATATATACAGGTGTGATTCCTTGTAAGACGTGTGGGTGGCACTCGCTCCACTTGCGGCTGGCCCACCTGCTAGGATATCGGGGATATACTAAGAGGGATACTCCTTCATATTATGGCCACCTCTAACCATCGAGCACATCGTGACTGGTAAAGATATACCGTTTGGAACTGTTTATATACTTTCCTTTTTTTGCTGTCTTGACTTGAAATTGCTTGACACATGTTTACATTTTTACAGTTTTTATACATATCCATCCTCTGAAGAAGACCCATTGGGGTCGAAACGCGTCAGGATCTTACACAACCAACATCCTTGTGCTATTGTATTACCGTTGTCTGTGATGTAATTTTATTGTACACTGCCCTTTGTTATTGGCATTGTTTCCTATTTTTCGTCTTTGGATTTAAGTCCATATCCTTAACCCTTGTTATCAGTATTTGTTGTATGAACTCAATTAAATCAGCCATCACAACACCTTTTTGTAATTTGTTTTTGATATACTACTGGCTGCATTAAAGCCCCATTAGGGGGATTTCCTGCCTTCCAATGTCGTATTCGGGGTGTGCAGCCTCCCTGTCTGTACTCTCAAGAGTGTCCTCTTTTCTTGTTGTCTAAATTGGGTGGTTAAACACCCCTCCCCCGCTACTTTGACACTCGAGTCCGGACAAGAACTGTGAACTGTTGTTTGTGCCAAACTACCCTGTGAGGGTCTTTTCTGGCAGGCATTACCTCACTCTGTGAGGATCTGCCTTGGCAGCAATACCCTAAGACCCATCCCCATGCAAAATGTTTGCCACTTCAATCTTGGTACTTTTTCCCATGGGTATTGTATATGCTGTTTGAAATGCTTCCCCAAGGTAAAGATACATTATCCAAGAATCTCCTATTGCCCAACATACTCAGTTGGACACTGGAATTATAGTAAATACAATTTTGCATTTCCCAGCAACCCATGATACAACCCATGGGATTTTACATCACTAATGAATCAAATCGTCTTTGCAGGGATGTTTTTTGACACATCAACTAGTTCACCGTTTTTATATATTTTTTTTTTATATATTTTTTTATATATCTTTTTCTTTTGGAAATTGTTTTGTGTTGTTGGTGGCCATATTTTACCTACTGTACTTAACTTTCTCCATGACGATGAGGGGCAGCGTTAACTATATGTTTGTCATTGCCAACACACGATATAACCATCCAGCGATGGCCCTATCACTAATTTTATGACTTTCCCTTATTCCCCCCTCTCCGTGTCATAGTCACCATCCAGTAGCCCGGTGGGGCCGAGTCGCCTGGGGGGTGGAGTTGTCACTCACATGCCTTCCTGGCAGGGTGGGGGGAGGCGCAAGAGGCCCTGCGTCTCTCCAAGCGCCCACTAGGTGGACGCTATCTCTATCCCTGCCAGCGGCGTTCCGGATCCCCTCTGGACGTCCTGGCCTCCCGCGCACGCGCGACACCACGGGCGTGCGCGTGACGTCACGACGCCTACGCAGTTGCGGCGGAGGTGACGGTGGATCCGGGAGGTACCCTCTTCCGGAACGCCGAGGGAGTCACACCAAGGGCGCCGCCACTACGTCGCCCTCTCCTCGTGGGGGAATGGATGGAAGGGGGGGGACACCTGCACCTGCGGGATACTTAGGCAAATTAGTTTCCTTATAAATTAGGTTGGCAATAGGGAAAGTCCAGTCGGATTATCTGCTTCCACTGGACGCCTCGGTGCTGCCTTATCATCCTTTTGGGTGGTAAGTACATATTCTCTATTGTTCTATATACTTTAACACCGCGTTCATTATGCTTGGCTCACATCACCATCGTCACATTTTCTTTTTATTTTGTTAGAAATTCTTATCCACCTGCTCCACACTCTGTGACACTATGGCATTATTCTTGATTACTTCACCTGTGACCACCATTGATTCCACACCTATTCTCATGCCCCCGTCACTCACTCCGTTTTTTTCACATGCCACTTGTGTGGTTCACGTTTATTTATTTATTCATGCCTTTTTCACCTTTTCACCTTTTCTGGCCCCTTGTTGGGCCTCCCCCACACTCACTGGTCTCTACACCTCATCACTGTGTTCCCAGGTTCCTCACACATACGGACGTGTTTTGAGAGCCGACCCATGCATTATATGTGTCTCCCCTACCCCACCTTACCTTCCCCGCCGTTCCTTCCCCTTCCTTCCCTTCCCTTCCATTCCACTTTCACTTCTTCTTCCCTTCTTCCTTTTCCTCACTCTCCTTCCCTCTCTCTTTTTTTCCCTCACACCTGCTATCCTTGTTGTCTTCCCTCTTGCATGGCGTCGTCATCCCATCACGCCCGTCATCCAGCTACAACTCTCGAAATTGCAATAGCCAATAGATGCATCTTTCTTTTGCCTCTTTTGTCATACCAATCCTATTTTGGAACTCGCCACTCAATAAAAATAATATATATTGTAATTTTATCGCAGGTGCAGTGTATACCCCCTCCCCTCCCCCTACCCCTTTGGGGATATATACAGGTGTGATTCCTTGTAAGACGTGTGGGTGGCACTCGCTCCACTTGCGGCTGGCCCACCTGCTAGGATATCGGGGATATACTAAGAGGGATACTCCTTCATATTATGGCCACCTCTAACCATCGAGCACATCGTGACTGGTAAAGATATACCGTTTGGAACTGTTTATATACTTTCCTTTTTTTGCTGTCTTGACTTGAAATTGCTTGACACATGTTTACATTTTTACAGTTTTTATACATATCCATCCTCTGAAGAAGACCCATTGGGGTCGAAACGCGTCAGGATCTTACACAACCAACATCCTTGTGCTATTGTATTACCGTTGTCTGTGATGTAATTTTATTGTACACTGCCCTTTGTTATTGGCATTGTTTCCTATTTTTCGTCTTTGGATTTAAGTCCATATCCTTAACCCTTGTTATCAGTATTTGTTGTATGAACTCAATTAAATCAGCCATCACAACACCTTTTTGTAATTTGTTTTTGATATACTACTGGCTGCATTAAAGCCCCATTAGGGGGATTTCCTGCCTTCCAATGGCATTACAGTTGTTATTGTTTGCAAATGAGTTTGGCTCCCTCTAGAGTCCTTTTGATGCTGTTAGGACTTTCTTTTAATTCATGAGAAGCAGCGCTGCAAAGCATTGTGGGTGATGTAGTCTGGAGGAGGAAGAGACTCTGTTAGCTGGATCAGCCTGGAACTACAGACAATGCAAAACGCGCAGCACTGCATGCTTGGAGCAGTAATAAAAGGACCAGCGCAGCCATGTTTTGCTCTCTCTGAACGCCATTCAATACCTGCCAGCAGGAGGTCTATGTGTGTGACCAGAAAGCTGCGGCCTATACAGCGCGGAGCAGGATCACCAGCCTCTGAGGGACTTCAGAGTACAGCTCTGCCATTTTAGCACGTGGATCGGTGTTCAGTGCCAGCAGTGGTACAGCGTGGTGGCGCCATCTTTTTTAATCAGACTGAGACATCAGGAGGGGGGTTCGAACGGAGTCTCACAGCCTCTGAGTCTATTGTGGTGAGAGGGCACCTGCCCATTTCAGTAGAGTGCACTGTTTGCTGAGTGAGTTATTTACAGACTCTTGTGAGACTTCACAGAAGTGAGTCTACTTAATCACAGGCCACATACAGCGGAACTCTGGGGCTTGTTATTCCCTGTGCTTTAAAGTCAGTAGTGTATTGCATTCACACATAAAGAGGAAGTTACAAATGTCATATTTCTTCGGTCACACAGTTGCCAACGTACCATTTATACTACAGTTTGCTTTCTTTCTTTAGCCCTGTTGGATTACAAATACTGAAGTTTAAACTACAGGCTAGCTGAAGATATCTGGAGTCAAGGAACTTTTATCATCTTTTGCAAAGCATCAGAGTTTTACATTCCAGTTTGAACATTGAATAACAACCTAGGGGGAGCCCTTGAGTACAGGTTAAATATTGCATTGTATTATTGAATGCAAGTGATTTAATATTGAAATTTGGTGTGTGTATTGAGGCCTCAGTGGGAAGGTGTTTAATATGGCTTTCAGAGCATATTGAATGCTTGTACCATTGTGCACCTGTCTGCATACACTTCTTACGGTGATTATTAAGTTCACAGTTTCATATCTAAGCTAGTGGTTATCAACTGTCATACATTGTTTATGTTCATTCATATTGTCCATTTGTGTTTATTTTTCACTCTAGTAAACTCTTTAAGTGGTTCAGTGACATTGTGTAAGTTTCTCATTG
Organism: Lithobates septentrionalis; assembly: GCA_037952835.1. Classification (NCBI taxonomy): domain Eukaryota; kingdom Metazoa; phylum Chordata; class Amphibia; order Anura; family Ranidae; genus Lithobates; species Lithobates septentrionalis. Next base: position 891,834 of record JBBDGP010000982.1, read on the forward strand.
ATAACATCCTGTTACAGCAGGGAACTCAAGGTGTCAGAGGTAAGAGAGGATCTGCAGAGTCGGAGCAGCCAGTGGGGTATAGAGTCAATCAGCAGCCCTCAGGGGGGTACCGCTACATATATATTAGCAGATCATCTGCATATACCGTCATTTTATATTCCTTATCCCCAACTTTTATTCCTTGTATATCTAAATTTTTTCGAATAGCTGTTGTCAGATGTTCCATAAATAGTATGTACAACAGTAGGGACAAAGGACATCCCTGTCGGGTTCCGTTAGATATTGTAACTATATCAGACACATCTCTGTTGGTGCGTATTCAGGCTGTTGGACTATGATAGAGGGCCATTATCTTTTCCAAAAGCACTGGGCCTATCCCCCATTGTCTTAGTGTCTCTTCAAAAAAAACACAATCCCACCCTGTCAAATGCTTTCTCGGCATCGATTGCCAATAAGCAGGATGGGATGATGTGTTTCCGGACATATTCCACATGTGTCAGAGTCTTCAAGGTATTAGCTCTCGCCTCTCGTCCCTTTATAAACCCCACTTGATCTAAGTGTATATGTGCTGGCAATATTAGTGTAAGTCTATTGGCGATAATCTTCGAATATAATCAAAGATCAATATTCGTCAGAGAAATCGGTCGATAGTTTCCACACAACGTATGGTCTTTCTCAGGTTTGGGAATAAGCGAGATATACGCCTGCATACCCAGTGGGGCATAAGTTTGAGAAGCAGACACCGAATTAAAGGTCTGTTTTATAATTGGAATTAACAATTCCCTAAATGTCTTGTAGAACCGTGGGGTAAAATCGTCCGGACCGGGGCTCTTTCCCGGTACTAGTGAATCTATTACCTTCTGTATTTCGAAGTCCGAAAATTCCCTTTCCAGCTGTTCTGTTCCTATTGTTGTTAAAGTTGGTATAGCCAATTCCTCTATATATCGATGTATACTCTGCTTAAACATATCAGGATCTGCCAATGGATTTGGTATGTTATATAGTCTGGAATAGAAGGTATGGAATGTTTTCAGAATCCCCTTTGAGTCATATACCACATCACCCTCTTCTGTTTTAATCTTGACAATAGATGTTGTGCATATACTCTGGCGCAGTGCTTTAGAAGCCAGGTTACTCGATTCCCCTTTTTAGTCTAGCCCCATGCTTTATGAATAGACCCTGTAGTACACATTTAAGTGTTTCCCATTTGGTCTATCGTAAAATTCTTTATTGCTAACCCAATCTCTGACATGCAGGCCTCATCATACAGTAAATTATCATTTAATTTCCATGTGCCTCTTGTTGTATTGCCACTGGACATAGCCATCACCAAAAATCCGACCATATGAAGTTACCTATCTCGGAGGAGGAAGTCACTGCCACCCCCAACTGATTTATCAAGAAATAATCTAATCTGTGATATGTACCATGAACTTTGAATGGAATGTGTAGTCCCTCTCTGTTGGGTGAAGAACCCTCCATATATCTACCAATTGATTTTTATCTAACATATCATTAAATTTTACCATTACTCATCTGGGATATTGAAACTGCTGTAGTATCCATATCCCGATCAGGAACAAAGTTAAAGTCTCCCCCTACAAGGGTCACCCCTCTGCTCTTTCCATAAGATCTGTCAACAATTGCGTACCCATTTTGATCTGCTCTTGATTGGGTAAGTATATATCAATAAATGTATATTTTTTACCATATATAGCGAGTTTTAAAAGCAACGCCCTTCCGTTTCTGTTCCTCCAACAATCCAGTACCTGATGGGGTATCGACTTGTGAATTGCTATAGAAACTCCCCTAGATTTTGAATAGGCAAAAGAATCATGATACCAAGTAGGGTAATACCTGTTTTGTGTATTGGGTATGTGATTTGAGCGAAAATGCGTCTCCTGAAAAAAAATGATGCCAACTTTTTGTTTATGGAAAGAGTACAGAACTTGTGATCTTTTTGTTGGTGAATTTAGTCCCTTAACATTAAAGGAATGTATTTTTACATAGCCCATAGGATAATAAGAGAAAAGAACACACAAAAAAAAAAGGCCCCCACTCACACACACAAACAACCCACGCAAACCTACCTAACACTCCCTAAGCAACTCCTTTGAGTCAAATCTTACACTTGTAAGTTCCCTAAATCAGGGGGTATAAAGAGACCTCCTTGGGTAGGATGTTCCCAACCCGGGCTTATTTATATTATAGAAGAGACGGGTATGGAGAAGGCCTATAGGGAGAGAGGGGAAGAGAAGGGGATACCACCTCCTCTGCCTTAAACATGACTTATTAACTCCAATATATCATAACTTTTTGAACCATACAATTCTTGCTTTAAAACGTTTACTATTTAATACCTGCCTCCACCAAAATATAACCCCTCAAGATATTCCAATTTTGGGGGAAAAGAGAAAAAAAAACCCACACCATTTATCCCCATCCCACACCCTCCCTCTCTCTTTCCTTTTACCCCCCATTTAGGTGAAAAAAACCTGCCCTCTTTACTACTAGGTATCATTTGTGATATAATATACATAAAACACATATCTTAGTGCATGCAAGAGATAAACCATATTATATCTCTCAATTCAAATTATTATTTAGTAAATCTTTAACATTTTATATATCCATTATACATACAATCCCTCATACCAACTCCTAAATTTATTTTCTGCACTTTTTCTAGTGAGTCCCTAAGAATCCCATAGTCTACTATAATATTGCGTGCTAACTTTCGTTTAGTGTTTATCGTATGATACTATGTCATTAGTAATCATTGACACAAAATTAAATATTTTTTGTGAGGAGAAAAAAAAAAAAAAAACATCTATCATTCCTCATCACCCATCCCCAATTGCTATAATTAATTGACCTGAATTTATTCATCCAAGTGGGATAGGGTACTATGTTTTTCACATTGTAATTTTTTCCTTTTCTTTTCTCCTCTCCTCACAAGGAAGAGGGAATTTTTTTCTTTTTTTTTTTTTACCATATCCATTGTTCCTCCCTTATAATAAACCATCACAATAGTTTTAATTAATAGAACATGGATTAATGTATCTTAATAGAATAGAGTGCTCTGATATTCATTGCATATTCAAAACCTTTTTTCTTTTTCTTCCCTCTCACAAATGTTACACTCTTACAATCCTGTGGTAAACAGAGAGAAGGGGACGAAGAAGAAAAGAAACCCCCCCTATTTCTTTCCACCCCTTCCCCCCCTCAAGCCTCCCCCCACCCATCCTCCCCTTAACACCTTCTCCTTTCCTCCCAATTATTTATCTTTTACTATAATATCTTCCCAAAAAATCATGGCAAGTTTGTGGCCATAGTGGGAGATTGACCATGGGCAGCTGGAGGCGATTCAAAAAATCGGGGAGATCCCCCAAGTCCTGATTTTTTAACCATTTTGATGCACTATTATCTGGAAGGGGAATCCCCATCTATACAATATCTCCTTCTCTCTAAGTGCTTCCAATAACAGTTTAACAACTTTCCTCATCATCAAAGTATATCTGGACAGGTCCTGCAAAAAAATGAGTTGGGTCCCCTCGTATTCAAGAGTCTTTTGTAGCCATGCTGCTGCCATGATCGCTTCCTTAATGTGAAAAAAAATGTATTCTACATATCACATCTCTGGACTTCCTTGGATCCGAGTCTTTGGGTCCCTGTGCTCTATGTGCTCGATCGATCAGAACTTCCACCATTATTGGACGTTTTAATAGAGTGTTAAATATGCTCTGAAGCATCAGTTTCAAATCTTCTATTCCTGTTGTTTCTGGCAACCCTCTAACTCTGATGTTATTTCATCTACTTCTATGTTCAACGTTGTCCAACCCGGTCATTATATACTTCAAGTTTCGATCATATTCTAGATTATTTTCTTCCATCAATACCATTTTTTGATCCATTAATGTCAATTTAGAATCTAAGATATCGATCCTACTATGTGTGTTGGCAAGAGATGTTTTTAGCGTTTGTATTTCAGCTTTATATGAGGTTTCCAGCCTATACACATACTTGTCCATATCCTCTCTTGTCGGTAGGGATTTAATATATACCTGCATATCCCAAGAGTGACCCTCATCTAGGCACTCTGTGTCCATAATATATTGTTGCATGTTGCCAGAAGGGCTGATGCTTGGACCTACTATCTCTATTTCTCTTGTAGGAGAGGTAAAGTTTATTTCTGCCACTAAAGAGCTTTCATGCTGTCCTTGTGATTGTGGATGTTGGAAAAATCCCTTAATATCAGTCTTTTGTGCAGACTGGGGTTTAGGGGGGGTTTTAATTGTCCCCCCTGTAGAACCCCTCTTTGCTTTCTGTGTATGGGTCCCTTTCGGTGGCATATTACACATTAATTTATAGGCATAAGGAATTGCAGTTTTCACTTTAAATCTTTGTTACTCAAGAGGCACAGTTTAAGTATATGTACAGTATATGTTCAGTGATGTTATTTGTAGATTTATCATCCACTACCCCTTTTCCTAGTAACAGCAATATGGCATAGGTGGATCAGAATACATCTTTCATGGTACCTTGTTTGTTGTCTTTATGTCCCATATGTGGCATCCAGCCCCAGGGTTTGTTTCTGATACAATGCTGTATCTCTAAAAGGTATTCGCTATCAAAGCAGACTTCCCAAATTATACAAATCTGTACCTGTGAACCATCTCTCATTGATCCGGGCTCTGCGTTGTTTTTTCCGCGGGTCTGGAGGGTCTGGAGGATTACGCGTCTGTCGGCTTCCTGGGTATTCCGAGGCACTTAGCGTGATTCAGGCTCCCTCATATCCCCTCATTGGGGCCTCGTAGCTCTCACCTCGATCTTTGCGGCATACGCCAGAAGATTGTGTCCTCCGTCACTTTTCCTGGGTACCGGAGGACTGTAGCGCTGAGCTCTCAGAGTAGCTTGGCTCTGTTCATGTCCCCTCACTGGGACTTCGTAGTTCCCGCCCGAGGTCTCGCGATAAACGCCAAGAGACACCACACTCACACCCACAACATTCTCTGTTCTCTGTCACTAGGGATGAGCCGAACACCCCCCGGTTCGGTTCGCACCAGAACCTGCGAACGGACCGACAGTTTGCACGAACTTTAGAACCCCATTAAAGTCTATGGGAATCGAACATTCAAAATCAAAAGTACTAATTTTAAAGGCTAATATGCAAGTTATTGTCCTAAAAAGGGTTTGGGGACCCAGGCCCTGCTCCAGGGGACATGTATCAATGCAAAAAAGTTTTAAAAACTGATGTTTTTTGGGGAAAAAGTAATTTTAATGATGCTTAAAGTGAAAAAAGAAAAGTGAAATATTCCTTTAAATATCGTACCTGGGGGGGGGGGGGTCTATAGTTTGCCTGTAAAGTGGCATGTGTTTCCCGTGCTTAGAACAGTCCCTGCACAAAATGACATTTTTAAAGGAATAAAAATCATTTAAAACTGCTTGCGGCTTTAATGTAATGTTGGGTCCCGGCAATATGGATGAAAATCAGTGAGACAAACGGCATGGGTACCCCCCACCCCCCAGTCCATTACCAGGCCCTTTGGGTCTTGTATGGATATTAAGGGGAAACCCGCACCCAAATAAAAAAAAAAAGGAAAGGCATGGGGCCCCTAGGCCCTATATACTCTGAACAGCAGTATACAGGCGGTGCAAACAAGACAGGGACTGTAGGTTTGTTGTTAAGTAGAATCTGTTTGCAATTTTGAACTGGTAAATTTTTAAAGTGTAGCTCCAGCCAAAAAATCTATTTTTAGGCTTTTTGAAAAACATAGGGAAGGGTTATCACCCCTGTAACATTTGTTTTGCTGCCTGTGCACCTCTTCAGATTTCACCTCACTTTCTGCCCCAATGACAAATTTTTTTTGAAAATTTGGGGTTTTTAGTGAAACGAGGATTGGTGATAAAGCATCAGTGAAGAGGAGACACATTTATCCCATATTAACTCTTACAGGAGAGAATTTCCCTTTCTAAGGGTAGATTTCATCTCACTTCCTGTTGTCTCCTTCCGTTTGCAAGTAGGAGTCATTTGTAAGTTGGATGTTTGAAAGTAGGGGCCTGCCCTATATACTCTGCAGAAATTGGGGAATTAGGTGTTGTGTTGCCACAACACTGTAAGCCCTCACAGTTACTCTTGGTGGGCGCAGGAACGGGCCGTGCTGTGAAATATTAGATCAAGAATTGTAATTACATGCCATTGTTGAACAGTGGTAGAAAAATTGGGCCTTTGGTGGTGGTGCTGGTGCCACAACACTGTAAGTCCTCACAGTTACTCTTGGTGGGCGCTGGAACGGGCCCTGCTGTGAAATATTAGATCAAGAATTGTAATTACATGTACCTGTTGAACAGGGGCAGAAAAATTGGGCCATTGGTGGTGGTAGTGGTGGTGGTGTTGCTCCAACACTGTAAGCCCTCACAGTTACTCTTGGTGGGCGCAGGAATTGGCCCTGCTGTGAAATATTAGATCAAGAATTGGAATTATATTTCCCTGTTCAACAGGGGCAGAAAAATTGGGCCTTAGGCACTGGTGCCACAACACTGCAACCCCTCGCAGATGCTAAAGTTGGAGCACAGGAATGAGCCCTGCTGCAAAGTATTGCATCAAAAATTGTAATTATACACCCCTGTTAAACAGGGGCTGAAAATTTGGGCCTTGGGCACTGGTGCTGGTGCCACAACACTGCAACCCCTCACAGATACTCTAGTTGGAGCGCAGGAATGAGCCCTGCTGCAAAGTATTGCATCAAAAATTGTAATTACATGCCCCTGTTAAACAGGGGCTGAAAAATTGGGCCTTGGGCACTGGTGCTGGTATCACAACACTGCAACCCCTCACACATACTATAGCTGGAGCGCAGGAATGAGCCCTGCTGCAAAGTATTGCTTTAAAAATTGTAATTACACGCCCCTGTTAAACAGGGGCAGAAAATTTGGGCCTTGGCCACTGGTGGTGGTGCCCAGAACCAAAAATGTTCTTACAAGCTATCAGCATGAAAATTGAGGAGGAAGAGGATTGTGACTCAGCATAACAGGATAGCCACTCAGCATCAGCATAGGCAGTCTTGAAGGGATCTCACATTAAAAAAAATCGGTTACATCAGCATCAGGTGCTTGGTAGCTGGTGATCCAAGACTGATTTATTTTTATGAAAGTCAGCCGATCGACCGATTCGGTGGACAGGTGCACCCTGTGATCAGTTACAAAGCCTCCAGCAGCACTGAATGTGCGTTCCGAAAGAACGCTGGATGCAGGACAGGCCAGTAGCTCAATTGCATACTGTGCAAGCTCTGGCCAGTGATCCATCCTCAAGACCCAGTAACCCAGAGGATTTTCGGTGGGAAAGGTGTCCAAGTCAGATCTTGCCCCTAGGTATTCCTGCACCATGTAAAACAGATGCTGGCGATGGTTGCTGGAACCGATCATACCTTGGGGCTGCGGACCAAAAAATTGTCTGAACGCATCGGTCAGATGGCCACCTTTTCCACCGCTCCTTCTGTAACTGACCAAAGCCTCAGCAACACGTTGTCCAGGAGGACCAGGAAAAATTAACCCCCCAGGCTCTGGAAATTCGTTGCATAAACCTTTCTGCAAAGCCTCCCGAAGATGTTTCATCCTCTGCTCCCTCTGCAATGGCAAGATAAGGTCCGCAACCTTATCCTTGTAATGTGTATCCAGGAGGGTTGCCAGCCAGTAATCATACCTACCCTTGATACCACGAATACGAGGATCGTTCTGCAGGCTTTGCAGGATCACGGAGGCCATGCAGCGTAGGTTTGCTGTGGCATTCGGTCCAGAGTCCTCTGGGTCACTAAGGACGACATGATCTGCAGCCACCTTCTCCCAGCCACGTACAAGTCCATAGGTTTCTTCGGACTGTAAATGATCCCTTGAAGACTGCTGCTGATGCTGAGTGCCAGGCTCCACCTCCATGCTGACACAATCCTCCTCCTCCTCCTTGTCCTCTTCCTGTGTGATCGGCGGGCACACAGGAACACTGTCTGGATAAAGGGGGCCTTGAGAGGTAAGGAAGTCCTCCTCTTCCTTCCTCTGTTCTGCCTCAAGTGCCCTGTCCATTATTCCATGCAGCGTGTGCTCCAACAGGTGGACAAGAGGGACAGTGTCACTGATGCATGCACTGTCACTGCTCACCATCCTCATGACCTCCTCAAACGGTGACAGTGCATGCATCCCTGATCATAGCCCACTGGTGTGGGGAAAAAAAACAAGGTCCAGTGACCCTGTCCTGGTGCCATAGTTGCATAGGTACTGATTGATGGCCCTCTGCTGTGTGTGCAGGCGCTGAAGCATGGCCAACGTTGAGTTCCACCTGGTGGACATGTCACAGATTAGGCGGTTCTTGGGCAGGTTAAATTCCTTTTGGAGGTTAGCCAGCCGAGCACTGGTGTGACGGATCCAATCCCACACTCCACTGAGTGCCCCCGTCAATAACACCGCTTCCTCCCGTATGATCATCAGACAGATATAATATTATAGCTGCAGTACATACAAGTCTAGTCGATAATAGCTTGTAGAATCTTGACTGCTTTATTGGGCAGAACACAGCCTTTTTATACACATTTAACACAAGGGGTTAGATAACGAGGTAGGGCTGACTCATGGACACTCCCCCCCTCCCCTCTAGCAAAAACTTAAAAGACAATAATATAATTAACATGTTAATTAACACAACACTTAAGGCAGACCTGGTGACCAGACAGTTCGTCTCTGCAGGTTAATGTGATCAGCTCTTTCAAGAGTCATGTATTGTTCAGAATAAACAACTGAGAATATTCTTTGGGCAAGTTCAAAAAAATAAAAGATTAATATAGAAATAACAAATAACAGGGTGAATGTGGACAGAAAAAGGTCCTTGCAGCCAATGTCCGCGACAGTGCCCCCCCCCTGTCCCATAGTCCGGCAGACCCAACTAGATCCACCACGGGTCAGCTTGGGGCTGTCCGGGAGAGTTTTATAGTTCCGTTTGCCGGGAAAGTCCATCAGCGTTCCCATTCTGCTTTCCTGGCCGATACTGTATGGTAAAATTGTAGGGCTGCAGTGCCAAGCTCCATCGTAACAAACGTCCATTATCCCCGGAGACCCGATTAAGCCAGATTAATGGATTGTGGTCGGTGAGCACCGTAAAAGATCGTCCGTAGAGATAAGGTTGGAATTTCTTGAGAGCCCACACCAGCGCCAAACACTCCTTCTCCACGGCTGCATAACCGACTTCCCTGGGTAGCAGCTTCCGACTGATGTAGGCCACTGGGTGCTCACCGCCATCAGGTCCTACTTGGCTCAGTACTGCCCCTAGCCCGAATGTAGAGGCATCTGTGTGGACACAAAAACGTTTGGTTGGGTCAGGGGCAGCTAGAACAGGAGCTGAAGTTAGTGCATTCTTTAATCGTTGGAAGGCAGCTTCACACTCAGGGGACCACAGTACCTGTCGGGGAAGGTGCTTCTTAGTCAGGTCTGTCAGGGGCTTAGCAATGGAGCTATATTGCGGGACAAATTTCCTATAGTACCCAGCTGTACCGAGGAATGCCAGGACCTGGGTTTTAGTACGGGGGGTCGGCCACTTGGCAACGGCCTCAATCTTAGCAGGCTCAGGTCGTTGTTGTCCACTGCCTACTCGGTGTCCAAGGTACTGTACCTCGGACATCCCTATGCTGCATTTCTCTGGCTTAAGGGTTAGTCCTGCAGCCTTGATGCGGTCTAGCACGACACCCAGATGAACCAGATGGTCCTCCCAGGTATCACTGTAGATCGCAATGTCGTCCAGATATGCACAAGCATAGTCCTGGAGGCCATCGAGGAGTTGGTCTACCATCCTCTGGAAAGTCGCCGGTGCATTCTTCATCCCAAATGGCATTACTTTAGACTGGTATAAGCCAAATGGGGTAATGAACGCTGATTTCGGAATAGATTCCGCATCCAGAGGAATTTGCCAGTATCCTTTGCATAGGTCAAGGGTTGTCAGGAATTTTCCCCGAGCAATGCGATCTAACAGATCATCGACCCGGGGCATAGGGTAAGCATCAGTGGTGGTGCACTCATTTAATCTGCGGTAGTCTACACAGAAGCGAGTTGTGCCATCCCGCTTCGGTACAAGGACCACCGGGGAAGCCCAGGGGCTGCTGGATGGCTCAATGACTCCCAATTCAAGCATCTCCTTAATCTCATGACGCATCCCCTCTCTCACTGCGTCAGGTATCCGGTAAGCCGCCTGTCTTAGCGGCAGTTGTCCTGGGGTCTCCACACGGTGCACTGCCATAGTAGTGTACCCGGGGACTGTGGAGAACATCTCCCTTCTCTGACTAAGGACCTGTCTAGCTTGTTCTCTCTGCGTCGGCCCTAGCTGGTCGTCAAGCTTTATCATCTCTATCCCTGCAGTAATACTATTTAGCTCCGGGAGCACCAGCAGGGGAAGATTCTCAGAATCTTCCACAGCTGGAGCACATATAGCGGCTACCTCTCCTGATCTTTCCCAGTATGCTTTCAACATGTTCACATGAAAGGTCCGTCGGACTCTTTCATCCGAACATTTAGCCACTAGGTAGGTTGTGTCACAGAGCTTTGCCACAACCCGGTAAGGTCCCTGCCAAGTGGCCTGTAACTTGTCCTGCTTGGTTGGTCTGAGGGCAAGAACCTTCTGCCCAACCTGCAGAGTGCGGTTCCGAGCAGTACGATCGTACCATCGTTTCTGCCGTCTTTGGGCAGCCCGAAGGTTCTCCTGGACAGTGTCTGTGAGCTCCTTCAGTCTGTCCCTAAACTCAAGAACGTATGCTACGATAGAGGACCCTTGGGGATCAATTCCCCCTTCCCAGTGGGCTCTGACTAGATCTAGGGGCCCCCTCACCCGCCTCCCATACAGTAACTCAAATGGGGAGAACCCGGTAGATTCCTGCGGCACCTCCCGATAAGCGAAGAGAAGGTGTGGCAGATATCTCTCCCAATCCCTGTGAGAGGTTGCAAATGTCCTAAGCAGCTGTTTCAGTGTTCCATTGAACCTCTCACACAGTCCGTTGGTCTGGGGGTGATAGGGAGAGCTCTGTAGGGACTTTATCCCACAGAGCCTCCATAACTGCTGAGTGAGCTCAGCAGTGAACTGGGTCCCCTGGTCAGAGATGATTTCCCGAGGGAAACCCACCCTGGCAAAGATCCGGAGCAAAGCATCAGCCACAGTTTCTGCATGGATATTTGCCAGCGGAATGGCCTCTGGGTACCGGGTGGCATAATCCACCACAGTAAGGATATATCTCTTCCCAGAAGGACTAGGTCTGGGCAATGGTCCAACCAGGTCTACGGCAACACGGCTAAAGGGTTCATCAATGATCGGTAAAGGGTGTAGGGGAGCTTTCAGCGGGCCGCCATGCTTACCCACCCGCTGGCATGTGTCACAGGTCCGGCAATACTGTCGGACATCCCCTGTAATCCCTGGCCAAAAAAACGACTGAGTCAGACGGTGGAGGGTCCGGGACATCCCCAGGTGTCCGGCTAAGGGTATGTCATGCCCAATGCGCAGCAGGTCATGACGATATTTCTGCGGCACAACCAGCTGCCGCTTGGGTGGATGGGAGGCTGTCTTTCCCTCATTAACCCGATAGAGTAATCCCTGGACCCACTCTATTCGCTCCCTCTCCAACCCCCCAGGGTCCAATCCTGCTCTTTCCCTATAGCTAGCTAAGGAAGGGTCGCTAAGAGTTGCCTGAGCAAATTCTTGGGGAGAAGCCCAAGTCGGGATAGGGTTAGTTGGGGTAGTACAGTCTAGGTCAGGGGTGACAGGTCTTACCTGGGTCCCGTCCTCGAGGGAGCGCACCTCCATCCGGGCTTGCTGGCGGGTGGTAACAGGATAGGCTTCCGGGGATACATCCAGGGAGAAGGCTGAATTTAAACGTCCCAAATCGTTGCCCAACAAAACCTCTGCAGGTAAGTTCTGCATTATTCCCACTTCCACTTCTTTGGCCCCCGAACCCCAATCAAGGTGAACCCTGGCAGTGGGGACCCGCATAACATTTCCCCCGGCCACCCGCACAGCCACAGACCGTCCCGTCTGCTCTGCCGGGTTTATCATTCGGGACTGTATCAGGGTAATAGTAGCTCCCGTGTCCCGCAGTCCCTGGGCAGCCCGACCATTAATCCACACGGCTTGTCGATGGTGCAAACGATTATCTGTAGTGGCAGCTTGCACAGGGTCTGCCTCATGTAGAATTCCAATATTCTCCTCGCTTGGGTAAGTCACATCATCTCTCTCCAGACAGTGTGCAGCAGCCCGGGCAGGTCCAAGGGGCCTGTTGTTCCGCGCGTCCTGGGAAACATTCTGCGGGCAATACCTCCTAACATGCCCTGATTGGTTGCATCTGTAGCAGAGGTCCCCTTTTCCTCGTGAAGATGGTAGCTGAGTGGGGCCGGGGATCAACGGCTGGTGTGGAGGGGCAACGCTCCGTGGAATGTTGGGGACAGGCCGAGCTGGGGTCTTAGGCTCTGGTTGTACAGTCCGCCTTGAATCCACGTATTGGTCAGCTAGGGTGGCAGCTTCATCTACTGTGACTGGCCGCCGATCCTTTACCCAGTCTCTAACCTCATGTGGGGTATGATCGTAGAATTGTTCCAGGAGGATTAGCTGGAGCGCATCTGCCATGGTAACAGTTTGGCGCCCGGTCATCCAACTCTCCGCTGCTCGGGTCATTTGATGAGCCCATTCTGTGTAAGGCTCTCTCTCCTTTCGGCGGAGGTTGCGAAACCTCAAACGGTGTGCCTCTGGAGTAATGCCGAAGCGAGCCAATAGTCTTTCTTTTACCCGGTCATAGTCCTGGCTGATCTCATCAGGGACATTATTGTACGCCTCTGCAGCCCTTCCTGTGAGACGGCTGACCAGGAGCGTGACCCAATCTGCTTTATTGACACCTTGGAGACCGCATTGACGCTCAAACATTTGCAGGTAAACATCCATCTCATCTTCACCATCTTGAAACATGCGGAAGGCGGCATAGGGTAGCTTTTTGCGGGCCACTGGAGATTCCCGGTTGAACATAACTGACGCTCCTTGGTCCCGCTGGAGTTCAGCCATTCGCAGCTGGGACACCTCTCGTAACACTTGACTGATAACCTCCTGCGGGGGGTGAGTACCATACAAGGCCAGTCGCCACTGGACGTCACGCTGGAACTCTGTCGCCTCTGAGGTGTCTGCTGGTGGGTTGCTGGCCTGGTCAATCTCCATTCGTTCGGTGATGAGAGTCGTTTTGGATTTGTTGCTGGAGACTTTTCCACGGGCTTCCAAGAGATCCTTCAAGGTGCTGCGCTTGAGTCTGGCGTAGTGATGTTCCATCTGCTGTTAGGAGCAGGGGGTCCCGGTGGTGATTTGGGTGAGCCTAGGCAAGAGGAAGCATCCCAGAGCTTGCCACCAATTGTGACGGATCCAATCCCACACTCCACTGAGTGCCCCCGTCAATAACACCGCTTCCTCCCGTATGATCATCAGACAGATATAATATTATAGCTGCAGTACATACAAGTCTAGTCGATAATAGCTTGTAGAATCTTGACTGCTTTATTGGGCAGAACACAGCCTTTTTATACACATTTAACACAAGGGGTTAGATAACGAGGTAGGGCTGACTCATGGACACTCCCCCCCTCCCCTCTAGCAAAAACTTAAAAGACAATAATATAATTAACATGTTAATTAACACAACACTTAAGGCAGACCTGGTGACCAGACAGTTCGTCTCTGCAGGTTAATGTGATCAGCTCTTTCAAGAGTCATGTATTGTTCAGAATAAACAACTGAGAATATTCTTTGGGCAAGTTCAAAAAAATAAAAGATTAATATAGAAATAACAAATAACAGGGTGAATGTGGACAGAAAAAGGTCCTTGCAGCCAATGTCCGCGACAACTGGCATTATATGACCTGCGGAAATGCACACAGACTTTCCTGGCCTGCCTCAGGACATCCTGTAAGCCTGGGTACCTGCCCAAGAACCGCTGCACCACCAAGTTAAGGATGTGAGCCAAACAGGGCACATGGGTCAGTTATCCCTGTCGGAGGGCGGAGAGGAGGTTGGTGCCATTGTCACAAACCACCATACCTGGCTTAAGCTAGCGTGGCGTCAACCACCTCTGAACCTGCCCCTGCAGAGCTGACAGAATCTCTGCCCCAGTGTGGCTCCTGTCCCCCAAGCACACCAGCTCAAGCACCGTATGGCATCTTTTTGCCTGCGTGCTTGAGTACCCCTTGAACGCCTACAGAGCACCGCTGGTTCTGAGGACAAATCAGCACAGGAAGAGGCCATGGAGGAAGAAGAAGAGGAGGGGGTGGAGGAGAGAGGTGTGTCATAATCACCAGTAGTGGTATTTTGGAGGCATGGTGGCAGAACAACCTCCAACACTACTGCACCCTGTCCTGCATCCTTCCCAGCTGCCAGAAGAGTCACCTAGTGCACGGTGAAAGATAGGTAACATCTCTGTCCATGCCTGCTGAACCATGAGTCAGTGGTAATATGCACCTTACTGCTGACCGCCCTGTCCAGCGAGGCCAAGACATTGCCTTCCACATGACGGTAGAGAGCCGGAATCACCTTCCATGGGAAAAAGTGGTGTTTGGGAACTTGCCACTGAGGAACCTCACATTCCACAAACTCACAGGAGGGGGCAGAGTCTACCAACTGAAAAGGCAGCAGCTGAAGTGCTAGCAATTTAGCCAAGCTAGCATTCAACCGCTGGGCATGTGGATGGCTGGGAGCGAACTTCTTTCTGTGGTGCAGCAGCTGGGGCAGGGAAATTTCCCTGGTACAATCTGACGTTGGTGTACCGATAGCAGATTGCCCGCAAGTACTTGGCTGTGACACAGCTAATTCTACACCTTAATTCCTCTCAGTGCAGGTCTCAGAGAGGACTGAAGGTATAGTGGGGTTGGAGATCCCAGCTGATGAGGAGCAAGGAGAGGTCCGCTTTGTTCTTTGGTGTGGGTCTTTTAGGTACGCTTGCCCACGAACTGCATGGCAGGTCGACATATGTCTGGTCAAGCATATGGTGCTGAAGCGGGTGATGTTTTGGCCACGCGAGATATGCTTGAGACATATGTTGCAAAAAGCAGCTGTGGGATCTGATGCACTCATCTCAAAAAAGGCCCACCCCAAAGAACTTTTGGAATAACGCGCAGAGCCAGCAGTGCCCTGCACATGCGGAGCTCTGCGGTGTGATGCAGTCGGTGTGCTGCCCTTAAGCTGGCTCCTGGAGGGCATCCTGCCTCGTTGGAGATGTGCCTCCTCCACCTCCTCTCTCCTATCAGGCACCCACGTGGAGTCAGTGACCTCATCATCCCCTCCCTCCTCATTACTGGAACAAAGCTGGCAGTATGCTGCCGCTGGGGGAACATGACTGCCAGATTCTTCTTGGGCAACCCCTCTCTCTGGGCTCACGTTACTGCCTTCCTCTAGCTGGGTACCATCATCAGAGCCTTTAAAATGCTGGGGATCCTCCTTGGGGCATGTACTCAACACTGTGGTCAAACAGTTTGGGGGACTCCTCAGGAGGACATGGTGGAGCTAGGGAAGGAGTGACTGATGCCATTGAGCCGAGGGAAGAGGCCGCGTTGGCAGCTGCTTTGCCAGACAAAGTACCCTGAGCCTGGGTGAGAGAGGATGAGGAGGATGAGGACGGCTTGGTCATCAACTCTACCAAGTCTTCCGCATGTTGCGGCTCAACACGGCCAGCTGCCGAAAAAAAGGCCAAGCGTGTCCCACGGCAACGTGATGATGAGGATGCACTGTCTCCACGACCAGCACTAATGCCTACTTGCCCTCTTTTATTGGCTTGTGACTGTCTGCCTCTCCTTGTTGGCCTTCCAGACATACTAATGGCCTGCAGTGAGATGTAGCTGCACAAAGCTGGGATGTATATATATACTGATACTGCAGCTAGCCGAATCAACTGCGTGTCTGTAGTATTATTAGTATGAGAACAGCAGTAATTGTCTTCAGGTAGCTTTAAGTGCACAATGTGCAGAGAACACACTAACTGTAAATACTGCAGCTGCCTGCCGGTGGTATTAATAGGATCAGAACAACAGCAATTGTCTTCAGGTAGTTTTAGGTGCACACTGTGCAGAGGACGCAGTACACTAACTGTAAATAATGCAGCTGCCTGCCTGTGCTACTTATAAGATCAGAAGAAGACCAGCAATTTTCTTCAGATAGCTTTAGGTGCACACTGTGCAGAGGACACAGTACATTAACTGTAAATACTGTAGCTGCCTGCCTGTGGTATTAATAGGATCAGAACAACAGCAATTGTCTTCAGGTAGCTTTAGGTGCACACTGTGCAGAGGACACAGTACACTAACTTGTAAATACTGCAGCTGCCTGCGGTATTAAAAGGATCAGAAGAACACCAACAATTTTTTCTAGGTAGCTTTAGGTGCACACTGTGCAGAGGACGCATTACACTAACTGTAAATTCTGCAGCTGCCTGCGGTACTAATAGGATCAGAAGAACACCACCAATTTTCTCCAGGTAGTTTTAGGTGCACACTGTGCAGAGGACGCACTACACTAACTGTAAATACTGCAGCTGCCTGTGGTACTAATAGGATCATAAGAACACCACCAATGTTCTTCAGGTAGCTTTAGGTGCACACTGTGCAGAGAATGCACTACACTAACTGTAAATACTGCAGCTGCTTGCCTGTTGTACTAATAGGATCAGAAGAACAGTAATTGTCTTCAGGTAGCTTTAGGTACACACTGTGCCGAGGACGCACTACACTAACTGTAAATACTGCAGCTGCCTGTGGTACTAATAGGATCAGAACAACAGCAATTGTCTTTAGGTAGCTTTAGGTGCACACTGTGCAGAGGACGCATTACACTAACTGTAAATACTGCAGCTGCCTGTGGTACTAATAGGATCAGAAGAACACCACCAATTTTCTTCAGGTAGCTTTAGGTGCACACTGTGCAGAGGACCCACTACACTAACTGTAAATGCTGCAGCTGCCTGCAGTACTAATAGGATCAGAAGAACACCATCAATTTTTTTCAGGTAGCTTTAGGTGCACACTGTGAGGGGGACCCACTACACTAACTGTAAATACTGCAGCTGCCTGTGGTACTAATAGGATCAGAAGAACGTCACCAATTTTCTTCAGGTAGCTTTAGGTGCACACTGTGCAGAGGATGCACTACACTAACTGTAAATACTGCAGCTGCTTGCCTCTGGTACTAATAGGATCAAAACAACAGCAATTGTCTTCAGGTAGCTTTAGGTGCACACTGTGCAGAGGACGCATTACACTAACTGTAAATACTGCAGCTGCCTGTGGTACTAATAGGATCATAAGAACACCACCAATTGTCACCAGGTAGCTTTAGGTGCACACTGTGCAGAGGACGCACTACACTAACTTGTAAATACTGCAGCTGCCTGTGGTACTAATAGGATCAGAACAACAGCAATTGTCTTTAGGTAGCTTTAGGTGCACACTGTGCAGAGGACGCATTACACTAACTGTAAATACTGCAGCTGCCTGTGGTACTAATAGGATCAGAAGAACACCACCAATTTTCTTCAGGTAGCTTTAGGTGCACACTGTGCAGAGGACCCACTACACTAACTGTAAATGCTGCAGCTGCCTGCAGTACTAATAGGATCAGAAGAACACCATCAATTTTTTTCAGGTAGCTTTAGGTGCACACTGTGAGGGGGACCCACTACACTAACTGTAAATACTGCAGCTGCCTGCGGTACTAATAGGATCAGAAGAACATCACCAATTTTCTTCAGGTAGCTTTAGGTGCACACTGTGCAGAGGACGCATTACACTAACTGTAAATACTGCAGCTGCCTGTGGTACTAATAGGATCAGAAGAACACCACCAATTTTCTTCAGGTAGCTTTAGGTGCACATTGTGCAGAGGACGCACTACACTAACTGTAAATACTGCAGCTGCCTGCAGTACTAATAGGATCAGAAGAACACCACCAATTTTCTTCAGGTAGCTTTAGGTGCACACTGTGCAAAGGATGCACTACACTAACTGTAAATACTGCAGCTGCTTGCCTTTGGTACTAATAGGATCAGAACAACAGCAATTGTCTTCAGCTAGCTTTAGGTGCACACTGTGCAGAGAACGCATTACACTAACTGTAAATACTGCAGCTGCCTGTGGTACTAATAGGATCAGAAGAACACCACCAATTTTGTCCAGGTAGCTTTAGGTGCACACTGTGCAGAGGACCCACTACACTAACTGTAAATACTGCAGCTGCCTCTGGTACTAATAGGATCAGAACAACAGCAATTGTCTTCAGGTAGCTTTAGGTGCACACTGTGCAGAGGACGCATTACCCTAACTGTAAATACTGCAGCTGCCTGTGGTACTAATAGGATCAGAAGAACACCACCAATTTTCTTCAGGTAGCTTTAGGTGCACACTGTGCAGAGGACCCACTACACTAACTGTAAATACTGCAGCTGCCTGCGGTACTAATAGGATCAGAAGAACACCACCAATTTTCTTCAGGTAGCTTTAGGTGCACACTGTGCAGAGGACACACTACACTAACTTGTAAATACTGCAGCTGCCTGCGGTATTAAAAGGATCAGAAGAACACCGCCAATTTTTTCTAGGTAGCTTTAGGTGCACACTGTGCAGAGGACGCATTACACTAACTGTAAATTCTGCAGCTGCCTGCAGTACTAATAGGATCAGAAGAACACCACCAATTGTCTCCAGGTAGCTTTAGGTGCACACTGTGCAGAGGACGCACTACACTAACTGTAAATACTGCAGTTGCCTGCAGTACTAATAGGATCAGAAGAACACCACCAATTTTCTTCAGGTAGCTTTAGGTGCACACTGTGCAGAGGACGCACTACACTAACTGTAAATACTGCAGTTGCCTGCAGTACTAATAGGATCAGAAGAACACCTCCAATTTTCTTCAGGTAGCTTTAGGTGCACACTGTGCAGAGGATGCACTACACTAACTTTAAATACTGCAGCTGCTTGCCTGTGGTACTAATAGGATCAGAACAACAGCAATTGTCTTCAGGTAGGTTTAGGTGCACATTGTGCAGAGGACGCATTACACTAACTGTAAATAATGCAGCTGCCTGTGGTACGAATAGGATCAGAAGAACACCACCAATTTTCTTCAGGTAGCTTTAGGTGCACACTGTGCAGAGGACGCACTACACTAACTGTATATACTGCAGCTACTTGCAGTACTAAAAGGATCAGAAGAACACCACCAATTTTCTTCAGGTAGCTTTAGGTGCACAATGTGCAGAGGATGCACTACACTAACTGTAAATATTGCAGCTGCTTGCCTATGGCACTAATAGGATCAGAACAACAGCAATTGTCTTCAGGTAGCTTTAGGTGCACACTGTGCAGAGGACGCATTACACTAACTGTAAATACTGCAGCTGCCTGTGGTACTAATAGGATCAGAAGAACACCATCAACTTTCCTCAGGTAGCTTTAGGTGCACACTGTGCAGAGGATGCACTACGCTAACTGTAAATACTGCAGCTTCTTGCCTGTGGTACTAATAGGATCAGAACAACAGCAATTGTCTTCAGGTAGCTTTAGGAGCACACTGTGCAGAGGACCCACTACACTAACTATAAATACTGCAACTGCCTGTGGTACTAATAGGATCAGAAGAACACCATCAATTTTCTTCAGGTAGCTTTAGGTGCACACTGTGCAGAGGACACACTACACTAACTGTAAATACTGCAGCGGCCTGCAGTACTAATAGGATCAGAAGAACACCACCAATTTTCTTCAGGTAGCTTTAGGTGCACACTGTGCAGAGGATGCACTACACTAACTGTAAATACTGCAGCTGCTTGCCTGTGGTACTAATAGGATCAGAACAACAGCAATTGTCTTCAGGTAGCTTTAGGTGCACACTGTGCAGAGGACGCAATACACTAACTGTAAATACTGCAGCTGCCTGTGGTACCAATAGGATCAGAAGAACACCACCAATTTTCTTCAGGTAGCTTTAGGTGCACACTGTGCAGAGGACGCATTACACTAACTGTAAATACTGCAGCTGCCTGTGGTACTAATAGGATCAGAAGAACACCACCAATTTTCTTCAGGTAGCTTTAGGTGCACACTGTGCAGAGGACGCACTACACTAACTGTAAATGCTGCAGCTGCCTGTGGTACTAATAGGATCAGAAGAACACCACCAATTTTCTTAAGGTAGCTTTAGGTGCACACTGTGCAGAGGACCCACTACACTAACTGTAAATACTGCAGCTGCCTGCGGTACTAATAGGATCAGAAGAACACCACCAATTTTCTCCAGGTAGCTTTAGGTGCACACTGTGCAGAGGACGCACTACACTAACTGTAAATACTGCAGCTGCCTGCGGTACTAATAGGATCAGAAGAACACCTCCAATTTTCTTCAGGTAGCTTTAGGTGCACACTGTGCAGAGGATGCACTACACTAACTTTAAATACTGCAGCTGCTTGCCTGTGGTACTAATAGGATCAGAACAACAGCAATTGTCTTCAGGTAGGTTTAGGTGCACATTGTGCAGAGGACGCATTACACTAACTGTAAATAATGCAGCTGCCTGTGGTACGAATAGGATCAGAAGAACACCACCAATTTTCTTCAGGTAGCTTTAGGTGCACACTGTGCAGAGGACGCACTACACTAACTGTATATACTGCAGCTACCTGCAGTACTAAAAGGATCAGAAGAACACCACCAATTTTCTTCAGGTAGCTTTAGGTGCACAATGTGCAGAGGATGCACTACACTAACTGTAAATATTGCAGCTGCTTGCCTATGGCACTAATAGGATCAGAACAACAGCAATTGTCTTCAGGTAGCTTTAGGTGCACACTGTGCAGAGGACGCATTACACTAACTGTAAATACTGCAGCTGCCTGTGGTACTAATAGGATCAGAAGAACACCATCAACTTTCCTCAGGTAGCTTTAGGTGCACATTGTGCAGAGGATGCACTACGCTAACTGTAAATACTGCAGCTTCTTGCCTGTGGTACTAATAGGATCAGAACAACAGCAATTGTCTTCAGGTAGCTTTAGGAGCACACTGTGCAGAGGACCCACTACACTAACTATAAATACTGCAGCTGCCTGTGGTACTAATAGGATCAGAAGAACACCATCAATTTTCTTCAGGTAGCTTTAGGTGCACACTGTGCAGAGGACACACTACACTAACTGTAAATACTGCAGCGGCCTGCAGTACTAATAGGATCAGAAGAACACCACCAATTTTCTTCAGGTAGCTTTAGGTGCACACTGTGCAGAGGATGCACTACACTAACTGTAAATACTGCAGCTGCTTGCCTGTGGTACTAATAGGATCAGAACAACAGCAATTGTCTTCAGGTAGCTTTAGGTGCACACTGTGCAGAGGACGCAATACACTAACTGTAAATACTGCAGCTGCCTGTGGTACCAATAGGATCAGAAGAACACCACCAATTTTCTTCAGGTAGCTTTAGGTGCACACTGTGCAGAGGACGCATTACACTAACTGTAAATACTGCAGCTGCCTGTGGTACTAATAGGATCAGAAGAACACCACCAATTTTCTTCAGGTAGCTTTAGGTGCACACTGTGCAGAGGACGCACTACACTAACTGTAAATGCTGCAGCTGCCTGTGGTACTAATAGGATCAGAAGAACACCACCAATTTTCTTAAGGTAGCTTTAGGTGCACACTGTGCAGAGGACCCACTACACTAACTGTAAATACTGCAGCTGCCTGCGGTACTAATAGGATCAGAAGAACACCACCAATTTTCTCCAGGTAGCTTTAGGTGCACACTGTGCAGAGGACGCACTACACTAACTGTAAATACTGCAGCTGCCTGCAGTACTAATAGGATCAGAAGAACAAGACAAATTTTCTTCAGGTAGCTTTAGGTGCACACTGTGCAGAGGACACACTACACTAACTGTAAATACTGCAGCTGCTTGCCTATGGTACTAATAGGATCAGAACAACAGCAATTGTCTTCAGGTAGCTTTAGGTGAACACTGTGCAGAGGACGCATCACACTAACTGTAAATACTGCAGCTGCCTGTGGTACTAATAGGATCAGAAGAACACCACCAATTTTCTTCAGGTAGCTTTAGGTGCACACTGTGCAGAGGACGCACTACACTAACTGTAAATATTGCAGTTGCCTGCAGTACTAATAGGATCAGAAGAACACCACCAATTTTCTTCAGGTAGCTTTAGGTGCACACTGTGCAGAGGACGCACTACACTAACTGTAAATACTGCAGTTGCCTGCAGTACTAATAGGATCAGAAGAACACCACCAATTTTCTTCAGGTAGCTTTAGGTGCACACTGTGCAGAGGACGCACTACACTAACTGTAAATACTGCAGTTGACTGCAGTACTAATAGGATCAGAAGAACACCACCAATTTTCTTCAGGTAGCTTTAGGTGCACACTGTGCAGAGGATGCACTACACTGACTGTAAATACTGCAACTGCTTGCCTATGGCACTAATAGGATCAGAACAACAGAAATTGTCTTCAGGTATCTTTAGGTGCACACTGTGCAGAGGACGCATTACACTAACTGTAAATACTGCAGCTGCCTGTGGTACTAATAGGATCAGAAGAACACCATCAACTTTCCTCAGGTAGCTTTAGGTGCACACTGTGCAGAGGATGCACTACGCTAACTGTAAAATACTGCAGCTGCTTGCCTGTGGTACTAATAGGATCAGAACAACAGCAATTGCCTTCAGGTAGCTTTAGGAGCACACTGTGCAGAGGACCCACTACACTAACTAGAAATACTGCAGCTGCCTGTGGTACTAATAGGATCAGAAGAACACCATCAATTTTCTTCAGGTAGCTTTAGGTGCACACTGTGCAGAGGACACACTACACTAACTGTAAATACTGCAGTGGCCTGCAGTACTAATAGGATCAGAAGAACACCACCAATTTTCTTCAGGTAGCTTTAGGTGCACACTGTGCAGAGGATGCACTACACTAACTGTAAATACTGCAGCTGCTTGCCTGTGGTACTAATAGGATCAGACCAACAGTAATTGTCTTCAGGTAGCTTTAGGTGCACACTGTGCAGAGGACGCATTACACTAACTGTAAATACTGTAGCTGCCTGTGGTACTAATAGGATCAGAAGAACACCACCAATTTTCTTCAGGTAGCTTTAGGTGCACACTGTGCAGAGGACGCATTACACTAACTGTAAATACTGCAGCTGCCTGTGGTACTAATAGGATCAGAAGAACACCACCAATTTTCTTCAGGTAGCTTTAGGTGCACACTGTGCAGAGGATGCACTACACTAACTGTAAATACTGCAGCTGCCTGCAGTACTAATAGGATCAGAAGAACACCACCAATTTTCTCCAGGTAGCTTTAGGTGCACATTGTGCAGAGGACGCACTACACTAACTGTAAATACTGCAGCTGCCTGCAGTACTAATAGGATCAGAAGAACAAGACAAATTTTCTTCTGGTAGCTTTAGGTGCACACTGTGCAGAGGACACACTACACTAACTGTAAATACTGCAGCTGCTTGCCTATGGTACTAATAGGATCAGAACAACAGCAATTGTCTTCAGGTAGCTTTAGGTGAACACTGTGCAGAGGACGCATCACACTAACTGTAAATACTGCAGCTGCCTGTGGTACTAATAGGATCAGAAGAACACCACCAATTTTCTTCAGGTAGCTTTAGGTGCACACTGTGCAGAGGACGCACTACACTAACTGTAAATACTGCAGTTGCCTGCAGTACTAATAGGATCAGAAGAACACCACCAATTTTCTTCAGGTAGCTTTAGGTGCACACTGTGCAGAGGACGCACTACACTAACTGTAAATACTGCAGTTGCCTGCAGTACTAATAGGATCAGAAGAACACCACCAATTTTCTTCAGGTAGCTTTAGGTGCACACTGTGCAGAGGATGCACTACACTAACTGTAAATACTGCAGCTGCTTGCCTGTGGTACTAATAGGATCAGAACAACAGCAATTGTCTTCAGGTAGGTTTAGGTGCACATTGTGCAGAGGACGCATTACACTAACTGTAAATAATTCAGCTGCCTGTGGTACGAATAGGATCAGAAGAACACCACCAATTTTCTTCAGGTAGCTTTAGGTGCACACTGTGCAGAGGACGCACTACACTAACTGTATATACTGCAGCTACCTGCAGTACTAAAAGGATCAGAAGAACACCACCAATTTTCTTCAGGTAGCTTTAGGTGCACAATGTGCAGAGGATGCACTACACTAACTGTAAATACTGCAGCTGCTTGCCTATGGCACTAATAGGATCAGAACAACAGCAATTGTCTTCAGGTATCTTTAGGTGCACACTGTGCAGAGGACGCATTACACTAACTGTAAATACTGCAGCTGCCTGTGGCACTAATAGGATCAGAAGAACACCATCAACTTCCCTCAGGTAGCTTTAGGTGCACACTGTGCAGAGGATGCACTACACTAACTGTAAATACTGCAGCTGCTTGCCTGTGGTACTAATAGGATCAGAACAACAGCAATTGTCTTCAGGTAGCTTTAGGAGCACACTGTGCAGAGGACCCACTACACTAACTAGAAATACTGCAGCTGCCTGTGGTACTAATAGGATCAGAAGAACACCATCAATTTTCTTCAGGTAGCTTTAGGTGCACACTGTGCAGAGGACACACTACACTAACTGTAAATACTGCAGTGGCCTGCAGTACTAATAGGATCAGAAGAACACCACCAATTTTCTTCAGGTAGCTTTAGGTGCACACTGTGCAGAGGATGCACTACACTAACTGTAAATACTGCAGCTGCTTGCCTGTGGTACTAATAGGATCAGAACAACAGTAATTGTCTTCAGGTAGCTTTAGGTGCACACTGTGCAGAGGACGCATTACACTAACTGTAAATACTGCAGCTGCCTGTGGTACTAATAGGATCAGAAGAACACCACCAATTTTCTTCAGGTAGCTTTAGGTGCACACTGTGCAGAGGACGCATTACACTAACTGTAAATACTGCAGCTGCCTGTGGTACTAATAGGATCAGAAGAACACCACCAATTTTCTTCAGGTAGCTTTAGGTGCACACTGTGCAGAGGACGCATTACACTAACTGTAAATACTGCAGCTGCCTGTGGTACTAATAGGATCAGAAGAACACCACCAATTTTCTTCAGGTAGCTTTAGGTGCACACTGTGCAGAGGATGCACTACACTAACTGTAAATACTGCAGCTGCCTGCAGTACTAATTGGATCAGAAGAACACCACCAATTTTCTCCAGGTAGCTTTAGGTGCACATTGTGCAGAGGACGCACTACACTAACTGTAAATACTGCAGCTGCCTGCAGTACTAATAGGATCAGAAGAACAAGACAAATTTTCTTCTGGTAGCTTTAGGTGCACACTGTGCAGAGGACACACTACACTAACTGTAAATACTGCAGCTGCTTGCCTATGGTACTAATAAGATCAGAACAACAGCAATTGTCTTCAGGTAGCTTTAGGTGAACACTGTGCAGAGGACGCATCACACTAACTGTAAATACTACAGCTGCCTGTGGTACTAATAGGATCAGAAGAACACCACCAATTTTCTTCAGGTAGCTTTAGGTGCACACTGTGCAGAGGACGCACTACACTAACTGTAAATACTGCAGTTGCCTGCAGTACTAATAGGATCAGAAGAACACCACCAATTTTCTGCAGGTAGCTTTAGGTGCACACTGTGCAGAGGACGCACTACACTAACTGTAAATACTGCAGTTGCCTGCAGTACTAATAGGATCAGAAGAACACCACCAATTTTCTTCAGGTAGCTTTAGGTGCACACTGTGCAGAGGATGCACTACACTAACTGTAAATACTGCAGCTGCTTGCCTGTGGTACTAATAGGATCAGAACAAAAGCAATTGTCTTCAGGTAGGTTTAGGTGCACATTGTG
Source organism: Lithobates septentrionalis (assembly GCA_037952835.1). Taxonomy (NCBI): domain Eukaryota; kingdom Metazoa; phylum Chordata; class Amphibia; order Anura; family Ranidae; genus Lithobates; species Lithobates septentrionalis. The sequence continues at coordinate 917,820 of JBBDGP010000982.1, forward strand.
CAGAGGACGCATTACACTAACTGTAAATAATTCAGCTGCCTGTGGTACGAATAGGATCAGAAGAACACCACCAATTTTCTTCAGGTAGCTTTAGGTGCACACTGTGCAGAGGACGCACTACACTAACTGTATATACTGCAGCTACCTGCAATACTAAAAGGATCAGAAGAACACCACCAATTTTCTTCAGGTAGCTTTAAGTGCACAATGTGCAGAGGATGCACTACACTAACTGTAAATACTGCAGCTGCTTGCCTATGGCACTAATAGGATCAGAACAACAGCAATTGTCTTCAGGTATCTTTAGGTGCACACTGTGCAGAGGACGCATTACACTAACTGTAAATACTGCAGCTGCCTGTGGCACTAATAGGATCAGAAGAACACCATCAACTTTCCTCAGGTAGCTTTAGGTGCACACTGTGCAGAGGATGCACTACACTAACTGTAAATACTGCAGCTGCTTGCCTGTGGTACTAATAGGATCAGAACAACAGCAATTGTCTTCAGGTAGCTTTAGGAGCACACTGTGCAGAGGACCCACTACACTAACTAGAAATACTGCAGCTGCCTGTGGTACTAATAGGATCAGAAGAACACCATCAATTTTCTTCAGGTAGCTTTAGGTGCACACTGTGCAGAGGACACACTACACTAACTGTAAATACTGCAGTGGCCTGCAGTACTAATAGGATCAGAAGAACACCACCAATTTTCTTCAGGTAGCTTTAGGTGCACACTGTGCAGAGGATGCACTACACTAACTGTAAATACTGCAGCTGCTTGCCTGTGGTACTAATAGGATCAGAACAACAGCAATTGTCTTCAGGTAGCTTTAGGTGAACACTGTGCAGAGGACGCATCACACTAACTGTAAATACTGCAGCTGCCTGTGGTACTAATAGGATCAGAAGAACACCACCAATTTTCTTCAGGTAGCTTTAGGTGCACACTGTGCAGAGGACGCACTACACTAACTGTAAATACTGCAGTTGCCTGCAGTACTAATAGGATCAGAAGAACACCACCAATTTTCTTCAGGTAGCTTTAGGTGCACACTGTGCAGAGGACGCACTACACTAACTGTAAATACTGCAGTTGCCTGCAGTACTGATAGGATCAGAAGAACACCACCAATTTTTTTCAGGTAGCTTTAGGTGCACACTGTGCAGAGGACGCACTACACTAACTGTAAATACTGCAGTTGCCTGCAGTACTAATAGGATCAGAAGAACACCACCAATTTTCTTCAGGTAGCTTTAGGTGCACACTGTGCAGAGGATGCACTACACTAACTGTAAATACTGCAGCTGCTTGCCTGTGGTACTAATAGGATCAGAACAAAAGCAATTGTCTTCAGGTAGGTTTAGGTGCACATTGTGCAGAGGACGCATTACACTAACTGTAAATAATTCAGCTGCCTGTGATACGAATAGGATCAGAAGAACACCACCAATTTTCTTCAGGTAGCTTTAGGTGCACACTGTGCAGAGGACGCACTACACTAACTGTATATACTGCAGCTACCTGCAATACTAAAAGGATCAGAAGAACACCACCAATTTTCTTCAGGTAGCTTTAGGTGCACAATGTGCAGAGGATGCACTACACTAACTGTAAATACTGCAGCTGCTTGCCTATGGCACTAATAGGATCAGAACAACAGCAATTGTCTTCAGGTATCTTTAGGTGCACACTGTGCAGAGGACGCATTACACTAACTGTAAATACTGCAGCTGCCTGTGGCACTAATAGGATCAGAAGAACACCATCAACTTTCCTCAGGTAGCTTTAGGTGCACACTGTGCAGAGGATGCACTACACTAACTGTAAATACTGCAGCTGCTTGCCTGTGGTACTAATAGGATCAGAACAACAGCAATTGTCTTCAGGTAGCTTTAGGAGCACACTGTGCAGAGGACCCACTACACTAACTAGAAATACTGCAGCTGCCTGTGGTACTAATAGGATCAGAAGAACACCATCAATTTTCTTCAGGTAGCTTTAGGTGCACACTGTGCAGAGGACACACAACACTAACTGTAAATACTGCAGTGGCCTGCAGTACTAATAGGATCAGAAGAACACCACCAATTTTGTTCAGGTAGCTTTAGGTGCACACTGTGCAGAGGATGCACTACACTAACTGTAAATACTGCAGCTGCTTGCCTGTGGTACTAACAGGATCAGAACAACAGTAATTGTCTTCAGGTAGCTTTAGGTGCACACTGTGCAGAGGACGCATTACACTAACTGTAAATACTGCAGCTGCCTGTGGTACTAATAGGATCAGAAGAACAAGACAAATTTTCTTCAGGTAGCTTTAGGTGCACCCTGTGCAGAGGACACACTACACTAACTGTAAATACTGCAGCTGTCTGCAGTACTAATAGGATCAGAAGAACACCACCAATTTTCTTCAGGTAGCTTTAGGTGCACACTGTGCAGAGGATGCACTACACTAACTGTAAAGACTGCGGCTGCTTGCCTATGGTACTAATAGGATCAGAACAACAGCAATTGTCTTCAGGTAGCTTTAGGTGAACACTGTGAAGAGGACGCATCACACTAACTGTAAATACTGCAGCTGCCTGTGGTACTAATAGGATCAGAAGAACACCACCAATTTTTTTCAGGTAGCTTTAGGTGCACACTGTGCAGAGGACGCACTACACTAACTGTAAATACTGCAGTTGCCTGCAGTACTAATAGGATCAGAACAACAGCAATTGTCTTCAGGTTGCTTTAGGTGCACACTGTGCAGAGGACGCATTACACTAACTGTAAATACTGTAGCTGCCTGTGGTACTAATAGGATCAGAAGAACACCATCAACTTTCCTCAGGTAGCTTTAGGTGCACACTGTGCAGAGGATGCACTACGCTAACTGTAAATACTGCAGCTGCTTGCCTGTGGTACTAATAGGATCAGAACAACAGCAATTTTCTTCAGGTAGCTTTACGTGCACACTGTGCAGAGGACGCATTACACTAACTGTAAATACTGCAGCTGCCTGTGGTACTAATAGGATCAGAAGAACACCACCAATTTTCTTCAGGTAGCTTTAGGTGCACACTGTGCAGAGGATGCACTACACTAACTGTAAATACTGCAGCTGCCTGCAGTACTAATAGGATCAGAAGAACACCACCAATTTTCTCCAGGTAGCTTTAGGTGCACATTGTGCAGAGGACGCACTACACTAACTGTAAATACTGCAGCTGCCTGCAGTACTAATAGGATCAGAAGAACAAGACAAATTTTCTTCTGGTAGCTTTAGGTGCACACTGTGCAGAGGACACACTACACTAACTGTAAATACTGCAGCTGCTTGCCTATGGTACTAATAGGATCAGAACAACAGCAATTGTCTTCAGGTAGCTTTAGGTGAACACTGTGCAGAGGACGCATCACACTAACTGTAAATACTGCAGCTGCCTGTGGTACTAATAGGATCAGAAGAACACCACCAATTTTCTTCAGGTAGCTTTAGGTGCACACTGTGCAGAGGACGCACTACACTAACTGTAAATACTGCAGTTGCCTGCAGTACTAATAGGATCAGAAGAACACCACCAATTTTCTTCAGGTAGCTTTAGGTGCACACTGTGCAGAGGACGCACTACACTAACTGTAAATACTGCAGTTGCCTGCAGTACTAATAGGATCAGAAGAACACCACCAATTTTCTTCAGGTAGCTTTAGGTGCACACTGTGCAGAGGACGCACTACACTAACTGTATATACTGCAGCTACCTGCAGTACTAAAAGGATCAGAAGAACACCACCAATTTTCTTCAGGTAGCTTTAGGTGCACAATGTGCAGAGGATGCACTACACTAACTGTAAATACTGCAGCTGCTTGCCTATGGCACTAATAGGATCAGAACAACAGCAATTGTCTTCAGGTATCTTTAGGTGCACACTGTGCAGAGGACGCATTACACTAACTGTAAATACTGCAGCTGCCTGTGGCACTAATAGGATCAGAAGAACACCATCAACTTCCCTCAGGTAGCTTTAGGTGCACACTGTGCAGAGGATGCACTACACTAACTGTAAATACTGCAGCTGCTTGCCTGTGGTACTAATAGGATCAGAACAACAGCAATTGTCTTCAGGTAGCTTTAGGAGCACACTGTGCAGAGGACCCACTACACTAACTAGAAATACTGCAGCTGCCTGTGGTACTAATAGGATCAGAAGAACACCATCAATTTTCTTCAGGTAGCTTTAGGTGCACACTGTGCAGAGGACACACTACACTAACTGTAAATACTGCAGTGGCCTGCAGTACTAATAGGATCAGAAGAACACCACCAATTTTCTTCAGGTAGCTTTAGGTGCACATTGTGCAGAGGATGCACCACACTAACTGTAAATACTGCAGCTGCTTGCCTGTGGTACTAATAGGATCAGAACAACAGTAATTGTCTTCAGGTAGCTTTAGGTGCACACTGTGCAGAGGACGCATTACACTAACTGTAAATACTGCAGCTGCCTGTGGTACTAATAGGATCAGAAGAACACCACCAATTTTCTTCAGGTAGCTTTAGGTGCACACTGTGCAGAGGACGCATTACACTAACTGTAAATACTGCAGCTGCCTGTGGTACTAATTGGATCAGAAGAACACCACCAATTTTCTTCAGGTAGCTTTAGGTGCACACTGTGCAGAGGACGCATTACACTAACTGTAAATACTGCAGCTGCCTGTGGTACTAATAGGATCAGAAGAACACCACCAATTTTCTTCAGGTAGCTTTAGGTGCACACTGTGCAGAGGATGCACTACACTAACTGTAAATACTGCAGCTGCCTGCAGTACTAATAGGATCAGAAGAACACCACCAATTTTCTCCAGGTAGCTTTAGGTGCACATTGTGCAGAGGACGCACTACACTAACTGTAAATACTGCAGCTGCCTGCAGTACTAATAGGATCAGAAGAACAAGACAAATTTTCTTCTGGTAGCTTTAGGTGCACACTGTGCAGAGGACACACTACACTAACTGTAAATACTGCAGCTGCTTGCCTATGGTACTAATAGGATCAGAACAACAGCAATTGTCTTCAGGTAGCTTTAGGTGAACACTGTGCAGAGGACGCATCACACTAACTGTAAATACTGCAGCTGCCTGTGGTACTAATAGGATCAGAAGAACACCACCAATTTTCTTCAGGTAGCTTTAGGTGCACACTGTGCAGAGGACGCACTACACTAACTGTAAATACTGCAGTTGCCTGCAGTACTAATAGGATCAGAAGAACACCACCAATTTTCTTCAGGTAGCTTTAGGTGCACACTGTGCAGAGGACGCACTACACTAACTGTAAATACTGCAGTTGCCTGCAGTACTAATAGGATCAGAAGAACACCACCAATTTTCTTCAGGTAGCTTTAGGTGCACACTGTGCAGAGGACGCACTACACTAACTGTAAATACTGCAGTTGACTGCAGTACTAATAGGATCAGAAGAACACCACCAATTTTCTTCAGGTAGCTTTAGGTGCACACTGTGCAGAGGATGCACTACACTGACTGTAAATACTGCAACTGCTTGCCTATGGCACTAATAGGATCAGAACAACAGAAATTGTCTTCAGGTATCTTTAGGTGCACACTGTGCAGAGGACGCATTACACTAACTGTAAATACTGCAGCTGCCTGTGGTACTAATAGGATCAGAAGAACACCATCAACTTTCCTTAGGTAGCTTTAGGTGCACACTGTGCAGAGGATACACTACGCTAACTGTAAATACTGCAGCTGCTTGCCTGTGGTACTAATAGGATCAGAACAACAGCAATTGTCTTCAGGTAGCTTTAGGAGCACACTGTGCAGAGGACCCACTACACTAACTAGAAATACTGCAGCTGCCTGTGGTACTAATAGGATCAGAAGAACACCATCAATTTTCTTCAGGTAGCTTTAGGTGCACACTGTGCAGAGGACACACTACACTAACTGTAAATACTGCAGTGGCCTGCAGTACTAATAGGATCAGAAGAACACCACCAATTTTCTTCAGGTAGCTTTAGGTGCACACTGTGCAGAGGATGCACTACACTAACTGTAAATACTGCAGCTGCTTGCCTGTGGTACTAATAGGATCAGACCAACAGTAATTGTCTTCAGGTAGCTTTAGGTGCACACTGTGCAGAGGACGCATTACACTAACTGTAAATGCTGTAGCTGCCTGTGGTACTAATAGGATCAGAAGAACACCACCAATTTTCTTCAGGTAGCTTTAGGTACACACTGTGCAGAGGACGCATTACACTAACTGTAAATACTGCAGCTGCCTGTGGTACTAATAGGATCAGAAGAACACCACCAATTTTCTTCAGGTAGCTTTAGGTGCACACTGTGCAGAGGATGCACTACACTAACTGTAAATACTGCAGCTGCCTGCAGTACTAATAGGATCAGAAGAACACCACCAATTTTCTCCAGGTAGCTTTAGGTGCACATTGTGCAGAGGACACACTACACTAACTGTAAATACTGCAGCTGCCTGCAGTACTAATAGGATCAGAAGAACAAGACAAATTTTCTTCTGGTAGCTTTAGGTGCACACTGTGCAGAGGACACACTACCCTAACTGTAAATACTGCAGCTGCTTGCCTATGGTACTAATAGGATCAGAACAACAGCAATTGTCTTCAGGTAGCTTTAGGTGAACACTGTGCAGAGGACGCATCACACTAACTGTAAATTCTGCAGCTGCCTGTGGTACTAATAGGATCAGAAGAACACCACCAATTTTCTTCAGGTAGCTTTAGGTGCACACTGTGCAGAGGACGCACTACACTAACTGTAAATACTGCAGTTGCCTGCAGTACTAATAGGATCAGAAGAACACCACCAATTTTCTTCAGGTAGCTTTAGGTGCACACTGTGCAGAGGACGCACTACACTAACTGTAAATACTGCAGTTGCCTGCAGTACTAATAGGATCAGAAGAACACCACCAATTTTCTTCAGGTAGCTTTAGGTGCACACTGTGCAGAGGACGCACTACACTAACTGTATATACTGCAGCTACCTGCAGTACTAAAAGGATCAGAAGAACACCACCAATTTTCTTCAGGTAGCTTTAGGTGCACAATGTGCAGAGGATGCACTACACTAACTGTAAATACTGCAGCTGCTTGCCTATGGCACTAATAGGATCAGAACAACAGCAACTGTCTTCAGGTATCTTTAGGTGCACACTGTGCAGAGGACGCATTACACTAACTGTAAATACTGCAGCTGCCTGTGGCACTAATAGGATCAGAAGAACACCATCAACTTCCCTCAGGTAGCTTTAGGTGCACACTGTGCAGAGGATGCACTACACTAACTGTAAATACTGCAGCTGCTTGCCTGTGGTACTAATAGGATCAGAACAACAGCAATTGTCTTCAGGTAGCTTTAGGAGCACACTGTGCAGAGGACCCACTACACTAACTAGAAATACTGCAGCTGCCTGTGGTACTAATAGGATCAGAAGAACACCATCAATTTTCTTCAGGTAGCTTTAGGTGCACACTGTGCAGAGGACACACTACACTAACTGTAAATACTGCAGTGGCCTGCAGTACTAATAGGATCAGAAGAACACCACCAATTTTCTTCAGGTAGCTTTAGGTGCACATTGTGCAGAGGATGCACTACACTAACTGTAAATACTGCAGCTGCTTGCCTGTGGTACTAATAGGATCAGAACAACAGTAATTGTCTTCAGGTAGCTTTAGGTGCACACTGTGCAGAGGACGCATTACACTAACTGTAAATACAGCAGCTGCCTGTGGTACTAATAGGATCAGAAGAACACCACCAATTTTCTTCAGGTAGCTTTAGGTGCACACTGTGCAGAGGACGCATTACACTAACTGTAAATACTGCAGCTGCCTGTGGTACTAATAGGATCAGAAGAACACCACCAATTTTCTTCAGGTAGCTTTAGGTGCACACTGTGCAGAGGACGCATTACACTAACTGTAAATACTGCAGCTGCCTGTGGTACTAATAGGATCAGAAGAACACCACCAATTTTCTTCAGGTAGCTTTAGGTGCACACTGTGCAGAGGATGCACTACACTAACTGTAAATACTGCAGTTGCCTGCAGTACTAATAGGATCAGAAGAACACCACCAATTTTCTCCAGGTAGCTTTAGGTGCACATTGTGCAGAGGACGCACTACACTAACTGTAAATACTGCAGCTGCCTGCAGTACTAATAGGATCAGAAGAACAAGACAAATTTTCTTCTGGTAGCTTTAGGTGCACACTGTGCAGAGGACACACTACACTAACTGTAAATACTGCAGCTGCTTGCCTATGGTACTAATAGGATCAGAACAACAGCAATTGTCTTCAGTTAGCTTTAGGTAAACACTGTGCAGAGGACGCATCACACTAACTGTAAATACTGCAGCTGCCTGTGGTACTAATAGGATCAGAAGAACACCACCAATTTTCTTCAGGTAGCTTTAGGTGCACACTGTGCAGAGGACGCACTACACTAACTGTAAATACTGCAGTTGCCTGCAGTACTAATAGGATCAGAAGAACACCACCAATTTTCTTCAAGTAGCTTTAGGTGCACACTGTGCAGAGGACGCACTACACTAACTGTAAATACTGCAGTTGCCTGCAGTACTAATAGGATCAGAAGAACACCACCAATTTTCTTCAGGTAGCTTTAGGTGCACACTGTGCAGAGGATGCACTACACTAACTGTAAATACTGCAGTTGCCTGCAGTACTAATAGGATCAGAAGAACACCACCAATTTTCTTCAGGTAGCTTTAGGTGCACACTGTACAGAGGATGCACTACACTAACTGTAAATACTGCAGCTGCTTGCCTGTGGTACTAATAGGATCAGAACAAAAGCAATTGTCTTCAGGTAGGTTTAGGTGCACATTGTGCAGAGGACGCATTACACTAACTGTAAATAATTCAGCTGCCTGTGGTACGAATAGGATCAGAAGAACACCACCAATTTTCTTCAGGTAGCTTTAGGTGCACACTGTGCAGAGGACGCACTACACTAACTGTATATACTGCAGCTACCTGCAATACTAAAAGGATCAGAAGAACACCACCAATTTTCTTCAGGTAGCTTTAGGTGCACAATGTGCAGAGGATGCACTACACTAACTGTAAATACTGCAGCTGCTTGCCTATGGCACTAATAGGATCAGAACAACAGTAATTGTCTTCAGGTAGCTTTAGGTGCACACTGTGCAGAGGACGCATTACACTAACTGTAAATACTGCAGCTGCCTGTGGTACTAATAGGATCAGAAGAACACCACCAATTTTCTTCAGGTAGCTTTAGGTGCTCACTGTGCAGAGGACGCATTACACTAACTGTAAATACTGCAGCTGCCTGTGGTACTAATTGGATCAGAAGAACACCACCAATTTTCTTCAGGTAGCTTTAGGTGCACACTGTGCAGAGGACGCATTACACTAACTGTAAATACTGCAGCTGCCTGTGGTACTAATAAGATCAGAAGAACACCACCAATTTTCTTCAGGTAGCTTTAGGTGCACACTGTGCAGAGGATGCACTACACTAACTGTAAATACTGCAGCTGCCTGCAGTACTAATAGGATCAGAAGAACACCACCAATTTTCTCCAGGTAGCTTTAGGTGCACATTGTGCAGAGGACGCACTACACTAACTGTAAATACTGCAGCTGCCTGCAGTACTAATAGGATCAGAAGAACAAGACAAATTTTCTTCTGGTAGCTTTAGGTGCACACTGTGCAGAGGACACACTACACTAACTGTAAATACTGCAGCTGCTTGCCTATGGTACTAATAGGATCAGAACAACAGCAATTGTCTTCAGGTAGCTTTAGGTGAACACTGTGCAGAGGACGCATCACACTAACTGTAAATACTGCAGCTGCCTGTGGTACTAATAGGATCAGAAGAACACCACCAATTTTCTTCAGGTAGCTTTAGGTGCACACTGTGCAGAGGACGCACTACACTAACTGTAAATACTGCAGTTGCCTGCAGTACTAATAGGATCAGAAGAACACCACCAATTTTCTTCAGGTAGCTTTAGGTGCACACTGTGCAGAGGACGCACTACACTAACTGTAAATACTGCAGTTGCCTGCAGTACTAATAGGATCAGAAGAACACCACCAATTTTCTTCAGGTAGCTTTAGGTGCACACTGTGCAGAGGACGCACTACACTAACTGTAAATACTGCAGTTGACTGCAGTACTAATAGGATCAGAAGAACACCACCAATTTTCTTCAGGTAGCTTTAGGTGCACACTGTGCAGAGGATGCACTACACTGACTGTAAATACTGCAACTGCTTGCCTATGGCACTAATAGGATCAGAACAACAGAAATTGTCTTCAGGTATCTTTAGGTGCACACTGTGCAGAGGACGCATTACACTAACTGTAAATACTGCAGCTGCCTGTGGTACTAATAGGATCAGAAGAACACCATCAACTTTCCTTAGGTAGCTTTAGGTGCACACTGTGCAGAGGATACACTACGCTAACTGTAAATACTGCAGCTGCTTGCCTGTGGTACTAATAGGATCAGAACAACAGCAATTGTCTTCAGGTAGCTTTAGGAGCACACTGTGCAGAGGACCCACTACACTAACTAGAAATACTGCAGCTGCCTGTGGTACTAATAGGATCAGAAGAACACCATCAATTTTCTTCAGGTAGCTTTAGGTGCACACTGTGCAGAGGACACACTACACTAACTGTAAATACTGCAGTGGCCTGCAGTACTAATAGGATCAGAAGAACACCACCAATTTTCTTCAGGTAGCTTTAGGTGCACACTGTGCAGAGGATGCACTACACTAACTGTAAATACTGCAGCTGCTTGCCTGTGGTACTAATAGGATCAGACCAACAGTAATTGTCTTCAGGTAGCTTTAGGTGCACACTGTGCAGAGGACGCATTACACTAACTGTAAATGCTGTAGCTGCCTGTGGTACTAATAGGATCAGAAGAACACCACCAATTTTCTTCAGGTAGCTTTAGGTACACACTGTGCAGAGGACGCATTACACTAACTGTAAATACTGCAGCTGCCTGTGGTACTAATAGGATCAGAAGAACAACACCAATTTTCTTCAGGTAGCTTTAGGTGCACACTGTGCAGAGGATGCACTACACTAACTGTAAATACTGCAGCTGCCTGCAGTACTAATAGGATCAGAAGAACACCACCAATTTTCTCCAGGTAGCTTTAGGTGCACATTGTGCAGAGGACACACTACACTAACTGTAAATACTGCAGCTGCCTGCAGTACTAATAGGATCAGAAGAACAAGACAAATTTTCTTCTGGTAGCTTTAGGTGCACACTGTGCAGAGGACACACTACCCTAACTGTAAATACTGCAGCTGCTTGCCTATGGTACTAATAGGATCAGAACAACAGCAATTGTCTTCAGGTAGCTTTAGGTGAACACTGTGCAGAGGACGCATCACACTAACTGTAAATACTGCAGCTGCCTGTGGTACTAATAGGATCAGAAGAACACCACCATTTTTCTTCAGGTAGCTTTAGGTGCACACTGTGCAGAGGACGCACTACACTAACTGTAAATACTGCAGTTGCCTGCAGTACTAATAGGATCAGAAGAACACCACCAATTTTCTTCAGGTAGCTTTAGGTGCACACTGTGCAGAGGACGCACTACACTAACTGTAAATACTGCAGTTGCCTGCAGTACTAATAGGATTAGAAGAACACCACCAATTTTCTTCAGGTAGCTTTAGGTGCACACTATGCAGAGGACGCACTACACTAACTGTATATACTGCAGCTACCTGCATAACTAAAAGGATCAGAAGAACACCACCAATTTTCTTCAGGTAGCTTTAGGTGCACAATGTGCAGAGGATGCACTACACTAACTGTAAATACTGCAGCTGCTTGCCTATGGCACTAATAGGATCAGAACAACAGCAATTGTCTTCAGGTATCTTTAGGTGCACACTGTGCAGAGGACGCATTACACTAACTGTAAATACTGCAGCTGCCTGTGGCACTAATAGGATCAGAAGAACACCATCAACTTCCCTCAGGTAGCTTTAGGTGCACACTGTGCAGAGGATGCACTACACTAACTGTAAATACTGCAGCTGCTTGCCTGTGGTACTAATAGGATCAGAACAACAGCAATTGTCTTCAGGTAGCTTTAGGAGCACACTGTGCAGAGGACCCACTACACTAACTAGAAATACTGCAGCTGCCTGTGGTACTAATAGGATCAGAAGAACACCATCAATTTTCTTCAGGTAGCTTTAGGTGCACACTGTGCAGAGGACACACTACACTAACTGTAAATACTGCAGTGGCCTGCAGTACTAATAGGATCAGAAGAACACCACCAATTTTCTTCAGGTAGCTTTAGGTGCACATTGTGCAGAGGATGCACTACACTAACTGTAAATACTGCAGCTGCTTGCCTGTGGTACTAATAGGATCAGAACAACAGTAATTGTCTTCAGGTAGCTTTAGGTGCACACTGTGCAGAGGACGCATTACACTAACTGTAAATACTGCAGCTGCCTGTGGTACTAATAGGATCAGAAGAACACCACCAATTTTCTTCAGGTAGCTTTAGGTGCACACTGTGCAGAGGACGCATTACACTAACTGTAAATACTGCAGCTGCCTGTGGTACTAATAGGATCAGAAGAACACCACCAATTTTCTTCAGGTAGCTTTAGGTGCACACTGTGCAGAGGACGCATTACACTAACTGTAAATACTGCAGCTGCCTGTGGTACTAATAGGATCAGAAGAACACCACCAATTTTCTTCAGGTAGCTTTAGGTGCACACTGTGCAGAGGATGCACTACACTAACTGTAAATACTGCAGTTGCCTGCAGTACTAATAGGATCAGAAGAACACCACCAATTTTCTCCAGGTAGCTTTAGGTGCACATTGTGCTGAGGACGCACTACACTAACTGTAAATACTGCAGCTGCCTGCAGTACTAATAGGATCAGAAGAACAAGACAAATTTTCTTCTGGTAGCTTTAGGTGCACACTGTGCAGAGGACACACTACACTAACTGTAAATACTGCAGCTGCTTGCCTATGGTACTAATAGGATCAGAACAACAGCAATTGTCTTCAGTTAGCTTTAGGTAAACACTGTGCAGAGGACGCATCACACTAACTGTAAATACTGCAGCTGCCTGTGGTACTAATAGGATCAGAAGAACACCACCAATTTTCTTCAGGTAGCTTTAGGTGCACACTGTGCAGAGGACGCACTACACTAACTGTAAATACTGCAGTTGCCTGCAGTACTAATAGGATCAGAAGAACACCACCAATTTTCTTCAAGTAGCTTTAGGTGCACACTGTGCAGAGGACGCACTACACTAACTGTAAATACTGCAGTTGCCTGCAGTACTAATAGGATCAGAAGAACACCACCAATTTTCTTCAGGTAGCTTTAGGTGCACACTGTGCAGAGGATGCACTACACTAACTGTAAATACTGCAGTTGCCTGCAGTACTAATAGGATCAGAAGAACACCACCAATTTTCTTCAGGTAGCTTTAGGTGCACACTGTACAGAGGATGCACTACACTAACTGTAAATACTGCAGCTGCTTGCCTGTGGTACTAATAGGATCAGAACAAAAGCAATTGTCTTCAGGTAGGTTTAGGTGCACATTGTGCAGAGGACGCATTACACTAACTGTAAATAATTCAGCTGCCTGTGGTACGAATAGGATCAGAAGAACACCACCAATTTTCTTCAGGTAGCTTTAGGTGCACACTGTGCAGAGGACGCACTACACTAACTGTATATACTGCAGCTACCTGCAATACTAAAAGGATCAGAAGAACACCACCAATTTTCTTCAGGTAGCTTTAGGTGCACAATGTGCAGAGGATGCACTACACTAACTGTAAATACTGCAGTTGCCTGCAGTACTAATAGGATCAGAAGAACACCACCAATTTTCTTCAGGTAGCTTTAGGTGCACACTGTGCAGAGGACGCATTACACTAACTGTAAATACTGCAGCTGCCTGTGGCACTAATAGGATCAGAAGAACACCATCAACTTTCCTCAGGTAGCTTTAGGTGCACACTGTGCAGAGGATGCACTACACTAACTGTAAATACTGCAGCTGCTTGCCTGTGCTACTAATAGGATCAGAACAACAGCAATTGTCTTCAGGTAGCTTTAGGAGCACACTGTGCAGAGGACCCACTACACTAACTAGAAATACTGCAGCTGCCTGTGGTACTAATAGGATCAGAAGAACACCATCAATTTTCTTCAGGTAGCTTTAGGTGCACACTGTGCAGAGGACACACTACACTAACTGTAAATACTGCAGTGGCCTGCAGTACTAATAGGATCAGAAGAACACCACCAATTTTCTTCAGGTAGCTTTAGGTGCACACTGTGCAGAGGATGCACTACACTAACTGTAAATACTGCAGCTGCTTGCCTGTGGTACTAATAGGATCAGAACAACAGCAATTGTCTTCAGGTAGCTTTAGGTGAACACTGTGCAGAGGACGCATCACACTAACTGTAAATACTGCAGCTGCCTGTGGGACTAATAGGATCAGAAGAACACCACCAATTTTCTTCAGGTAGCTTTAGGTGCACACTGTGCAGAGGACGCACTACACTAACTGTAAATACTGCAGTTGCCTGCAGTACTAATAGGATCAGAAGAACACCACCAATTTTCTTCAGGTAGCTTTAGGTGCACACTGTGCAGAGGACGCACTACACTAACTGTAAATACTGCAGTTGCCTGCAGTACTAATAGGATCAGAAGAACACCACCAATTTTCTTCAGGTAGCTTTAGGTGCACACTGTGCAGAGGACGCACTACACTAACTGTAAATACTGCAGTTGCCTGCAGTACTAATAGGATCAGAAGAACACCACCAATTTTCTTCAGGTAGCTTTAGGTGCACACTGTGCAGAGGATGCACTACACTAACTGTAAATACTGCAGCTGCTTGCCTGTGGTACTAATAGGATCAGAACAAAAGCAATTGTCTTCAGGTAGGTTTAGGTGCACATTGTGCAGAGGACGCATTACACTAACTGTAAATAATTCAGCTGCCTGTGGTACGAATAGGATCAGAACACCACCAATTTTCTTCAGGTAGCTTTAGGTGCACACTGTGCAGAGGACGCACTACACTAACTGTATATACTGCAGCTACCTGCAGTACTAAAAGGATCAGAAGAACACCACCAATTTTCTTCAGGTAGCTTTAGGTGCACAATGTGCAGAGGATGCACTACACTAACTGTAAATACTGCAGCTGCTTGCCTATGGCACTAATAGGATCAGAACAACAGCAATTGTCTTCAGGTATCTTTAGGTGCACACTGTGCAGAGGACGCATTACACTAACTGTAAATACTGCAGCTGCCTGTGGCACTAATAGGATCAGAAGAACACCATCAACTTTCCTCAGTTAGCTTTAGGTGCACACTGTGCAGAGGATGCACTACACTAACTGTAAATACTGCAGCTGCTTGCCTGTGGTACTAATAGGATCAGAACAACAGCAATTGTCTTCAGGTAGCTTTAGGAGCACACTGTGCAGAGGACCCACTACACTAACTAGAAATACTGCAGCTGCCTGTGGTACTAATAGGATCAGAAGAACACCATCAATTTTCTTCAGGTAGCTTTAGGTGCACACTGTGCAGAGGACACACTACACTAACTGTAAATACTGCAGTGGCCTGCAGTACTAATAGGATCAGAAGAACACCACCAATTTTCTTCAGGTAGCTTTAGGTGCACACTGTGCAGAGGATGCACTACACTAACTGTAAATACTGCAGCTGCTTGCCTGTGGTACTAATAGGATCAGAACAACAGTAATTGTCTTCAGGTAGCTTTAGGTGCACACTGTGCAGAGGACACATTACACTAACTGTAAATACTGCAGCTGCCTGTGGTACTAATAGGATCAGAAGAACACCACCAATTTTCTTCAGGTAGCTTTAGGTGCACACTGTGCAGAGGACGCATTACACTAACTGTAAATACTGCAGCTGCCTGTGGTACTAATAGGATCAGAAGAACACCACCAATTTTCTTCAGGTAGCTTTAGGTGCACACTGTGCAGAGGATGCACTACACTAACTGTAAATACTGCAGCTGCCTGCAGTACTAATAGGATCAGAAGAACACCACCAATTTTCTCCAGGTAGCTTTAGGTGCACATTGTGCAGAGGACGCACTACACTAACTGTAAATACTGCAGCTGCCTGCAGTACTAATAGGATCAGAAGAACAAGACAAATTTTCTTCAGGTAGCTTTACGTGCACACTGTGCAGAGGACACACTACACTAACTGTAAATACTGCAGCTGCTTGCCTATGGTACTAATAGGATCAGAACAACAGCAATTGTCTTCAGGTAGCTTTAGGTGAACACTGTGCAGAGGACGCATCACACTAACTGTAAATACTGCAGCTGCCTGTGGTACTAATAGGATCAGAAGAACACCACCAATTTTCTTCAGGTAGCTTTAGGTGCACACTGTGCAGAGGACGCACTGCACTAACTGTAAATACTGCAGTTGCCTGCAGTACTAATAGGATCAGAAGAACACCACCAATTTTCTTCAGGTAGCTTTAGGTGCACACTGTGCAGAGGACACACTACACTAACTGTAAATACTGCAGTTGCCTGCAGTACTAATAGGATCAAAAGAACACCACCAATTTTCTTCAGGTAGCTTTAGGTGCACACTGTGCAGAGGACGCACTACACTAACTGTAAATACTGCAGTTGCCGGCAGTACTAATAGGATCAGAAGAACACCACCAATTTTCTTCAGGTAGCTTTAGGTGCACACTGTGCAGAGGATGCACTACACTAACTGTAAATACTGCAGCTGCTTGCCTGTGGTACTAATAGGATCAGAACAACAGCAATTGTCTTCAGGTAGCTTTAGGTGCACACTGTGCAGAGGACACATTACACTAACTGTAAATACTGCAGCTGCCTGTGGTACTAATAGGATCAGAAGAACACCACCAATTTTCTTCAGGTAGCTTTAGGTGCACACTGTGCAGAGGACGCACTACACTAACTGTAAATACTGCAGCTGCCTTCAGTACTAATAGGATCAGAAGAACACCACCAATTTTCTTCAGGTAGCTTTAGGTGCACACTGTGCAGAGGATGCACTACACTAACTGTAAATACTGCAGCGGCCTGCAGTACTAATAGGATCAGAAGAACACCACCAATTTTCTTCAGGTAGCTTTAGGTGCACACTGTGCAGAGGACGCACTACACTAACTGTAAATGCTGCAGCTGCCTGTGGTACTAATAGGAACAGAAGAACACCACCAATTTTTTTCAGATAGCTTTAGGTGCTCACTGTGCAGAGGACCCACTACACTAACTGTAAATACTGCAGCTGCCTGTGGTACTAAAAAGATCAGAAGAACACCACCAATTTTCTTCAGGTAGCTTTAGGTGCACACTGTGCAGAGGACCCACTACACTAACTGTAAATACTGCAGCTGCATGCGGTACTAATAGGATCAGAAAAACACCACCAATTTTCTCCAGGTAGCTTTAGGTGCACACTGTGCAGAGGACGCACTACACTAACTGTAAATACTGCAGCTGCCTGCAGTACTAATAGGATCAGAAGAACAAGACAAATTTTCTTCAGGTAGCTTTAGGTGCACCCTGTGCAGAGGACACACTACACTAACTGTAAATACTGCAGCTGTCTGCAGTACTAATAGGATCAGAAGAACACCACCAATTTTCTTCAGGTAGCTTTAGGTGCACACTGTGCAGAGGATGCACTACACTAACTGTAAAGACTGCAGCTGCTTGCCTATGGTACTAATAGGATCAGAACAACAGCAATTGTCTTCAGGTAGCTTTAGGTGAACACTGTGAAGAGGACGCATCACACTAAGTGTAAATACTGCAGCTGCCTGTGGTACTAATAGGATCAGAAGAACACCACCAATTTTCTTCAGGTAGCTTTAGGTGCACACTGTGCAGAGGACGCACTACACTAACTGTAAATACTGCAGTTGCCTGCAGTACTAATAGGATCAGAACAACAGCAATTGTCTTCAGGTAGCTTTAGGTGCACACTGTGCAGAGGACGCATTACACTAACTGTAAATACTGCAGCTGCCTGTGGTACTAATAGGATCAGAAGAACACCATCAACTTTCCTCAGGTAGCTTTAGGTGCACACTGTGCAGAGGATGCACTACGCTAACTGTAAATACTGCAGCTGCTTGCCTGTGGTACTAATAGGATCAGAACAACAGCAATTTTCTTCAGGTAGCTTTACGTGCACACTGTGCAGAGGACGCATTACACTAACTGTAAATACTGCAGCTGCCTGTGGTACTAATAGGATCAGAAGAACACCACCAATTTTCTTCAGGTAGCTTTAGGTGCACACTGTGCAGAGGATGCACTACACTAACTGTAAATACTGCAGCTGCTTGCCTATGGCACTAATAGGATCAGAACAACAGCAATTGTCTTCAGGTAGCTTTAGGTGCACACTATGCAGAGGATGCATTACACTAACTGTAAATACTGCAGCTGCTTGTGGTACTAATAGGATCAGAAGAACACCATCAACTTTCCTCAGGTAGCTTTAGGTGCACACTGTGCAGAGGATGCACTACGCTAACTGTAAATACTGCAGCTGCTTGCCTGTGGTACTAATAGGATCAGAACAACAGCAATTTTCTTCAGGTAGCTTTAGGTGCACACTGTGCAGAGGACGCATTACACTAACTGTAAATACTGCAGCTGCCTGTGGTACTAATAGGATCAGAAGAGCACCACCAATTTTCTTCAGGTAGCTTTAGGTGCACACTGTGCAGAAGATGCACTACACTAACTGTAAATACTGCAGCTGCCTGCAGTACTAATAGGATCAGAAGAACACCACCAATTTTCTCCAGGTAGCTTTAGGTGCACATTGTGCAGAGGACGCACTACACTAACTGTAAATACTGCAGCTGCCTGCAGTACTAATAGGATCAGAAGAACAAGACAAATTTTCTTCAGGTAGCTTTAGGTGCACACTGTGCGGAGGACACACTACACTAACTGTAAATACTGCAGCTGCTTGCCTATGGTACTAATAGGATCAGAACAACAGCAATTGTCTTCAGGTAGCTTTAGGTGAACACTGTGCAGAGGACGCATCACACTAACTGTAAATACTGCAGCTGCCTGCGGTACTAATAGGATCAGAAGAACACCACCAATTTTCTTCAGGTAGCTTTAGGTGCACACTGTGCAGAGGACGCACTACACTAACTGTAAATACTGCAGTTGCCTGCAGTACTAATAGGATCAGAAGAACACCACCAATTTTCTTCAGGTAGCTTTAGGTGCACACTGTGCAGAGGGCACACTACACCAACTGTAAATACTGCAGTTGCCTGCAGTACTAATAGGATCAAAAGAACGCCACCAATTTTCTTCAGGTAGCTGTAGGTGCACACTGTGCAGAGGACGCACTACACTAACTGTAAATACTGCAGTTGCCTGCAGTACTAATAGGATCAGAAGAACACCACCAATTTTCTTCAGGTAGCTTTAGGTGCACACTGTGCAGAGGATGCACTACACTAACTGTAAATACTGCAGCTGCTTGCCTGTGGTACTAATAGGATCAGAACAACAGCAATTGTCTTCAGGTAGCTTTAGGTGCACACTGTGCAGAGGACGCATTACACTAACTGTAAATACTGCAGCTGCCTGTGGTACTAATAGGATCAGAAGAACACCACCAATTTTCTTCAGGTAGCTTTAGGTGCACACTGTGCAGAGGACGCACTACACTAACTGTAAATACTGCAGCTGCCTGCAGTACTAATAGGATCAGAAGAACACCACCAATTTTCTTCAAGTAGCTTTAGGTACACACTGTGCAGAGGATGCACTACACTAACTGTAAATACTGCAGCTGCCTGCAGTACTAATAGGATCAGAAGAACAC